>ML797490.1:101898-144261 GCA_009831015.1 Picea engelmannii
TATATATATATATTTGGATTCATTTCTTTAAGACTAGGCATTCAAGTACTTTCATTCTTAAGAATTTATCTAACTTTGATTCATCTTATGTGGGACCCGTAAAAGTGGTTTATTGTACAAGAATCTTGGGAAACTTTTCATTTGATTTTGATAAATTTAATCCTATTATCTAACACCAGAGATAACTGGTTCTCCCAGTATGTCACCAATTGTTGTGGCAAACAACAACCCCCCTTACTTTCTTCCCATATTGATTGAAGAGTAAGGGTCCCTCTTTGGTTTTGATATTGATTTTCTCATTTTCTTTGATTAATTTTCTTTTCTTCGATTGGTTTGAAATTCTTATTTTTAAGTTTTCATATAACCATGTAAATATTTTGCTATTTTTGTGATTGAATTGTTTCCACTAGACATTATTATATCATTATGAATTAGCTAACTATTAAAATAAATTTCAACATCAATTCCTCACACTTATCTCAAATATTTTGTTTATTGTTTCGAAGCAAGATTATGAGGAATGGATTTATATCTTTCAGTAATTAGTATATTATTTCATGACGTGGTAAAATATGCTTATATGTTGAAGTTTGTTTCTATGTTTTGAATTAATTAAGTCTATCCTAATAAAGACTTGGGTTTTATCATTGTTCAAGAGTATATTTTCTACCACTGCGACATATTTAATCTTGTTTTCCTAACCCAATTATAATACCTTGGGTGATATTCCAAAAATATAGCTTCTTTGGATGTTGGACCTAGTCTTCCTTTGATTATTATGATAATCTTTACCATTTCATGAAGTTATCAACATTGTTAAAATGGTTTCCATGTATTTGGGTATCTTTTCTTTGATTAATTTGACATGGTAAAAGCCAATATTATAATCTCTTTCTAATGGTTTTATCACTTCAAAGGAAAATCATTTAAATTCACATATCATGGATTATCGGGTTATCATTGCCATAACCTCTAATGTTGAGTAGTGTAATTTGCAATTAAACATTTTAAGGGCCCTCATAAGTTACTACTAACAACGTGGAAATAGTTGATTATATGGCTCGTCATGTTGATCCGGATTTTATGAGCAGAACAAAATGACTATAGATTATTAACAGGTGCTTAACACAAAATAATAGAGATACAGTAAAACTAGTTTTCTATTCAATAAGGAAATAAGATGAAACTATAAAATGCAGCATAAACAAGCTTGTTGGAATGGTGGCGGCGTATCTTTGAGAAGAGATGTGATGGTTGTGCTCATTCACAAGAAGATGATTACAATGAGGCTTTGAAGGCCTTTTTACAATAAACAAGAGTGCCAAAAACCCTAGACATCCAAAAACCTAACTATTAGGTTATGAAAAAGGTATAAATATCTTCCTTTTTCCCACATTTCATGATATCATCTTGATTGAATTTTCGGTTATTTAGAAGCAAATAGAATAGAAAATGAATAATATACTCTTTAGCGTTTTTGTTGAGAATTAGATTACATAGATCCTAAATGTGATTGGATTTATTTGGTTTTATTCCAAGATTGGTTAAATATTGTCAAACCCAAGATAGCAAAGGGAATCTTGAAGATGCGCAAGCTATTGGAGGTTGAAGACTTTATGGTGCAAGGTATTTTTAAAGATAATTGAGTTGCTTATTGTAATAGTAAAGAAATCCTAAAGATCTCTCGATCCTCAGGATAGCTTAATTTACCCAGATTATTGTAACATATAAGGGGTAAATAGATCTTGAAAGGAAGTAGAAGAATTGCACCCAAGAATTCAGAACGTAGAATTGCTATGCGTTAGCAGTTTTTGTAAAATGTTGTACCAGCTATGAAATCAATAGAAGCTTCGAGCGGTTTTACCATTTTTATATACTGAATTTCAAATAGCAGTGCTTCTAAGGACCAAGGTCCTAGTTTGAAGGAGCTACTGTTCGACCTGTAATTGTATCAGTTCAAATTATGTTTTGTGATTCGATTCTCTTTTATAGTAGTTAAATGAACGCATAAGTGTGTTGATGATTTCATGTCAATTGCAAGAGATAGATATTCCCTGAAGCATTAAATGATTGTTGTTCCAATTCCTATTACTGAGATTTGATGCGTGACAGTTCCTCATAAGTTCACAATTGTTGTTCCTTTCACTTAGTTTACATTTGTCGTTCCTTTTACTTAGTTTACATTTGTCGTTCCTTTTACTTAGTTTACATTTGTTGTTCCTTTCCGTTAGAATATAGTTGTTGTTCCTTTCAATAGAGATACGATTGTTGTCTCTTTTCAATTAGATTACAGTTTCTGTTCCTTTCTATAGATAGAGTAATTCACCTTTTTCTTTTCAACAATTTGATTCATAATGATAGTCATTTCTACAAGTCTTTATCTAGATTCAATTACTGCTCTTAAAATGAATTCAATAGATTAACTAGTTCCTTTCCATTTGCACAGCTTTAGATTTCAATTCTTAGAATCTTTAATGAATGTTTGAGGAACTTGATTGTTGATAAACTCATATTTGCTTTCACTACATGATTTTAGCCTCTATGAGCTATCTGCATAGACTTTGCCGATATTCTTTGAGATAAAAGATGAATCCTCAAGTTGATAAATTAATGTTAAACTAAGGTTGTTTTTAGACATCTTTAGAGACCAACACTAACCCTAGGAGATGAAGCACCAAAATTCATGTGGGCCCCGTTTGGGTAAGTTAGTACATCAAATTCCCAGGGTCGTAACTTTTGCATACGATCTTCATTTTAGGTGTATGATAGCCCATTGGAAAGTTATCGTCGAGGAGATTCATTTTGGGGGATAAATCATGCCTTTGGATATAATTTAGAAGATTGATCTCGAAAAACCTTCATTTAGGCCCTCAAAATGGACCCAGAAGTTAAAACTGCTAAAAATAGTAAATTCCCAAAATTGTCAAAAAACTATTTTGAGCCAGTTGGAAAAGGTGGGTTAAGTTCAATCCTCCCTAGTTAGGAAGAAATGTTCTCCAATGCATTGAGTTCCCCCATCAAATGAGGAAATTTATGTTGAATTTGGCCCCGAGTGAGCCACTTGCCTTGGTGCAGGAGTTGCCCTACTTTGACGACTCGATAAAGTTGGATCCTTTGTTGTTGAGTGTCCTTGATCTATGTGTCCACAATATCATCGTTGGATGGTTGTTGTATGTAGTCGGGCTTGATATCTGTTGGTGTCAACTTCTCTGCTACATCTGAGGTGTCCAATAATGGTGGTAAATATGGGCAAATGAGATCCACGTTGAACAATGGGTGCAGGCCAAGGAAAGGAGGAATGTTTATCTCAAAAGCATTATCTCCCACGACCTTGGTGATGGTGTACGACCCATAATGGAGTGGTCAAAGCTTTCGATGGGGTCCTGTAAGTCATTCTTTCTGCAAGTGCAACCAAACTTTGTCGCCCACCTGAAACTTATGTGGCACCCAATGTTGATCATGGAGTTGTTTGTACTTGTCATTGGACTTCTGTAGGATATCCTGAACCTGTTGGCAGATGTACTGGATCCACTCAATGAACCAGGTGCCTTTGTTAGCTTCAGTTGGAGTAGGAGATGACTCGGTTGAGGTGGATGCAAGGGGAAGTGCAACATCTATGGGACCCAATGGTTGGAATCCCAACCCCACCTGAAAGGGGTTGTGGTCGGTTGAGCTATGCAGGGATCGATTGTAGCTATGTTGGACATAGGGAAGGTTCTCATCCCATGTGTGAGGGTGCTTTGAATTATAGATGCAAAGGATATGTACAATCATTTGATTGATGACCTCGATTTGGCCATCTGTCTGGGGCTGGAAGGTCATGGATTTGGTGAGCTTGGTGTCTAGGAGTGACCAGAGGCTCGACCAGAATGTGCTGAGAAATCGACTATCCTAATCTGAGACAATGGTTTGTGGGATTCCAAAATGTACCCAGACTCGTTCAAAGATGAGCTTGGCAGTGGCCTCTATTGTGATGTTCTTCTTGCAGGAAACCAGAATCACCATCTTAGAAAAGCGATCAACAACCACAAAAACACAGTCATTTCCCCGCTTGGTGGACGAGAGGCCTGACATGTAGTCAATTGAGATGGATTCCCATGGCCTGTCAGGAGTAGGAATATGGGTGTAAAAGACCCATTTCTTAGTGGTCGGTTTGGCAATAGCATAGGTAGTGTAAGACCTGATATACTTGTTGACCTCTTGTTGAAGTTTCAACCAGTAGAAATGTTTTTGTAGCATCGCCATTGTATTTTCAATGCCGAAGTGTCCTGCCACCTAACTGTAGTGGGATTCCTAGATCAGCTTCGCTTGCTCGCTTGATGGAACACATATATGGCCCAAATGACACAACAACCCATCCTGAAGATGGAAATTATCAACAACTACATTTGCACCCAACATTTGGTAGGTGGTAGCGAAGTCTGGGTCTGTCTCATATATTTGGGGCCATTTAGAGGTCTCATGTCTGTAGGAGTCTAGAACCATGGTGAGTGCCATGACTGGTGGTCTGCGGAGGCAATTAGTGATGTGATTGGTGCTTTCTATTTTATACTTGATGTTGAGGTGGAATCGCTGCAAGTATGTGGACCACTTTTAATGGCGATCATTTTGCAATTTTCCTTGTGTCTGCATGAACTGCAGTGGATTATGATCAGTGTGGATGATTGTCTTCTTCCCAAGAATGTAATTTCTCCACTGGCGGAAGGCTTTCACAATGGAGTACATTTCTTTGTCGTAATTAGGGTACTTATGGAAAGTATATGATAGTGTCTCCCTATGATAGGCCATGGGGTGGCTGTGCTACATCAGAGCAATGCCCACCGCATAGTCTGAAGCATCTATCTCAATCTCAAAGGGTTTTTGTGGGTCTGGTAGTGAAAGTACTGGGGTTGAGCACAAGCGTTGCTTCAAATAGTCGAACGCTTGTTGTTGGGACCAACCCCAAGCAAATTTTGCCTTACCACCACCCCTGGTTATTTGTCTAAGGGCCCATGCAATATGGGAGAATCCCAACATGAACTCGTGGTAGAAATTGGCAAGGCATGAGAAGCTCCGAAGCTCAGTGAGTGTGGTTGGGGCTGGCCAGTCATGGATGACTTGGATATTGGATGGATCCACATGTACACCATGCTGATCAATTATGTAGCCCAGGTAATGGACCCTGTCCATGTCGAAGGGGAATTTTTCCAAGTTGGCATATAGCTTGTGTTGTTGCAGGGTGTGCAGAACCTGTTGAATATGCTGCAAGTGTTCGGCCCAAGTCTTGTTGTAAATGAGAATGTCATCCAGATACACCACTACAAAATTATTAGTGAATGGTCGCAGGATATCGTCCATCATCCTCGTGAAAGTGGTTGGATCATTTTTCAAACCAAAGGGCATGACCAACCATTCAAAAAGGCCTTCCTTTGAATTGAAGGTGGTTTTCCATACATATGTTTGTTCTATCGAGACCTGGTGGTAGCCGGACTTTAGATCAATCTTACTAAATTATTTGGCCCCTGTGAGTTAATCAAGGAGGTCATCGATTCAGGAAATTGGGTACCAGTTTCTTACTATGATTTTATTCAGAGCCTGGTAATTAATGCAGAGTCACCAAGTTCCATCTTTCTTTTGTACCAGCACGATTGGGCTCCTGCAAGGTGATGAGATGGGATGGATGTGCCCCTTGTGGAGAATTTCTTGGATATTTCACTTGATCTTCTCATTCTCTAATAGAGAGCAACGATAGACTGGCCCATTGGGCAGCGGTGCGTCGGGGGTCAGATCGATGGGGTGCTTGACCTGGCAGTGCAGAGGTACCCTGGTAGGTGAGGAGAACATATCTGAGTATTCTTCCACGACCTTATCTACTTGATTTTGTTATGTGGAGAGATTGGTCGAAGAGACCCTGGATGTGGCTGTGATCTTTCGCTTATTCTAAGAGTGAATCATGAAGAAGAAAAACTTCCCCGACTGAGAGATGACCTTCCTTCATTTCTTAGCAGAGATCAAGGAAATAGCACTAGGTGGGACTGCCTCAGGTATCCTGTATAATTTCTTGTCCAAAGTAATAATAACACTATGAGGCCTAGACTCATATACAACATGATGTTTCCATAAATAAGGTTGGCCCAAAAGAACATCACAAACTTTGAGAGGAGAAACATCACACAATACCTCATCTTTGAAGGGCTTGATTTCATATGACAGTCGACACTGTTGGTTGAAGCAGAGATCGCTTCCTTGGTGGAGCCATCCAATGGTGTAGGGTTGTGGGTGCGGTGTTGTCGGTAGAGCCAACCACTTGACGACCTCTGTTGAGATGAGGTTCTTCTAGATACCGCTATCCATGATGAAGTGCAATGGGGTTCCTTTTAGCCACATATGTGAATGTAAGAGGCGCTCTCCTTCTTCTGGCTTGTCTGGTTCACCAGGCTGGAGCTTGGTGGTAGCAATGGTGGCACTGGGTTCCATGTGAATTATCTATCTTCCCCTTTCTGGTTCTAGCTCAGAGTTTGAACCCGCATTTGATTCAGAGGATTTCACTTCAGCCACCAGCAATTGCTTTGAGTGACAGTCAGCAGTGTTATGCCAAGGGCTCTTATGGAAGTCGCACCACTTCCCGATATCCTTCTTTGTCTTTCCAGTGTCCTTCTTTTCTTGTGGCTTGGACTGGTTTCCCTGATACTGTCCATATTTTCTCTCTCCTTTGTTCTGTGGGTTGGGGCCACCCTTTCTTGGATTTTTTTGTGAGGGGTTCCCAGGCCCAAATTGCCGCATCTTTTGTTTGAGCTTCTGCTTGATTTTGATGGCATATCGATAGGCCGCGCCCAAGGATGAGATGTCAAAAAATTCCATTTCGGTCTAGATGTATCTATGCAGAGCATCACGATACTTGAGCACTAGATGTCACTATGAATCTTTGATACCCAGCTTGGTGCACAAGGTATGAAAGATATTCGTGAAATCTGGCACTGCTTGGTCTCTTTCTTGCCGTAGTGTGGTCCATTTGGTATACAAGTCGTCATAACTTCCGACGGGGTAGTATTGTTCCTTAATAACATCCTTGAAGGAATCCCAGGTGGTCATGACTATAAATAATGAGGGTTCCTTTGTTTCCTTTTGCTCACAGAAATTTTCCCACCAATCTTTGACATGGGGAACGGCTTTGAGGAGCACAAAAGTAATCTTTTCTCTATTCGAAAAGTTATGGACAAAAAAAAACCTTCTAGTAGATTCAACCACTTCTATACAACATATGCGTCTATATGAAATTCAAATATAGGAATATTGAAGTTTATTTGTACCTTGAAGGGGGTGGTGCCTCCTCTTGAAGAATATGTGTCACCTGTTGGTAGTCGCCGAAGGATTTGCACGAAACTATCCATCATCTTGTTCCTTTGGCATGAGGGATTTCTTAATCAACAGTTTGAAAGGATCTCCTATCCCATCATATTTATTTTCTCCTACCATGAGAGGTCTCTTAGGTGTGAGAGATATTTTGTCCTCAATAGAAACAAGCTCGAGACCCAACTCTTTGTACTCCGACCTCGTTGGGGGCATGCATTAAGACGACAAGGAGAAAACCGCTCTGATACCACTGATCCGGATTTTATGAGCATAATGAAATGAATACAGATTATTAACATTTTCTTAACACAAAATAACAGAGATACAGTAAAACTGGTTTTCTATTCAATAAGGAAATAAGTTGAAACTGTAAAATGCAGCAGAAACAAGCTTGCTGGAATGGTGGCGACGTATCTCTGAGAAGAGATGTGATGGCTACTCTCATTTGCAAGAAGATGATTACAATGAGGCTCTGAAGGAATTTTTACAATAAAAAAGAGTGTCAAAAACCTTAGACATCCAAAAACCTAACCCTAGGAGATGAAGCGCCAAAAATCATGTGGGCCCCGTTTGGGTAAGTTAGTACATCAACTTCTCGTGGTCGTAACTTTTGCATACAAACTTCGTTTTAGGAATATGATAGCCCGTTGGAAAGGTATTTTCGAGGGGATTCATTTTGGGGGATAAATTATGCATTTGGATATCATTGAGAATCTTGATCCAAAAAAACCTTCATTTAGGCCCTCAAAATGGCCCCGGAAGTTAAAACTGCTAAAAATAGTAAATTGCCAAAATTGTCAGAAAACTATTTTGAGCCAGTTGGAAAAGGTGGGTGGCCACTGATATCCACCTGGATAACATGTTTTTAAACACTTGGGATATTTAAATGAAAGGATATCATCCTATATACTATCATATCTATTACACATTAAATTCTACCATTAATTGATCTGAGTTTGAAGTACACTCATCATCCTATATCATGCGTAAGTTATGATCCATCGTTTCCTTGGTGATTTCAAGGATCTACAGAGTTTTGTCTCCATTCCTTAGATAACCATTTTTCATGCACCCGCATTTTTGTTCCCTTGTGAGCTAAAAATAATCACCTGTGTCGAGCTGTCTGTTGTATTCATGGCCCATGTTGTGCGACATGAAGCTTTGGGTATTGAAATCTTTGAAGTTTTTTTATGATTCTTTTCCTCTTTTGCAAGAAATAAGTTACTGGGAGTTTTTGCAGAATTTTCATGGATGTAGCATCAAGCTTGCAAAGGTATTTTCTTAATCCTTCAATGGATAAATCGCTCTTGTAGGGGTTTTAAAATTTGTTGTAAATGAAGAAATTTTATCATTTCTTTAAAGACCTTGTTTGAGTTTCTAAGGATTCCTCAAAAGTAGGAAACACGTCATGGGTTGGATAATATTCCTAGGGTTTTAATTGTTAGGTATTCTTAAGCATTGACACATGGTGTGGGCTCATCTAGAGTAACCCAAAATCAAAACATGAATTAAACTTTGCAGTGGCCAATGCAAGTAATGAACCTGTATTCAAGCCTAAAGTTTAGTCCCAAATAGTTCGAACTCCATTTTCGACCCCTGAAATCATAATATTACCATTAAAGACTTGTTAGAGACAACAAGAGGAAAGAATAATCTCAAAGGAAAACTACAGGCACATAAACTATCTAGAATGGCCAGGAATACGTTTAAGAAAGTGTCAAACTCCATCTCCTCGATCCATATTCATGAAAAAGAACAAGAGTTTGAAGTTGAAACTTCTCCTCAAAAATATCAATCTGAAATGAATCCTCAGTGTAACCTTGTACATAGTTTCTCACCTTCTCTTAAATATTTCACCAATGCAGAATAATGATTTCTAGTTTTTTTCCATTTAATTTTGTTTGAAGTCTTCATTTCCTTCCAAAGGTATGAGTATCATTGTGATTTTTTTTTATTTATTTATCAATTGCATTTGTTTATTTTAGAGAAGCTACAAAATCACAGATTCTGTAGCTATTATTTTAAAAGAGTGTTGGTTATTAATTTGTTTTATTTTGTGATTTGCAGGTGTTCGATAGAAGATATGCAACGATATTATTGTGCGATACTCATCTCCAAATACTTGAAAGTGATCAATCAAAATGTATTTTTGGCAATTGGTTTTTTTTAACAAGCCTATAGGGTGTAAAAATTCTATAGAGTCAATAAACATTTGAGAGAAGGTTGTTAAGACTTAAAATATTCATAGATATAGGTGATGGAGTCGTTAAGTTAGATATGGTTATCCTCCCGGTTTTGAGGAATCATTATTTATCTTTAGTGATGATACATATTTTTTATATCATAACTCTTGATTATAAAAGGGAGTATGGATAGAATTCCCTAAGGGGGGGATTCCACTTCTACAAAATAAGAAACTCTTTGCACTATTGTAAGGGGAAACTTATTTTGTAGAAAGAGGTTTCCTTTTGAACCAGATCACATTGAGATCTTGAATATATATTCATTATGGGCATTGTTGTTCAGATGTCATTCAATCTTATTTAATCTACGTTGAGATGTCATTCAGTCTTATTTAATCTATCTTCTAGATAGGTGTGATTGTCAATTTTAGCATTGTTATTGAAATCTAAACAATTTAGGATTATTTAAAACTATTGTGAATCTACCTTTGCAGGGTTAGATAGAGTTAGATTAAGATTGAATATTGTGTTCAAGTAGGCTTGTATGTATTAGATGTTAACTATTTATGAGTTTAATATCATGATTTTCTTGATGCTAATCATTGTCATTCTATGAGAACTATTTCCTTAAGATGACATATATTTTTATCTTGAATGAAATTTTGTTGTCTTGAATTTGAGTATATGCATACAAGGATCTGATAACTATTTATCAGATAATTGTACATGCATATTTTCTTGAATATTTGTAGGTCGTGTCAACTATTTCTTTGACTTGTTAGTTCATCCTTGTCTTAGGTTCAAATATGGTTCATTCTCTTTTCATCTTTCTCTTGGTTGAGAGTAGGAATATTCCTCCTTTCAATTAATATAGGTTAGATTTTGTTTTTCGTTTTGCATGTTATATTAGATTGCATTTTCATTTAGATAATCATTGTATTTTGAAAGTATCCTTTCGTATGATAAACTTTTCTTGTGGCTTGGTTGAGCCCTCATTTTATCCAATCCTAAGGATTTCCTCTTACAAGAATGATGCAAGTAGGTAATTCCTTTCCTTATGCCTGCTAATAACAACAAGAAATATCATACATTAGTAGGAAAAGGGTAATTTAGAATTAGTTTAGATTTTATATTAGATTAGGATTTAGTTTAGACTAGTAATAGGAAAAGGGTAATTGGACCCATTTAACCAGTCAAAATCACCATCCCAAATGGATAAGGGTCCAATTAGGGCCCTAATCAGGTGATGTCCTTAATTTTGAACATGGTTAATTATGAACATAAACATGCACTCACTTTGTTATGTGCTTTACCCAGGCTGCAATGGATATTATCTGAGTATTTTGGGGATTCTAGTACACTCGCCCTACTGGAAACCCCACTGATATATACCATCATATAGATCCACTTTGTATTGGTTCATGGCTATGTTATTTTGTTATATTGTAGCTCCACTAAGTAGTCTTTAGTGGATACAACTAGATCAAGTCATGGAGGTATGGATCCACATTGTATATTTGGTGGCCATATCCTTAGTCAATTCTTTCGTGGATCTGTAGTGTATTGGTCGGAGGTCATGCTTTGAGTTAGTTTTATCTAAGCATAGGTATGTCTGCCTCATGGATGATATACATATATTGTTTGATGTTTTTTTGTGTTGGATTACTGAGAGGGGGGGTGAATCAGTAATAGAGAAATTGAATCATTTTTCACCATAAAATGCAAGTGTTATATCAATGTAGCATTATTATCCAATAGTTTCATAGTAAATAAACAATGAACAAATGATAAATCACACACATACATAGTACACCAGTGTTTTACGTGGAAACCCAAAGTGGGAGAGAACCACATAATGTTTTTTCTTATCTGTCTTTAAGAATTACATTCATTGGAAGCACCAACTTCCTTTGTTTTCCAACCCCCTAGTTTCTCAGGCTACAACCTTAAGGAATCTCCAACTCCCTAATTCTCTGGCTACAACTAGAAGGAGTATACAACCCCCTATGTTCTCCGTCTACAACTAGAAGGTGGCTACAACCCCTTATGTTCTCCGGCTACAACCACCTGTCCTTGCCCCATCCAACCGCCTTGACGTAGAAGTAGAATGATGGAACCATTGTCACACTATCACTATGAGATATACCACTATAAAAAACTATACCAATCAACCTGTACCATAAACAAGTGCATCAACCATGCATCAACCTATACCAAACAACCTGTAATCAACCTGTACCATAAACAAGTGCTTCAACCATGCACCAACTTGTACCTAAACCTATACCATCAACGCGTACATCAACCATGCACCAAATATGTACCAATCATGCATAAAATATAAATAAAACATGACTCATCAAGATGTACCAACATCGTCAACTATACACCTCATGTATGTGCCAACTCATCAACTACTTGTCTCAACCATGTACCCAACATGTACCTCAACCAAAATCCCTCATCAATTTCATCATCCAAATCTGATTTGTAACTCTATAATAGACCTGGTGTATATGATCACATACCTGCAAACCTTCCTTAATTTTAACAACAAGAGACTAGCATTTTCATCAAACTTTACTTTAGTTGCACATGACTAATTTTGGATTAGTCAAAAACCCTAACTTGCAATAATCATAACTATGTACCTGTAATGAATAAAGAAATGAAAATGGTGCACAATGTTCTTCAATGTCTTTTAGGAAATTCCTCCATATTTCACTACTTGGAACCTCTCAGAAAAGGAGTTATAGCAAAAATGACATACCCTGTTGAATTCTGGCTTATTCTAGAGAGAGAACTTGTAGAGCATGCCCCACACCGAATATTTGTTGTATGGATATAAAAATTGTACATAGAATACTACAGATTCTAATATAACCAATACGTTTTCTCTTACTGAATTTGGATCTGTTATGAAGAAGTTATGACGTTTGTACCCAAAACACCTATTTTAGACTAGTTTCAGGACTATCCACAACCCCTATTTTCCATGGCGTGTAACTCCAAAAATACAACGACCCACAAGATGAAAATTGTATCACAACTAATTGGATATGTTTCCTAAATGGAATCCCAATTTCACAGTCTGACTCATTCTCAAAATTGTTTTATTCTGAAAATAGTGAGATGACCTGTAAATAACATACCTTAGAAAACATCATCAAAATAATGTATCCTCCCTTGAGTTTTGTCCTTCTTTACTTCACCTTCCCTATAAAATTCATATTAGATATCCTTTGGTTACCTTAGTCACCTTTAAATATTCAATATGCTCAAGTATGATTAAAATGAGAGAGCCTTGCCTCTTATTTATACATTCATGTAGCTTCCTCAAGGGGTTACCTTTTAACCATCTTAACCCAATTTCCTTATTTTGGGGCTAACCCACTTCTAACCACTTGTCAACTTAGTAATTTCTCCATTAAATTTATTATTTAAATAATTTATGTGTTATTAACTTTGATTTATAGTACACTCATCACTTCACACTTTATTATTTACCTTCTAAAATCTCTTAAACCACTTTGACCTTTTGGGGCTTCTAGATGACTCATAAGGGTTCTCCAACTTCACATGGCCATAACTCTCTAACCGTGAGGAGTTATGTGACATTCCACATACCACCAGAAATGGAATGAAATTTAATATCCATATAGAATAGTATTACCTAAAAATATATCAAAACTCGTACCATTATCCATCAAACAAACTTGGGTCCATTACCCAAACCCGAGTTCTCCAAATTCACATGGACATAATCTCTAACCGTGAGGAGTTATGTGATGTTCCACATACCACAGGAAATGGAATGACATGTACTACCCATATAAGTATTACCTTCAAATATATTAAAACTCATAGCATTATGCATCAAACAAACTTGGGTCCATTACCCAAACCTTTGTGCTACCGGAATTTCTCCAAGGGTTGACATCAATCACTAAGGGTTGACATCAATATACAATATCACTCTCCAATGGTTGACATCAATGACAACCAACAATCCATACCAACTTTCCATAAACCTAAGCCAATTGTCTGACAATCTCCCCCTTTGGCATTGATGGCAACACCACTGGTGCTTCATTGGTCATCAATAAAACCTACCCAATCTACATCTGTGTAGGCAATAAGTGATAGATCATTTCCTTTTGGATACCATAATCCAAAATATTATGTTCCTTTGAGATATATGAAAATCCTCTTTACTGCTAAGACATATTATTCCTTTGGTGTTGCTTGAAATCGTGCCACCTGTCCAACTGCCTTGATGTAGAGGTTGTTGTATGTGCTTCCTTTCCATAGTTCGTAGGGAGTTTTTTCATTTTTGTTTCTGAGCATTAATCTGTTTTGAACATGAGCTGTTGTATGCACTGCATGTGTCCAAAAAATATCTTTCAATTTGGAATCCATTAGAATTGTTCAAGCCATTTCCTATGCAATTATCATCCATTATGATAATGTTCCTTTGTATCTGAACCACTCTTTGAACCAATCTATGAATCCATTCTCTTGTCCATACTATCCAAGACTCTACCTATGCAACTGTCCATAATTTTTACCCATTTATCACTATATTATCATGAAGTATTGATTAATCCTGTTGGACACACCTACCACACTTAGAGGGGGGGGAGGGGGGGGGTGAATGAGTGTGGGGCTCTTTTTCCCAAAAATTTCCTCTTACACAAAACTCCTTAGTTAACATTCAACATTTACTCATTAATAATTTTTTTCATTTGTAATCAGTTAGATGTGAATACATATCAACAACATATATTAGCAATATATCATCAACAAATCATCTCCACAAGGAACACAAAGAACACAATATGTATGTACAACTTTTTCTTTTTATTATGGACTTCAATCCAGGGTTTTTTCAGCAAAAACTAAATAGAGTACAACTCTACAAGAGCACCATATCTATATTCAAGACTCATATTACATTCTCTAAACCAACTGAGATGAGGCAACAATCCTCAACAGATATCAATCTGTACCATAAACAAGTGCATCAACCATGCACCAACTTGTGCCAAACAACTTGTAATCAACCTGTACCATAAACAAGTACATCCAACCATGCACCAAATATATACCAATCATGTCTCAACTACTCATCAACAATTACTCATCAATATGTACCAACATCATCAACTATACACCTCATGCATGTGTCAACTCATCAAATGCTTGTCTCAACCATGACTAGTTTTGGATTAGCCAACAACCCTAATTTGAAATAATTATAATTTTGTACCTGTAATGAATTAAGATATGAAACTGATACACAATTTTCTTCAATTTTTTTTATGCAATTCTTCGAGGTTTCACTACTTGGAAACTCTCATAAAAGGATTTATAGCAAAAATGACATACCTTGCTGAATTCTGGCTTATTTTAGAGAGCGACCCTATAGAGCGTGCCCCACATAGAATATTTTTTTAATAGTTCTGAAACTCTTACACAAGATACTAAAGACTGTAATATAACCAACACAATTGGTCTCACTTAATTTGGATTTTTTATGAAGAAGTTATGACGTTTTTACCCGAAACACCTGTTTTAGGCTAGTTTCAGGACTAGCCACAAACCCTATTTTCCACAGAGTGTATATCCAAAAATAGAATGACCCACAAGCTTAATTGTTTACCACAGATAGTTGAATATGTTTCCTCAATGTAATATCAATCTCATGTTCTGAATCATTATATAAAAAAAGTTATTATGAAAATGGTGAGATGACCTGTAAATAACATACCTTAGAAAGCATCATGAAAAGAATTTATCCTCCCTTGAATTTCGACACTCTTTTCTTCACCTTCCCTTTGAAATTCGGCTTAGATATCCTTTGGTTACCTTAGTCACCTATATATATTCAATATGCTTAAGTGTTCCACACCAAAAATGCTCAAGAAGCTCTCCATCAATACTCCAAAAGATATTCTCACAAGAAGCTCTCGATTGATCCAAAAAAAAGGATGATCTACAAGGGACTGTTGTTATCTTATTTATACTTTCATCCTCTAGGCCGCTTAACCCATTTTTAGTTAACTTAACTCATTTCTAGGTCACTTAACCTATTTTCCTTATTTTAGGGTTAACCACTTTCCATAAATAGAAAGTTCTCCAATACTTTATCATTTAAATATTCCTTCTTGATTTTGTCACCTTACTTTATCATTTCTTGATTTTTTCACTTCTGTTTATTATTTAAATAATCCACCTTGACTTTGTCACTTTACTTTATCATTTAAATAATGATTTCTTATTTTAGGTCACTTAACCTATTTTCCTTATTTTAGGGTTAACCACTTTTCATAAATAGAAAGTTCTCGAATACTTTATCATTTAAATATTACTTCTTGATTTTGTCACCTTACTTTATAATTTCTTGATTTTGTCACTTCTCTTTATTATTTAAATAATCCACCTTGACTTTGTCACTTTACTTTATCATTTAAATAATGATTTCTTCTTTTAGGTCACTTTGACTTTTTTTACCTTGGGGGCTTCAAGCCTTCATGTGGAGGTCCTTCATCTTTGTAAGGCCATAAATCTCAAACCATGAGGAGTTATGTGACATTCCAAATACCACCGGAAATGGCATGAAAAGCACTATCCATCTAGGATAGTTTCACCAACAATTTCCTTGATATTCATCTCATTATTCCACATACAAGCATGGGTCCTCCAACCATTCTTCTAGGATAACTCAATCTGCAAAGCATCTTCCCATGAGGGATTTCACTATAAGGGGACCACTTTGGAGTTCATCCATTTGTGTACCTTATCAATCATGATAAGAAAATAATGAGAGCATGGGTCTTCCAACCATTCTTCTAGGATAACTCAATCCACAAAGCGTCTTCCCGTGAGGGATTTCACCATAAGGGGACCACTTTGGAGTTCATCCATTTGTGCACCTTATCAATCATGATAAGACAATAATGAGTCATCTATACATTTTTCCAACAATGCATGATATACCAATGAAACAACATCGATCCATCTTCATCATGTATCAATGACAACTCATTGATCCATCTTCATCATATTAATGAAAACTCATTAATCCATCTTCATCTATGCATTCTCATCAATGAAAATACATATTACATTACATCAATCATCAATAAATCAATCCTTTGGCATCAATCAATCACTTGACATCAATCAATCAAACCATTGGCATCAATGACAACATGATCCAACAAATCCATCAAATTGTACTTTTTCTAACTAACTGCTCTGGATCTATCTTCTCAAACTCTATAAGCTGCTTGAAGGATGGTTCTTTGGTATGTCACAACTATCACATTGAATCCCCCTGTCTAATATTCATATTACCCGAGAGTCTTTAAGTCGGATGGCTTAGAATAATTCCTACTCTGATGTGTATTCATCATCATCTTCATTGCTAGATTCATCATCTCTCTGAGCTCTGACTTCTTTCTTTCTGTCTATGGATTCGTCTTTCACTACAATGCTTGAAAGTATAATCTCATGAACTTGTTCCTTATTTACATGTCCTTCTTTTCTTTCGGTTATTTTCCAAAACTTTTTGTATCTTACATCTTTCTTTTTCTCTGTAGAATTTTATTCATCTCATTTTATTTCCAATCTTGCGATCTCTGGGCCCTGGTCTTTGTTCACCTGTTCCTCGTGTTTTCTTATCCATACTTTATTATATCTGATATCAGTGTTCTCTTTCATGGAAGTATCGATCATGCTTCTACAATCACTAGCTACATGTCCATAGTTATGACATTTGTAACATTCAATGTTACGTGGGGCCACACATGCACTTCTTTCTTGAACATTTCTTTTATAAACCCCGCAATCTGCAACCTTATGTCCAAAATTAGTACAATAAAAATAATGACCACAAAAGAAATTTTCATACCTAGGAGTGAATGATATTCTTTGTGGTGTAGTCCTTATGAATTTCTACCTTGACTGATCATGATCATGATTGAAGTTTCTTTGTGGCTTGAACATGAATGGTCTTCTTGAAGATGTATCTTCAATAGTTTTCTTAGATTCTGGTTGACCATGATTCCTTCTTCGAGTACTTTTGCATAACTCGTTCTGTTTTCTTGATTCTTCTTTTCTAGAAACCTTGAGTGCTTCTCTTCATTCTCTATAACTGATGTGGATGTTTCTGTCTCTTCAACGTTCTTGTTGAGCTTGACGATTTTACTTCTCAATGTGACAGCATCTTCTTCAAGATTCTCAACCTTTTCTTCTTGCTTCATTATCTGAGACTTCATGACTTCTTCTATTCTTTTCGCTTCTTCAAGATGAATTTTTAATGTGATTATTTCTTCTTCAAGTGCTTTATCTTCTTGACCAAACTCTGCCTTAAGCTGGTTTATATCATTAGTTCTTTCCTTAAGATGATCTGTCAATATATTCTCTATCATTTATGCTTCTTCCTTCTGTTCTTCTATGTTGGATTCCAAATACTGATTTTGATATTCAAGATTTTATTCGATCTTTCTGTCTTCTCCTAGATGAGTTCTTAAGTTCTCGATGACCTGTTGGTATTCTTAAAAAATTTGAACACTTTCCTTTTGTTTCATCAATTCTTTCTTGAGTGACCTGTCTTATTCTCTTAGTTCATCTAAATCACTAATCAATTATGATTCATAATTGTCTTTGATGGGTGTTATATATGCACTAAAAACCCTCAATTAAATTGTCAACCCGGGGTAAGTAAACTTAGAGTTGTAGAAAAATATATGCCAAAGGTAGAAGGGCTAGTAGGACTATAGTCTAACTAATGAAAGAAACTATCTAAGGCTAATCTACTCAAGCAAACCTATCTAATTAGAAAACCTGACTAAGCAACTTGAAACTAGGTAACCCAAGTACTTTTGGGCCAAGGATCGATGGATAGTTCCTAAGAAAGAAAGTAAAACCCTATGTAAAGAAAACTAATTCAATAGTAAGCAATAAGCAACTATTTAAGCATAACAATAAGCAAATAACCAAAGAAAAATATTTTAACTTGCCAATCTACATTCAATGAGCAACTATCCTATGAAAGCAAGTAAATAGACAAGTAATCAAAGACACCTATCTAACCTATTAAAGCAAATAGACAAGCAAGCAAAGACACCTAACTAACCTACTAAATAAAAAGGCAAGTAAGCAAAGGCACCTAACTAACCTACTAAATCAAAATACAAGTAAGAAAAAACAACTAAATACAGCAAACAATCAAATTAAAACTTCTCATTGAACAATTATCTAGCCTAAGAGGCAAGTGGAATAAATGCATAATGAAAAACTATTTCTAATATGTGAAAGGAAATCGAAGAGGAAACTAGACTAAATGCTCAATGCAATGCATGAAAGGAAATCTATTCTATTGAAAGCATGAAAGATTAACAACTAATTCTTAATCTATGATAAGCAAACTACTATCTATCAAAGCAAAGTCTATCTATCCTACAACAACAATACAACTATTTTCTAAGGTATGAAAGCAAGAAGCTATATCTATGAAAGCAGGAAAACTATTCTTTAACCTATGACAATTCAAATATAATGTTGGTGGTTGTGTGAATGTCTTTAGTGTCGGATAATATCTCGATGGCACTTGACAACAAAGGACAATTCCAATGGTATAAGATCAATACTAATCTCAATGGTATAAGCTCAATACTAATCTCCATGTTTTCAGGATCTCAAAACGGCATTGTAAAGCTATAAAGCTAAAGGTAGAATAGGAACATCAGGTTCGACTTTAGAGACTTTTTCATATTATGTACTCAAACTTCTCATTTTCATATTGAATAATACAAGCTTCTTTTGCCATAACTTGTTCAGATTTCATCTTCTTATCTATTCTGTACTTGCACCTGGATATTATATTCATGCTGTTATGCTTGTTTATGCCCGATAACTGTCATCTTATCATTGCATTCATAAGTTAAACTTTGCAAGTATTCCTGTGATTATTGTAATTGGCCATTCATATATGCTTTATATGTGATTCTGCTGATATAATAGTTATTTCTTCATACATCCCTTTATTTGTAAACTCTCTGAACATTTGTGGTTGAAAGCGTTGTCCATCTAAATGTGTTCATGCATGTTTTGAGTGAGAAATGATTCAGTCCTCTGAATTGATCCAAACCCATACTTATTATTGAGAAAATAGTTACCAAAAGATTAATTTACCAGGCATCTCTGACTTATAGCCTAGGAGAGTTTCCTGCAGTGATAACAAATTGGCGTGTTTGCTGGGGAGAGGAGTTCGAATCTCAGCTTCCTTGGGAGATGACATAGATCCAGCTTTGATGATAGACAAAGTATGGACATCATTTGGGTTGTAATTATCTATCTGGCCACTCCATTGAAACGAAGTGGCTCCAAAAAGAGCTCACACCAAGGTGAACCAAGAAGGCCCACTGACAACACCAGTTCCTGACCCTGAGAAGATCATCAGTAAGGGAAAAGATTTACAAAGATAGGCTTCCGGATCTGCAAAGACATTAACTTTAGGTATTCAAACTGACACTTCTTCTTTCATATCTAAAAGGCCTCTAGTTGAATCCTCTGCTACTGAAACTCATAGTTCTCAGGAAATTGAAAATTTATCTCAAATATTGAAGGTAGAGGAACCTTCACTTTCTTCTAATGTTACTGACTCTGTTCTTGAGAATGATATTTCATCCACCCTAAAGAGATAATTACAGGGTCCTCTCAGCAAAGGGAAACCTCTTCTTCATCTTCTTTGAATTCCTCACCCACCAAACCTACAGAAGGTGTTCTCTACACTCATACTAATCTGCCTGTTCTTGAAGATATTTTACATGATTTGTCCTCTAAGGGAGAAGAAAGTTTAGCCTTGTTGCTCGGTCAGTTTTATAAGGCTTCTTATTTTTCACCCATTCCTGAAAATTCTGTTCAAAGTGAAGTGAGACAGCCATTTTATTTTAACTCAGTCATCCCATCTTCACCTTCATCTCCTGCAAGTTCTTCTTCTGTATCAACCCCCAAGACTGCCATGGTTGCCCCTTTAACCAAGATGGAATAGATTTTAGCAAATAGATGATTCTCAATCAATTCCTATGCAGCTTGTGAAGCCTATCGAACAACAAACGGATGATAAGAACATTTCAGTTTGGACCATGTATTTTGATGGGGCCAGTACTAAAGATTCAGCAGGTGCAGGGGTAGTTTTGATTTCTCCTTCAAAGGAGACTATATCTTTGTCATTTAAGCTCAATTTCAGAACTGCTAACAACATAGCAGAGTATGAGGCCTTGTTGTTGGGATTAAATTCAGCCAAGAAGATGGGGATAAAATGTTTAAAGGTATTCGGAGATGCGGATCTCATCATACAACAGGTAAACAATACTTTCCAAGCAAAGCATGTCAGATTGAAAGCCTACAGGGATGAGGTATGGAAAGTACAAGATTCTTTTTCTATTTTTGAGATTTCTTATATACCCAGGGATATGAATCAGCTTGTCGATTCCCTTGCTGTTTCAGCCAGCATGTTTATTCCTCCCATGCCCCCCAGGCTCAGTTATGAAATCCAAGTCAAATATAGACCATCTTTGCCGGACAATATCCAATACTGGAAAGTTTTTGAGGATGATGATGAACTTAACATATTTCTTCAAGTGGTAGATGAATTTTCTGATATGCATGTTGACCAGCAGAATCTAAATGTAGAGGAATCCCAGAAGCCCAGGCTAAAACAAAGATTGGGTCAGCATGATATTGTTCATCTACCTAACAATTATATACCTCGAGGTTTGGTACCTCTCAAAAAGATTTTTGATCACAATGATGTTCCCTACAAGCCAGATAAAAAGGAGAAATATCATGTTGTTCATGAGCACAACATAGGGGGCGAAAGCCAGCCTAAATTCATAAATCTGTCCTCCGAATTGACTGCTGATCAGAAGTCCGAATATTGCAACGTTTTGAAAGAATTTTCTGACGTTTTTTCTTGGAAATATAGTGATCAAAAGACTTATGACCCTGATATCATTCAACACAAGATCCCTTTTGAGAAAGACACCATCCCTTTCAAAAAAAAATTCATACCTATCATTCCTCTTCTTTTGCCTGTGATTGAAAGAGAAATTAAAAAGATTCTCGATGCCAAGATCATAATCCCTTTGAGATACTCCAAATGGATTGCAAATCTAGTAATAGTGAGAAAGAAAAATGGTGAGGTCAGACTATGTGTGGACTTTAGAAACCTAAACAGATGCTCTAAGAAAGACAACTATCCCCTACCTAAAATGGAACATTTGCTGCAAAGGATTTCAGGGGCTACTGTCATGTCTTTCCTAGATGGTTTTTCTAGCTACAATCAGATTTCTGTCCATCCCAATGACTAGTAGAAGACTGCATTTACTACTCCTTGGGGTACCTTTATGTACGCCAAGATGCCATTCGGATTAATGAATTTCGGGGCCACATTTCAAAGGGCCATGGACATAGCTTTCGTGGGAGAAAAGGACAAGTTTGTCCTCATATATCTTGATGACATCATAGTTTATTCTAGCAGTCATGAGGAGCATATAAAGCATTTAAAAAGAGTGTTCTTGAAATGCAGGCAGTTCGGAATCTCATTGAATCCCAAAAAGTCCCAGTTTTCTCTCAAGCAAGGCAAGCTCTTAGGCCACATTGTCTCAACATAAGGTGTAAAGATTGATCCAGCTCGGGTTGAAGCAATTCAGAGGCTGTCCTTGCCAAGGTCAAAAAAGGATATTCAATCGATGCTTGGTAAGATCAATTTTGTTAGAATATTTGTGCCAAATTTTGTCGAGTTAGTAAAACAAATAACATGTATGCTGAAAAAGGGGTCTGAGATAAAATGGACAGACAATGCAAGGAATTCATTTCAGGATATCAAGCAAGCTATAATGGAATCCCTGCCTCTGATCAGTCTGGATTACAGTAAGATTTTCTACGTTTTTTCCTTTGCTTCTTACGACACAGTGACAGTAGTTCTGCTACAGAAAGATGATGACAATTTGGATCACCCAGTTGCTTTCTTTAGAAAAACACTTAGAGACGCTGAACTAAGGTATGATCCTATTGAAAAACAAGCCTATGCTCTCATAAAATCTTTAAAATCCTTCAGAATTTATATCCTCCACTCAAAAGTCATTGCATATGTTCCTTCACCCTCAGTGAAAGATGTTTTGACTCAGCCTAATATTGACGGAAAGAGAGCTAGATGGATTACAAAGTTGATTGAGTTCAACATTGAAGTAAAGACCACCAAATTGGTAAAAGGCCAGGGCCTTGCTAAGCTCTTAACGGAGGAAAATCATGAGTTGTTGGACATAAATTTCATAGGAGAAAATTCAATGAATTTGCAGACGGAGTTGGCAGTGGATGGACAACATAGCAATCAACAAGTGGCAGAGCACTTGTCTTCTTGTGAATGGTACTCAGGTATTATACATTTTTTGCAAAAGCTAGAAGTTCCTCTTGAACTCAGTATGACTCAAGATCAAGCCCTTAAGCTCAGATCCATCAAATTCCGCATTTACAATAATCTGTTATATTGGAAAGATCCTACTGGTTTGCTTCTCATATGTTTAGACAAAGAAGAGTCAGTTGAAGTTACACATCAGTTTCATTCAAGTGTTTGTGGAGGTCATCATTACTGGAAGACCACTGTTCATAAAATCCTGAGGGTTGGATACTATTGGCCTTTCCTTTTCTCAGATGTGTGTGCCTTCGTCAAAGCTTGTGAAAAATGTCAAAGATTTACGGGAAAACAACAGCTAAAATATTTACCCCTGAGACCTATAGTGGTGAATGGCCCTTTTCAGCAGTGGGGTTTAGATTTTATAGGTGAGATAAATCCTTCGTCTAGTGGTCAGCATAAGTGGATATTATTAGCCACAGATTATTTTAAAAAATGGATAGAGGCAATTCCCACCCGGAATGCCACTCACCAGGTAGTCATGAAGTTTCTTTATGAAAATATTTTGAGCATATTCGGTTGTCCCAAAAGGCTGGTAACAAATAATGCAGCAGCATTCAAAGTAGAGGCATTAGTAGACATGTGTAAATAAATGGGCATCCAGTTGGTACATTCGACCCCCTACTACCCTCAAGGTAATGGCTTAGCTGAATCATCCAATAAGAGCTTAATCAAAATCATCATAAAACTATTAGAGGAAAACAAAAAGAATTGGAATTCTAAACTGAAATTTTCTCTGTGGGCAGACAGAGTAACTATCAAAAAGTCCATAGGAACCTCTCCATTCAAATTGGTCTATGGGACTGATGCCATTTTTCCTGTTCAATTAATTTTACCAGTGGCTAGATTCTTTCAGGAAGAACAAACTGAGTCAAATGATATGGTAAAAAGAATGCTTGATTTGGTGGAACTGCAGCAGGCCCGTGAATAGTTAGTGGACAGATCAGAGGCTCATAAAAAAAAGATCAAAAATACTTTTGACAGAAAGGCAAAGGTGGATAATTTTCAGGTTGGCAACTGGGTTCTAAAATGGGATTCTCTTAGACAGGATAAAGGCAAGCATAACAAGTTCAATTCTTTGTGGACCGGTCCTTTCATGATAACCCAAGTACAGAATAACAACACTTTCATGCTGCAGAATCTGGGAGGTGAAGAAATGTTCGGTGGCCCGGTAAATGGGCGATTTTTAAAACTCTATTTTGTCTGAGGCTGTGAAGCCTAGACATTGTAATGTAGTTTTATTTTTTACTTTTACAGAATAACTCCATGCCCAATGGAAGCACTAGCAGATAGTTTTTAATTTTATTTTTCAGGAAAGGCATTGGTTCTATGGTTCTTGAAACCTCATAGGGAGGCATTCATCCCCAATAGGAGCCAGTGTTATCTCCTCAAATAAATTGGTGGAAATTTTTCTTTTGAGGTGATAGGTTGTGGTCTAAATTTTATTCCTAAATTTTTGTAGGTAGGTTAGAGAGTCTGTGTTATGTAAATAAGCTCAAAAGAAATTTTGGATTTGGTTTGGTCAAGCAAAAGTCAGAATCTCAGGTTTCGATGGTTTAGGTGATCCTGAAATGCGCTCATTAACCACCGAAAGCCTTTGTTCCCAGTAGTTAAGAGGGAAAAGCAAAAATGCGGTTAACCACCGAAAACGTTTCAATGAGAAAAATGGAAAGCCCATGCTTTTGCATGAGCCATCTGTCAGTTGGTGCAATGATGGAAACGTAATCGTCGAAAGCTCGTCAAGTTGGAAGGTATGCACGTTCTAATTGTGTCTATCCAAAAATTTGAGTTCCTGTTGTCCTTTCAACCACATTTGTCTTTTCAAAATGAAGACACAGCGGTGATACAAAAATTCATGCATGTTGTCACGAAGCCTCCCTCCATTTCTAGCCACGAGTACACAATCTATCATGATCCCGTTAATCCCTCATTAAATTCTCATTCATTATCAATTTGAATTCCAGAGTTATTGAGATAATCGTGAGTTCGCAATTTCATCAATCAGATGCATTTCGAGAGATCATAATCTCGTTCCCCATGGTGATCGTCAAGTGCCATTAGAGTCCAGAAAATCACTCTCAAGCCAATTAAGCCAGACCGATTTATCAGGCAAGTTCAAAACCCATCTTGTTTCAGTTTAAATGAATATACCACCGAAAATCGAAAGTTTTGGCATGCTCTTAGTTAATTTGTTGCCTAAACTTGGTTAGTGTTTGATCTTGGTGATCTGAACTCTGTGTCACCTTGTCCCATTTGCTCTTCCATGAGGCATACTCTCCGTCAGCCTAAATCCTGGAGTCTTTGTCTCCCTGGCACTCAGTTTCCATAATTGTAGGTACAATCAACATCAACTAATGCCGAAAGCAAGGATAGTTCTGAGGTCTAAAGTGGATGGGGTTTGGTACCTAGAAGCTCACCCGGAGGTGGCAGAATTCTTCAAACAGGCTGGGGTATTTTCATATTGTGAAAAATTAACCAATTTTCATCAACAAGTGGCCGAGTCTTTTGCCATTTCTTATGATGGGCAGTCTGCTAAAATAAGAAAGGAGGAGTTTATCATTGATGAAGCTTCCATTGTTGAGTATACATGTTTACCTAGGTCAGGAGATTGTTGGTTCAAGTCTACCACACCTTCAAACATTGAATTCAGGTCATACCTGCTGCTTGTACACAAAGATTTGACCTGGAAAAAGGATATTCCAATGTCATACTTGGAACCAAAGTGGCAGTCCTTGTTGAAAGAAATAATTTTTTACATAACATGTGAAGGGTGGTACAATAGAGTGATGTTCTATCACTTTAAGATTTTAAACCATTTTACAGGAAGAGATCCAATTAATCTACCTTTTTACTTCCACAAGACTCTCACCAAAATGTCTAAACAGGTCAAGGCCAAGCCCACTAAGGTGGCAAGCAGATTGTCTCACCAAGGGCTCATTACTCTTATTGTCAAAGAGTCATTGAAGAAAAGGCAGATGGATTGGAACTATTTCCTCTTCTGGAATGAATTCCAAACTGATTGGCAACAACAGGAGAAGGGTAAAAACGCTACCACTAAGAAGACTATTACTCCCAAAAGAAGTCATAGAAAAAGGAAGGGTATCTCACCACCAAGAGATCCAATAGAATCATCCTTTGTTAAGAAGAAAAGAATCAAAAGAAAACTACAGTTCGAGGGTGAGCAGTCCAAGGACCCTGCTACAGGAAGTAACCCTTTAAACCTACCCTATAGTGATTCAGAACCAAAACAAGAATTAGCAAAGACATAGGGTAATGTACAGGCTGAACAAGGTGCAGACTATTGTTCCAATTTACCTTCACCAACTCCTCCAGAGGCACACATTCCACCAGTGGAAAAAGCCTCTTCAAGTAAGCCTAAAGCATCTAGATCACGAAAAATCAATAAACTCCTGCAACATGTCTATGAAATGGAAGTCTTGGAAAGGGTTATTAAAAAATCTAATATAGACTTGACCGAAAGAAATGTAGAGCTTTTCAAAATAAACCAAACCCTTAAAGAAAAACATGACAAGATTAAAGACAGGAACAAGGTATTGATCAGGGAGAACATGAAGTTGTATAGACAGCTTAGAATTTTGAGGTTGAAGTTAAAAGAGTTTCAATCACCAGCACAGGAGAAAATTGGATTGGAGACTCTAGCTAACTTAGTTGCAACCATGGTAGACACACCAGAGCCTTCCACATATCCAGTAGAAGTTCGCAGATCTACACGAACGAGGGCTGCCTCATCCAAGAAACCTTGAACATCAAAAAAGGATCCAAGGTAAGCATTTTTGCAAATTTTGAAGTTTCCTCAAAGCTGAAGTTTCGGTGGTTTAGGCGAACAGAACGACTATTCATTAACCACCGAAAATAGGGCTTTTGGTAGATAATCTGCTCAGGAGATTTCTAGGTTAATCACCGAAATCCCTCCACTTCCAGAATGATCAAGTTTTTGCACAGATCGAAGTTTTTTGAGTTGGAAAGGTTTGAAACCTCTTCGAATGGACATTTTATGAATTGTCAAGATAGATCCAATAGTTATTTTTGATATATTATGGAAAGAAGAGGTGTTTCAAAATTTTTTGGTATCTTTGACAAAGATAGAAAATCAAGACGCTTACTCACATCAACAGATTCGAATTTGTATCTCTTGGAGAGCCATCATTCAGCCTTGGAAGGCTATCCTGCACTGCAACATCACTCAACAAGAGATGAAGACCATGAAATCTGGGATTGACCTCATTTTTGGGGATCATTCCACATCTTTTGCAAATCAAATTTTGACTTTCTATCTTTAGCATATTTGATCCGTGTTTTAGGATCTCAAAACTGCATTGTAAAGCTATAAAGCTAAAGGTAGAATAGCAACACTAGGTTCGACTTCAGAGACTTTTTTCATATTATGTACTCAAACTTCTCATTTTCATATTGAGTAATACAAGCTTCTTTTTCCATAACTTGTTCAGATTTCATCTTCTTATATATTCTGTACTTGCACCTGGATATTATATTCATGTTGTTATGCTTGTTTATGCCCGATAACTGTCATCTTATCATTGCATTCATAAGTTAAACTTTGCAAGTATTCCTGTGATTATTGTAATTGGCCATTCATATATGCTTTATATGTGATTATGCTGATATAATAGTTATTTCTTCATACATCCCTTTATTTGTAAACTCTCTGAACATTTGTGGTTGAAAGCCTTATCCATCTAAATGTGTTCATGCATGTTTTGAGTGAGAAATGATTCATTCCTCTGACTTGATCCAAACCCATACTTATTATTGAGAAAATAGTTACCAAAAGATTAAGTTACCAGGCATCTCTGACTTACAGCCTAGGAGAGTTTCCTGGAGTGATAACAGTATGTTTTAAACAATCCAATGAAAACTTAGCCATGACAAAAATAATGTTAAATATCCTGCATATTCATGTATAAACCATCAACAACATAACGATATCATCATTATTTAACTAAGAAATTTAATTTCATTTTAATCTATGAAAGGAAATTGTGTAAAATGAACTATGATATGTCTATTCTAACCGTTCAAACTGCAATAAGGAAATGATTAAAAATAGAAATTAAAAACATGACATTAAAAAGTAAACTAACAACTATATTAATCAACAACCAGCTAAGCCAATTCTACATAAAAATGAAATGAGCAAGCTATAATTAAAAACTGAAATTGATCCTATCCATCCATCAAACTCTTGTCGAAGAAAGCTCAAATAAAAAATCTGTTCTATTCTAAGTAAAACTTTTTTTTAAAATTGGATTCTAAAATCATAAATAAAAGCACAATCTTAGATATATGGACTTCCTAAAATATATGGACTTCCTAAAATTTATAAGGAAGGGGCCCCTCTTAGACCTATCGTCAACACAATAGGCAACCCTACTTATCAACTTGCAAAATATTTGGCCCATAAACTCAAACCCTTAGTCGGAAATACTAGATCCTTTGTTAAAGATTCCTCTTTCTTTGTAAACAAGATCAAAAACATTAAATTGGACAAGGATGACACCCTCGTAAGCTTTGATGTTGTTTCTCTCTTCACTAAAATTCCCATTGACGAAGCAATGGAGGTCATCAAGAACATCACTGACCTAGGTACTGCAAACTTAGTTGAACTTTGTTTGAAATCCACTTTCTTTAGTTTCTAGGGCAACGTTTATGAGCAAACCTGTGGGGTTGCTATGGGATCCCCCCTCTCTCCCATCATAGCCAATTTATTCATGGAAGATTTGGAAAACAATGCCCTTATATCCTCACCCTTCAAACCTAAATACTGGAATAGGTTTGTCGATGATACCTTTTTCATTTGGCCCCATGGTTGTGACAAATTAAATGAATTTGTGACTCACCTTAATAAACAATCCGATCACATCAAATTCACTATGGAGGTTGAAGATAATGGTAGTCTTCCTTTTCTAGATGTCAAGGTCACAAAAAGACCTGATGGATCCTTATCCCACCAAGTTTATAGGAAGAGAACTCACACTGATCAATACCTTCATGCCAATTCCCATCATCACCCTTCCCAAAAACTAAGGGTTCTCAACACCTTAGCCACTATGGATTTCAAAATTTCTGATGATGAACACCTTGATGAAGAGAAAAATCACCTCCTCAATGTCTTTAAAGATAACATGGCTATAAAAAACACCAAGTGATGAAAGTTTTTCAACATGCCACTAAAACACCTAGGAATAAAGAACAAACAAATAAATATGTGTCCAAAGTTTTCTTACCCTACATACAAGGGACAACAGATAAGCTTGCTAGGATTTTAAAGAAGAAAAGCATTGGGGCAACTTTCAAACCCTTAAACACTATTAGGAATTTCTTCAGGTCAGTCAAAGACTATGTTGATCCCATCGAGCAAAAAGGTGTCTATATGATCCTGTGCTCATGTGGTAAACATTACATAGGAGAAACAGGTCGTTCCTTTAAAATTAGGATTCAAGAACATGTCGCTGACATCAAACACAATCACACTCGTCCCTTAGCTCTCGTAGAACACTCAGACAAAACTAAACATCACATTTGTATTGAAGATGCCAAAATTCTAGCCAAGATAGATCACTATCACAATAGAAAATTCAGAGAAGAAATCGAAATTGAAAAACAACCTAACAATCTAAACATAGATGATGGATGGAAAATCAGTCAAAATTGGATCCCAACACCAACCACTATGAATAATTCTAGATATTAATTTATATTTTTCTAGGTTTTTTATATCTTTATTTCATTTTAATAAGTCGGCTCTTAATAAATAAATAATTAATATATCAACAAACAAATACATAATAAACAAACAAATAACATTTTTAAGTTTTTATTTTTCTCGATTTCATTTTTAAATACGTTGGCTCTTCATAACAACTTTTTAGGTATTTATTTACACTTGTTATATATTTTTTCTTTCATATCTCATAACATTTTCCTAATGATGGACCACACTAGTTTGGTCTGAAACGTCGAATATCAAAAAACCTATGCGATGAATCTGAAAGAACTATCTGATCAAAAGAATAATCTACTATCTAATTACACATGGGGTTAGTCTGGGGATTTGCAAATATGTTCCTAATCTATGAGATTAATGCATACTAACACACTATTTCATTCTAACCTTCAAAAGAGAATTAAAACAATTTAAACTACAACAACAAACTAATTAATAAACTAATAATACATGTACAAGAAATAAAGAGACAAATAAATCATAAAATGCATGAACAACACACAAAGAGTTACCAGACTATTGGTGGGGCCCCCATAAATTAGTGGTCACTCTCTAAAAGAACACCATGAACTCAGCAGTTCGAATTCACCATAAAAACCCAAAAATGCGGTTCTAGCATAATCTGGCAATGTAAAATATCAAAACAGAGAAAAAATGAATTTGTCTCTAATACACTGGCTCTTCTACTTGGTTAACAATCTTTTGATCATCCTAGTGGTATTTATAATGTTTACATGCCAAGTGGTCAACCACAGGAAGTTCGAACCACTTGTAAAATTGGTAAATTTCATTAATGGTGCCCTAACTGTCGAAACAAAGTGAGCCAATAATCACCCTCTTTGAACAATTGAAACTAAGTTGTCTAGAGCTCAGTAGTTGGAGAGGACAATTATGAAAAAAACCCACATGCCCGATTTTCCCATCACTGGCCGCCAATACCATAATCGCCAAGTCACTCTACGTTCTTGTGTAGGAAGAGGTGTTGGACGGAGTGTCGGATCAAGTGTCGGAACAAGTACTGGAAGGAGTGCCAGATCAAATGTCGAAACTAGAAACTTAGTGTGTTTTTTCCCTGTAACACAATAAAAACATGAACTAACTCTTGGAAATCATAAAACATGATGAATTATACTTGATACAGTCATTAAACATGAATTATACGTACCTTGTGCCGATCATACCATTTTATCATGAAATTCTTCAAAAAACTCCTTTAAAATATGAAAAACATATATGTACATGCGACGAAAGTGTATAATAACCATCATAAAAGTGATCATATCTCGGGCCCAACATTACCTCCACACCTAAGATTTTGCAGGTCCCACTGCAAACAAAAATAAATTGCCCTTTATGACTAACTTGCGAAGGAGGGGGTGGATTAGCTTTAGAAGCTTCTCCCTCTTGCCTGATGGATTTTGACTTAGGATTTTTGTGGTGTTTTAATTGCATCCAGAGACTATTATTGGTGGCAGTAATATCATCAACCTAACACTGTAGATAATTCATCTTGTCTTGTAGGACAACGTCATCATGGTGTAAATGACAACTCAATGTTTCATGCTCTCTAAGTTTGAACTAGAGGATTTGGATTTTTTGGAGGTTGTTGATGACATGTGAGGAATCCTTGAGATGTATATTATACCCTTGATCCTTTAAACCATGAAAAACAACAATTTTAGCTCTGCAAAATTAGTTCCAAAAGTGACTTCCCATAAGTGCAACAATTCTGGCTTGGTGAACTTATGAAAAATAGGTATCAAAGTGACACCTGTAACTACAAGACAGTAAAACCTGTGTAAAAACTGAGAGAGGTGTTTGTTTTTGAATATGTCCTTGACAAAAAACTCTCTTGGTTTTCAAAAATTCACTTTTAGTTGTTAGGAAAACACGAAAATAAAACATGTATAAAACAGGAAAAACAGAGTGTTTTATTTCCCGAAAAACTAGGCCTCTAAGAGAATTGAATATATCCAAAACCATAAAATATATTTAGAAACTGAGAGAGTTTATTGTTTTTCAATATTTCCTTGGTAAAAAATTCTCTTGGTTTTCAAAACTTCACTTCCAGTTGTTAGGAAAACACGAAACGAAAATATGACTAAAACAGGAAAAACATAGTGTTTTATTTTATGAAAGTATAGGCCTCTAAGATGATAGAATATATCAGAAACAATAAAGTATATTCAAAACCTGAGAGAGGTTATTGTGTTTTGGTATGTTATGAACACAAAATTCCTACAGGTTTCAAAATTACTTTCTCATTGGTTCATAATCCCATCTTGAAGTTGATTACTACAAACTTGTAAAAGCACAACGTGCTCTTAGCAGAAGTGCAACGTGGTCTTTGATAGGGGTTTTGGAGGCCTTCCTAGAGGATTTTTGGGCTGAAATTGGTATGGGTGGAAGTTTTATGATGTCTTCTACACAATGGAACCATCAATCACTTCAAATGCATTCTCCAACCCTCTGAAAAACTGACTTGAAGTCGAACTGTCCAAATGTGCAGAAAACCCTCCTATAGCGACTGTATTTGGGGAATTTATCTCAAATTATAACACCTGTGCATAAAATGAAGGAGGTTTTTGTTTCTTGGTATATTATGAACAAAAACCTCTTTCACTTTTGTCAAATTCATTTTACTTAATTCAGAAACTAATTTTGAAGTAAATCTTTAACCAAGACAATCATTTGAAAATTGATGACAAGGAATGATGACATGACCATGATGAAAATTTATGACTTTGGATGAGTGGAGGGAGTAGTAAGGACACCTAGGCACACCAATGATCATTTTACAACCAAGATATGTCAAATTGTATCTAAGAATTTTATTTTGAAAATATAACAATTTGACCTAATAACCCTATCAATCACATGAAAGAGAAAACTTGATCACGGGTGACTGACAGACTGAAAAATACTAACAAAAGGCTTGGTTTGTACCGGAAGGCATGGTGATTCCGTAGAATTTTTATTTCCTTTCATCTATATGTAACAATTCAAACAACTGTTCCTCTTTTCATAAGCTTGTAATACAGATGGCAATAAGTATTTAGCAGTTGTTATTGCTCTGTATTTGTCACAAAGAGTAGTTAAGTATAAAAATATGCACATCAATATTATAACACACATAATGATGTCAGAAGTATATAATTTTATCATACCAATACAAACAATTGCTGATATAATATCCCAATACGTTGTAAAAATACAGTATGATAGAATTTGACAGAAATCCTACTTCCTCTTCTCATGGGTTTTCTATACAAATGGGCAATGCTTAGCATTTTTAGCTTAGGAAACCCCCCCCCAGACTGAAGATATGGCACGTCCTCATGCCATGAATTAGAAATAGGCTTCTTGGTCTTCTTTCCCGATGAGGTTGCAGGGGTATCAACAAGTTTCTTAGACTTTTGGTCCGGTAAAGGAATAGATTGAGCATGAGGGTTTGGGTGGAGTAACAGTCCCTAGATCAAGAGTCTTCTTGATAGTATTGATTGTAAGATGAGGGTTTACAAATTGGTAATTGAACTCATCCCACGCTTTCTCCTGTTTTTCCAACTCGGCTAAGACAAGTATTTTGATAAGGTCATGGTAAAATAGGTTGTTATGGGGATTGGTTACATCCTTCCACACTTGAGAAGACATCTTCTCAAGACTCTTTAAGAAGTAAAAGGGAGAGTTACAATGGATTATGGAACTAAAAGTGAGCTAATAATTGAAATTGATAGGCTTTAAGGATGAAATATATACCTTCACATGTAATCAATCTAGTGATGACTATGAGAGGGTTGATTAGCTCCTATTTTATCCACTCCTTGGAGTATCCCTTAGCTCCAGAGATGTTCAGAAATTTGGTTTTGAAAACCCTATTATAGCTTGCTCTTGGCAACTAGTGGTGTTTAAATCAACTGTCTCCAACTCTTGGGAGCTTTGTGGTTGAGGCAATGATTTTTCAGAGGCCACAAACATAGTGAATAGGAGTTGAGACAGGTTAAGAGTGTTCCATTGTTGTTGATTTTTACACCATGCTCATTCAATCCACTTGCATATGTAATGTCAAACCTACAATGAAGAACCTGTAATAAAAATAAACCAACAGAGTGGTATGTTAAGGACATATACAACAATTTATAGCACACAGGAGTTTAGCACTTCAAAATAAAATTACTGCTGCTATAATAACCATTATCATGAAAACATTACATGAATTTTTACAAAGATTTATTTCTTCTAGGAAATGTTATCATTTGTCAACTCATGAACCCCTCCCTCACACCTAAGTATTATGACACCTCACAATAAAAAATATAGGAAACTAGTCAGTTCTCTCGATAGCCAAAGATTTACAGTTTGTAAAGTGTAAAGATAAATTTCACAGATTGGTCTGACGAGACAGTTAGAAGATGGCCCCACCTATAGGATAAGAGATCATATATATAGATAAGAAGAGGTAGGCAAGAGAGTTTCAAGATAGTCTCAGAGTTAGCTCCCAATGACAAGTTTATGGAGTTCATTAACCTTAGCTTAACCATACATACTTCATGTCATCTTTGTCTACAAGTAATGCCGTATATCGGGACAAGTTTAAATTTATTATTTTTTTTTTTAGATTACCATCATCGCTAGGTAGAATGCCCCACTGCCAGCAAGCCTGTTCAGTACCCCAACGGGTTTACCTATTCATACCACAAGACAATACCCACTACCAACAGACCTGTTCAGTATCCTGGCGGGTTAGCCTCTTACACCCTCAAAGAATGGCCCTCCATCTTTTACTATTTTAATATAATATTTCTTTATGCAAGAGAAGGGGGGGACAACTCTGAAAACAACTTTTTCTTTCTTTTTTTCAATTGGGGTGGTATTTATGTTAGAGGATGACTTTTCGTTATATTCTTTAGTAATTGTCCTGATGTAACGGGTACTTAAGAGGATGTGCCCTATCTAAAGATATGATATAATCAAGCTATTTAGTGTGTAGTGGATGGTACCATTGAGAAAGAATAGAAAGGTATCTCTAGGCTCAACTCACTTTCTTCTTTTGTAAGTGATTGTGATGTTTCCATGACTAACCACTAATCAGACCTCCTTTTTACTCTTTAATAAAGATACTTTACTCACTTACTCAGGTTTCTTGGGACAACTGTACGAGAGACCTCTAAGCTTGATGGTTACGGTGTCACTTCCTTATACAGTGGTGAAGAGTTTCAAGAGGAACTACTTTGGAATGCCTTAAGAACAAGAAGATGAAAGTCTTTGCAAAAACATGGCTAATTACAACAACTCATTATTCATTTGATGCTTAGCAGACAACAGGGTTCAAGTGTAAGAATGTTTTGAAGAAAAATCCTTCTTTTATATTTCCTTGAACTGTCTACTCCTGGTGAGATAAATACCTATAGAGATCTCTAAAACTGTTTGCAAAAACCACACTCTAAAATATAATAAAATAATGAGATTAATGAGATCAATTCATAGGAACATGTATCTCATAGTTGTTTTATTAAAAGAAAATGTAAAACGAGGTTGCATTAGACTTCTAAGTTAAACTAACAACATGCAGCTTTTATTTACTATTCTACCCTACCTAAAACGAAAGGTAAAATCTTTATTCAAGTGTAATAACTCTTCCAATGTAACCATGTGTGGAGAAATATAAGAAACATACTCATATCCATATATGAAAAAGTTACTGCAATGATTACCTAGATATGAAGAACCAACCAACCTACTTGTTTTGGCATCAGAAGGTGTTGAAGAAGAGAATGGTATTGTGGCCTGATGACCTCTTGAAACCAAATTGCAATGTAATCTTGATGTTCATCAACAATAATTTTTATGCTCTCCTTCATCATGCTATGCAGATCCTCTTCTTCTCAATGATTGATTTCTGAAGTACATAAAGGATCTGCTAAGATGGATGTTGAGAAATCCTCAATCTTAGGTCTTAATGATTGCTCTCCATTGGATGTAGTCCATAATTTTTCAGCTTCCTTCACATTTTGGCAAGGAAAATCATTTTGTAGCTCATAGGACCTTGACTCTTCTAATATTTCCAGAGAGGTAGACAATTTATTGGCTGCTTCCAAAATATGTTCTTCTTGAAAAGAAGAAATCCCGACTACTGCTAGGATTTGAGAAAGTTCCCTCAAGCTAATGGTTGCTTCTGATTTCATCTTTCCTTTTGATAAAACTTGGTTCACACAAAGATGATGTCCAAAAAGTTACCATCTCCTGATGGTGGTGTAAAATCAAAGGTTGTATTGTTTGGTTCTGTGGAAGGCTCGAGTGGTCTTGCCTCCTATCCCAATACTACTGGTTCTTCAATTATTTGTTCTATAGTGCTCCCTGTTTTAGTCTCTTTTAGAGACTGCTTTAGCTCTTTGGGTTGAGCTAGCTCCTATTTTTTGGTATTGGTCTCCGGAGCTTATGAGTGGAATGGTCCTTCCCCCAAAGAGATCAGAAGGAACCTTGTCTGAAAGGTATGATTTAGATTTAATGTATCTACCTTGTGGGTCTTTAGGCCTATTCATGAAAGAAAGCAAAAACAAAAGAAAAATCTACCATTTGGTTTCTAGGTCTATTCATGAAAGAAAAGAAAAAGAAAAAGAATAACTACCATTGGGTTTGGGGGAACCTGCTATAGCAGATGCGTAGGTTCTTACCTCTCGTCTTGAAGTTCCCCCACCACCAAGCTAATGCTAAGGTCTAAGGATGATCTATTTCCTAACTACTTCTTACCTTGAGAAAACTCCCCAGCAACGGCGCCAAAAATGATGGGTGTTATATATGCACTAAAAATAAACTAAAAACCCTCAATTAAATTGTCAACCCGGGGTAAGTAAACTTAGAGTTGTAGAAAAATATATGCCAAAGGTAGCAGGGTTGGTAGGACTATAGTCTAACTAATGAAAGCAGCTATCTAAGGCTAATCTACTCAAGCAAACCTATCTAATTAGCAAACCCGACTAAGCAACTTGAAACTAGGTAACCTAAGTACTTTTGGGCCAAGGATCGATGGATAGTTCTTAAGAAAGCAAGTAAAACCCTATGTAAATCAAACTAATTCAACAATAAGAAATAAGCAACTATTTAAGCATAACAATAAGCAAATAACCAAAGAAAACTATTTTAACTTGTCAATCTACATTCAATGAGCAACTATCCTATGAAAGCAAGTAAATAGACAAGTAAGCAAAGCCATCTATCTAACCTATTAAAGAAAATAGACAAGCAAGCAAAGACACCTAACTAACCTACTAAAGAAAAAGACAAATAAGCAAAGGCACCTAACTAACCTACTAAAGAAAAAGACAAGTAAGCAAAAACAACTAAATATTGCAAGAAATCAAATTAAAACTTCTCATTGAACAACTATATAGCCCAAAAGGCAAGCGGACTAAATGCATAATGCAAAACTATTTCTAATACATGAAAGGAAATCGAAGAGGCAACTGGACTAAATGCTCAATGCAATGCATGAAAGGAAATCTATTCTATTGAAAGAAAGAAAGATTAACAACTAATTCTTAATCTATGATAAGCAAACTACTATCTATCAAAGCAAAGTCTATATATCCTACAACAACAATAAAACTATTTTCTAAGCTATGAAAGAAAGAAACTATATCTATGAAAGAAGGAAAACTATTCTTTAACCTATGACAATTCAAATATAATGTTGGTGGTTGTGTGAATGTCTTCGGTGTCAGATAATATCTCGATGGCACTTGACAACAAAGGACAATTCCAATGGTATAAGCTCAATACTAATCTCAATGGAAAAATGAAAGGTATGGATTAAACAATCCAATGAAAACTTAGCCATGACAAAAATAATGTTAAATATCCTGCATATTCATGTATAAACCATCAACAACATAACGAGATCATCATTATTTAACTAAGAAATTTAATTGCATTTTAATCTATGAAAGGAAATTGTGTAAAATGAACTATGCTATGTCTATTCTATCCATTCAAACTACAATAAGGAAATGATTAAAAACAAAAATTAAAAACATGACATTAAAAAGTAAACTAACAACTATATTAATCAACAACTACCTAAGCCAATTCTACATAAAAATGAAATGAGCAAGCTATAATTAAAAACTGAAATTAATCCTATCCATCCATCAAACTCTTGTCGAAGAAAGCTCAAATAAAAACTCTGTTCTTTTCTAAGTAAAACTTATGTTTTAAATTGGATTCTAAAATCATAAATAAAAGCACAATCTACTATCTAATTACACATGGGGTTAGTCTGGGGATTTGCAAATCCATTCCTAATCTATGAGATTAATGCATACTAACACACTCCATCATTGTAACCTGCAAAAGATAATAAAAACAATTTAAACTACTACAACAAACTAATTAATAAACTGATAATGCATGCATAGGAAATAAAGAGACAAATAAATCATCAAATGCATGAACAACACACAGAGAGTTACTAGACTATTGGTGGCCCCCCTAGAAAGTCATGGTCACTCTCTAAGAGCACACCATGAACGCAGCAGTTCGAATTCACCATAAAAACCCAAAAACATAGTTCTGGCAATGTAAAATATCAAAACAGAGAAAAAACGAATTTGTCTCTAAAACACTGGCTCTTCTATTTGGTTAACAATCTTCTGATCATCCTAGTGGTATTTATAATGTTTACATGCCAGGTGGTCGACCACGGGAGGTTCGAACCACTTCTAAAATTGGTAAATTTCATTAATGGTGCCCTAACTGCCGAAACAGAGCGAGCCAATAATCACCCTCTTTGAACAACTAAAACTGAGTTGTCTGGAGCTCAGTAGCTGTAGAGGACAATTATGAAAAAAACCCACATGCCCGATTTTCCCATCACTGGCCGCCAATACCATAAACTCCAAGTCACCCTATGCTTTTATGCAGGAAGAGGTGTTGGACGGAGTGTCAGATCAAGTGCAAGAACGAGTACTGGAAGGAGTGTCGGATCAAGTGTCGAAACTAGAAATGTATTGCGTTTTTTCCCTGTAACACCAGAAAAACGTGAATTAACTCTTGGAAATCACAAAACATGATGAATTATACTTGATACAATCATTAAACATGAATTATATGTACCTTGTGCCGATCATACCATTTTATCATGAAATTCTTCAAAAATCTCCTTTAAAATATGAAAAACACATGTGTACATGCAGCAAAAGTGTATAATAACCGTTATAAAAGTGATTATATCTCGGGCCCAATAGTGTTCCTTTTCAATTATTTTTTCTGTCTCATTTACTTCATGGCATTCTATTTCAAGATGTCCATGTTTTTCACAATTAAAGCAAAACAACATACCTCTGGTGATTATGTACTCTTTATCTTCTAAATCTGTTTGACATGGTGAACATAATTCTTCTTGATATGAATCTTCGATGGGTGAAGAATATATGTCATGTAACTTATCCCAAAGTTCTTTGGATGATGAACATTTACCAACCTTTTCTCTTATCGGATTAGGTGATCCTTCCCAGATGAAATCCATTTCTATTTTTTTATTCTTCTTCAATTTCTTCTTGGCTGCAATCTTTGCCCTTTTTGAACAATCTTATCCTGTAACAACTAATAGCCAAATATGATGCCCCTGTTCCTGTAAAAATACTTTCGTCCTTCTGCTCCACATCTCATACTTAAAACCATTATGACCATTAAACATTGGTAATAAATTCTCAAAATAATCCATGATCTCCTTCCAGTGGTTAAATTGTTTCCTAAAGGAACCGTCTCTGATACCAATTGTTGGATTACTGAGAGGGGGGGTGAATCAGTAATAGAGAAATTGAATTCTTTTTCACCATAAAATGCAAGTTTTATATCAATGCAGAATATCATCCAATAGTTGCAGAGTAAATAAAAAATGAACAAATGAGCAATCACACACATACACAGTACACTAGTGTTTTATGTGGAAACCCAAAGCGGGAGAAAACCACAAAATGATTTTTATTATATGTCTTTAAGAATTGCATTCATTGGAAGCACCAACTTCCTTTTTTTTTCAACTGCAAATGGAAGGAGGCTCCAACCCCCTAGTTTCTCAGGCTACAACCTGAAGGAAGCTCCAACTCCCCAATTCTCTGGCTACAACCAGAAGGAGGCTACAACCCCCTATGTTCTACGGCTACAATTTAAAGGTGGCTACAACCACCTGTCCTTTCCTTGTCCAACTGCCTTGATAAAACCATTCTCACACTATCACCATAAGATATACCACTATAATAACCTATACCAATCAACCTGTAATCAACTTGTACCACAAACAAGTGCATCAACCATGCATCAACCTGTACCAAACAACCTGTAATCAGCTTGTACCATAAACAAGTGCATCAACCATGCACCAACCTCTACCTCAACCTGTACCTCAACCTATACCATCAACGAGTGCATCAACCATGCACCAAATATGTACCAATCATGCATCAAATACACATAAAATATGAATCATCAAGATGTACCAACATCATCAACTATACACCTCATGTATGTTCCAACTCATCAACTAATTGTCTCAGCCATGTACCCAACATGTACCTCAACCAAAATCCCTCATCAATTTCATCATCCAAATCTGATTTGTAACTCTGTAATAGACCTGGTGTATATGATCGCATACCTGCAAACCTTCCTTAACTTTAACAACAAGAGACTAACATTTTCATCAAATTTTACTTCAGTCTCACATGACTAATTTTGGATTAGTCAAAAACCCTAACTTGCAATAATCATACCTAAGTACATGTAATGAATAAAGATATGAAAATGGTACACAATGTTTTTTAGTGTGTTTAATGAAATTTCTCTATATTTCACTACTTGGAACCTCTCAGAAAAGGAGTTATAGAAAAAATGGCATACCTTGTTGAATTTTGTCTTATTCTAGAGAGAGAAATTGTAGAGCATGCCCCACACAGAATATTTGTTTTATGGATATGAACATTGTACACACAATACTGTAGACTTCACTCTAACCAATACATTTGGTCTTACTAAATTTGGATATGTTATGAAGAAGTTATGACGTTTTTACCTGAAACACCTATTTTAGATTAGTTTTAGGACTAGCCACAAACCCTATTTTCCACAGCGTGTAACTCCAAAAATACAACGACCCGCAAGATAAAATTTGTATCACAGCTACTTGGATATTTTTCCTTAATGGCCTCCCAATTTCATGGTCTGAATCATTCTATAAAAAAATTTATTGCGAAAATGGTGAGATGACCTGTAAAAAACACACCTTAGAAAGCGTCATCAAAATAATTTATCCTCCCTTGAATTTCGGCCTTCTTTACTTCACCTTCTCTCTGAAATTTGTCTTAGTGTTGGAGCCGGAAGTCACTCCTGGATTGCTTGCAGGAGCAGAGCCCGATGCCCATCAGTTTAATGTCATGATTTGTTTGAAAGGGGGTGATCAAATGGAAGAAAACTTGGAACAGCTGTCTCAACTCAGAAACTAGGCCAGGCGTGCATGAACGAGTGAGGTCTTGATAAACTTCAAACAGTGAGCTGCAATAAAGGGTGAGTAGGGGGAAGACTTCGTAAGAAGGGTGCAAGGTTCTGTTGTAGGCATCAAGCTTCTAACAGACTGTGAAAGCAAGCATCTGAAAGCAATATCTTCTTACTTCCAAATGCGGGAAACCAGAGAAAACAACAATGCAACAATAAATCATTTATCATAACAGAACGATGTTAATCCATGCGAAGCATTCGATCATGAACTCTCTAGCCAGAGATGAAACATAGATGGAAAAGGAAAACTGTCTGTCATAAACCAAGAAGTCTCAAACACTGATACATAACCCAAAAAGCTAGAATATTTACTGAAACTTTACAGTCCGGAGCTTAGCTCTACCATCGATAGATACAAAAATGGCGAAAACGCCTACATATACTCAAAACAACAACAACAGTGGGACCGAGATATGGCATTGAAAGATTTGCGTCTGCATGGATTCTGACAGTCAACCTCTGAAAGATCGTGCAACTTATGTCAGACGCAATCTGGCTCTTTGACAGTTCCAACGGTGAAACGACGTGCCTTAAATTCATGGCCGTGCTTTCCCATTATGGCGGAGACGATGTCTAACCACCACCAACCACTTCAATAACTACTTCATAGGGATTGAGGACGACCTGGCCAACTTGGCATCTTTGGGATGTGGAAGGCTTCTTGCGCTGCCACCTGGAATAACTGAAAGGTTTGATGGATATGCATGGAGGCCGACACGGAAGGTGGGGCACGGGAATGGAGTGATGGGGTGTGCGAAGGGTGACAGAGGATAGTTCATGGAGAAAGACCTCAGGATGAAGGAGGGAAGATGAGAGATAACGAATTCGCCTTTTGGTGAAGGGTTGATGTGGAAAAGAGCAGGACACATGGCGAGCGGCAAGTGGATGATGAGAAGGAGGGAGGACCACGTGGACCAAAGAGGGGAGGTGGATGGATGACACGTGGCAGCAGGAGAAAGGTGGAAAGGAGGATGACATGATGGGGGAAAGGGCCCATGTCAGTTAAACCCAGAGCGGCTGAGAAGGATGGGGCTGTCCGAGCGCCATTGATC
>ML797490.1:154205-168535 GCA_009831015.1 Picea engelmannii
CAGGTTGATTACAGGTTGAGGTACAGGTTGATGCATGGTTGATGCATGGTTCAGATTTATTGGTACAGGTTTACAGTGGTATATCTCACAGTGATAGTGTGGCAGTGGTTCCATCATTCTACTTCTACTTCAGGGTGGCAGGATGGGGCAAGGACAGGTGGTTGTAGCCACCTTCCGGTTGTAGCCGAAGAACATTGGGGGTTGTAGCTTCCTTCTGGTTGTAGCCAGAGATTTGGGGAGTTGGAGCTTCCCTCAGGTTTTAGCCTGAGAAAATAGGGGGTTGGAGCCTCCTTCTAGTTGCATCTGAAAAACAAAGGAAGTTGGTGCTTCCAATGAATGTAATTCTTCCAGACATATAAGAAAAAGCACTCCGTGGTTTTCTCCCGATTTGGGTTTCCACGTAAAACATTGGTGTACTGTGTATGTGTGTGATTGTTTATTTATTACTTCTCATTATTGGATAATAATTCTACATTGATATAACATTTGAAGAAAAAGGATTATAATTACGTTATTACTGATTCACCCCCCCTCTCAGTAATCCAACAGTACTATCCATGTAGAATATTCTTACCTGCAAATATATCAAAATGCATACCATTATCCATCAAACAAACTTGGGTCCATTACCCAAACCTGAGTTCTCCAACTTCACATGGCCATAACTCTCTAACTGTGAGGAGTTATGTGACGTTCCACATACCACGGAAAATGGAATGACATGTACTACCCATGTAAAATAGTATTACCTTCAAATATATTAAAACTCATACCATTAATAATAAAACAAACTTGGGTCCATTACCCAAACCTTTGTGCTACCAGAATTATCTACCATACTTTCTCCAAGGGTTGACATCAATCTACAATATCACTCTCCAATGGTTGGCTTCAATGAAAACCAACAATCCATACCAAATGTCCATCAACCTAAGCCAATTGTCTGACAGTTTGCAAATTCCACCAGGCTCTCCTAATCCAACGCCCTTACATTAATATTTTGTAAAGTGTTTTGGCCATCAGATTCTCTTATAACCGCACATTTTAGGGGGCATTTATTGCACACCAAACTGTGACACTTGAGTGTCACATCTATTATGCATGTATGTGTCACAAAAGTGTCGTATGCACCTTACTAATTGTTACATGCACTTTATTGAGTGTCTTGTTCACCTTACTAAGTGTCACATGCACTTTGACACCATGAAAGAACATTTGTCATGATCCCTAGTCTTTGTGGAGGAAAAAACCCAACATGTGATGGTCAAAAAACTGCTTTTTACCTTGAGTTTTGACCCATTTTTTAAGATCAACACCCCCTTCCCATGTATAGGGAGTGTTGATCCTTGATCAACACTCCTTGATTAACTATTGAGGAGCATTGACAATGCTTTGTGCTCCATACTTAGGCAATGTTGAAGTGTTTAGAGGAATATTTAGTCAGCCCACCTTATCCTAAGTGTCAACCCCTAGATTCTCTTAAGTGGTTTTGGTCGAGTGGTTGAGTCATGAGTTGAGTCACCCATATTCCTCCATTTTGGGTAACCAAATCCTAACCTAAGCAACTAAATCCTCAACCATTTCCTAGAATCCTTCATGGTGGTTAAGCCTCTCAAATACTATATAATAAGGCCACTCAAAGGTAAAGGGGAAGAAAGGATTTCAGAGTTTCAAACCTTTGATCTTGTGAGGAGGAATCCATCAAATCATCATCATTGTGATCTTGAGACATTCAGGAAAGGGTTGGACTGGAAACCTTGGAGGAGATATTGCAACGTCAACGATTGGTTTGCAAGTACTTCACCATGTTTCTCCATTAATATAACTCAGCCTATTTCCTTCATACTATTGTTTATACATGTATGTCTATATAGATAGATATGTTCTTGTTTAATGATATATTATATAAGTAGAAGTTGTTGTCCTATTCCTTGCAGAATTTCTTCATTATGATAAAATCTTGGAAAACAAGACCAAAGATTGAAGATCAGCGAGGAAAACCATCGAAAAGGAGTAATTCACACTTATTTCTTCTATATTATTTTCCTATAGACATAAATAATAGATCTAAATGGTTCTAGATATCTAAGGGAGTTTTCACCTGTCTGCAGGGGAAATATTTCATAACAGAAAATTGGCGACTCCATTGGGGATTGGATGAATCTATAGTATTTCCTTGGTAGTTTCTATCATTTTGAATCTTGTTTGTTTCATTGATATTATTTATTTTTATACTTTGATGCTTCTTATTGGGATTTTCCCTAATCTTTTCCAAATCCAGGAAAGTCTTCTTGTCATTTTAATCATTTACAGATATCAACACTCCCCTAGAGTGGCTTACAGAGCATTGAAGACCTAAATCAATGCTCTATGCTTGTGTTTCTGGGAGCCCTGACTCTTGTTAAATGATCTATCTACCTTGCAACAAGAGCATTGATCCCTTATCTGGGTTAATTTCAACTCAGTTTGCCTTTATTTTCTCATATTTGTTTAGATTCTGGTCTTAGAGTCTTTTCTGACTATTTATGATCCAGTTTGATTGTGTAAAGATCAATGATTGAAACATTTTTGGTTTCCTCTTTTAAAGTTTGCATCTATCTTCTAATTTAGAAATGTTCATGATACCCCGGGTTAAGTAGATCCTTTGGTTCGGTCCATTTCAACATCAATTTGATCCTTGTCAATAGTAGGTTGTCAAACTCCTGTTTTTTATTCCTAAACCTCATAAGTGCATTACTTGATTGATTTGTAATCTTTGTTTTGGTTTGGAGAGTGATTGTGTTTCATTGAGCCTAGTTTATTGAGATTCCTAGTTTATTCCTTTTGGATGACTTTTGTTTCTTTGAATATATTCCTGAGCTCTTTTTGACTTATTGCAAATTTTCAAATTATCATTGTTCTTTGAACCTTGAGGTCTCTCAAAGTGATTTTCATTCTGTTTTTCATTTCAAGTTTTTTACTTGAACAAGTTTTGATTCCTTTGGGTCTTAATTTTTTTTTCTTACTATCTTTCGTTTTGGGATCCATTGTGGCTAGCATTGAGTTCTTTCATTTTTATTGAAAGAGAAAACAAAAGAAGTGTTCATTTTTTGAGTTTTCATATGTAATTTGAAAAGTCAAAAAGAGAAATTGAGTTTTGGTACATGTTTTAGAGATTGCCTTGAATTTGTTTGGAATTTTAAGGTCATGCATTTTGATAGTTTGGAATTTTATAAGAGAAAAGTGAAAATTGCAGTAGTTTTGAGTGATTGTTTATATTAGAAAGAAACAAATATTTTCTCCTTCCCATAGATAATATTCATTGAAAGAAAATCTGTTGCATATCATTCTTTCTGCACAACTTTGGAGTCAAGTCAACACATCATCAATTTCACCTTCGTACACCCTTTTGAGTAACCAAAGCCATTAAAATCAACCAATTCATTTAATAAATAAATTAGGCATTTTTGTTTATAGCACATCAATAGTAGTCTAAGGATAGGTTGATTCGGATTATTTTTGGCACAAAATGAGAGCGGAGATATAATAAAGAAATGCAGAGAGATATCAAGGATATCCAATAATATAACATAAATATATCAGAGGTGCAACCATAAACACAGAGATACAGTAATACACGATTTCTATTAATGAAAGAAATGCACAGAGACTGTAAAAATACAGAGTGAAAGACTCGCTAGAATGGTGGCAGCTTATCTCTGAGAAGAGATGTGACGGCTACTCACATTCGCAAGAATATGATTACAATGAGTCTCTGAAGGCCTTTTTACAATAAATAATGCCAAAAACCCTAGACATCCAAAAACATAACCCTAGGAGATGAAGTGCCAAAAGTCATGTGGGCCCTGTTTGGGTAAGTTAGTACATCAACTTCCCAGGGTCGTAACATTTGCATACGATCTCTATTTTAGGCGCATGATAGCCCATTGGAAAGGTATCGTCGAGGAGATTCATTTTGGGGGCTCAATCATGCCTTTGGATATCATTGAGAAGCTCTATCCCGAAAAACCTTCTTTTAAGCCCTCAAAATGGCCCTGGAAGTTAAAAACTGCTAAAAATAGTAAATTACCATAATTGTCAGAAAATTGTTTTGAGCCAGTAGGAAAAGGTGGGTGGCCACCAATATCCACCTGGATCAATCCTCCCTCCTTAGGAATCAATGGTATCCATTGCATTGATTTCTCAGGGGAGAGGGAAAAACGTTTGTTGAATCTGCATCTTGATGAGTTGCTTGCCTTGTTGGAGAAGTTTTGTTGCTTAGCTTGTTGAAAATTGTCATGAACATGTGGTTGGAAGGGTTGGACCTTTCTAGCTAGTCTGGCTACATGAGATGCATGTCTGTAGAAGGAATATTTACGCTTTGTTGCAACCTTGTCGACATGCTTCTGTTGGATAGAAGGTGCTTGGGGAAAGGCTATAGTGGTTGCAGTGTCCTTCTGCTCCCCTTTTGAACAGATTGTGAAGAAGTTGAATTTTGCAGTAAAAGATACTACCTTGCGGCACTCTTTAGGTGGAACAATAGTTGGAACTACCTCTGGTATTCTATAGATATGACCCCCCAAAGTAACAATGACACTACGGGGTCGATACTCATAAACAACATGGCGTCTCCACATATATGGTTGGCCCAAGAGGACATCACAGATATCCAGTGGGGAAACATCACATAGTACCTCATCCTTGAAGGGTTGGATGACGTATGACAATTGGCATTGTTGGCTGACATGAAGATCTCGTCCTTGGCAAAGCCACCCGACATTGTATGGTTGTGGGTGTGGTGTTGTCGACAATCCCAATTGTTTGACAACCTCTATTGAGATGAGGTTATTTTGGCTTCTTCTATCAACAATAAAATGTAGCAGGGTCCCCTTCACCCACATATGTGAATGAAAAAGGTGCTCCCCCTCTTCAGGATCTGTTGGTTCTTCTAGTTGAATTGATGCAGTTGTGACAATAGCAGTGGGGTATGCATCAACGATTTGTCCTTTACCAATATTTTCAAAATCAGATTCTGAATCAAGGTTCAGCTCCTTGTCTTTGATCTCATCCACCAATGACTGTTTTGAGCGACATTCATCGGTGTTGTGCCAGGGGATTTTGTGGAAATCGCACCATTTTTTGGTGTCCTTCTTTGTCTTCCCGTGACCCTTCTTTTCCTGTGGCTTGGACTAGTTTTCAGAAGACTATTTGTTAGGGCCATCTTTCTCATACTTTGGTTGTTGCGTATTTGCAGACTCGAACTCCTGTTTGTTCTGGTGCTTGAATTTATGCTCGATTTTAATAGCATATCGATAAGCAACACCGAGTGATGAGATGTCCAGAAAATCCATTTTAGTTTGGATGTATCTGTGTAGAGCCCCACGGTATCTCAGAACCAAATGTCGTTCGAAGTATTTGATACCCATATTGGTGCACAAAGTATGGAAGGTATTGGTGAACTCTGGAACTTCTTGGCTTCTCTCTTGCCATAGTGTGGTCCATCTCATGTACTGGTCCTCATAGTTTCCAACAGGGTAATATTGTTCCTTTACTGCATCCACAAAAGAATCCCAAGTGGGCTCGGCCCCATATATTCCAGACTCCTATGTGGAACTTTTCTTCCAATAATTTCCCCACCAATGTTTGACATGGGGGAGAGATTTAAGGAGTGCGAAGGTGATCTTTTCTTTGTCGAAAAAATTATGAACAAAGAAATAACCTTCTAACAAATTTAACCATTTTTCTAGGGAATCCTCATCTATCTGACCTTCAAAGACAGGAATATCAAAATTAACATGTACCTTGAAAGCAGAGGTTCTTCCAAAGTGGTTGTTTGATGAAGATGTGCTTGTTTCTATCGGCAGGCATTATAGGATGTGGGAAAAATTCTCCGTCATTTCGTCCCTCTGTCACGTGAGAGCTTGCTCAAGCAACAGATTGATAGGATCGTTTGCTCCATCATTTTTATTTTCTTCTTCCATGGAGGGTTTCTTGGGTGTGCAAGAGAGATTGCCTTCAAGAGAGACAAGCTTGAGACCCAACTTTCTATACTTGGACCTCATCGGGGACATGCACTAAAAAACAATCAAGAGAAGCATGCTCTGATACCATTGATCCAGATTATGTTCGACACTAATTGAGAGCGGAGATATAATAAAGAAATGCACAGAAATATTGTGGATATCTAATAATATAACAAAAATATATCATAGGTGCAACCATAAACATAGAGATACAATAATACACGATTTATATTAATAAAATAAATGTACAGAGATTGTAAAAATACAGAGTGAAAGACTCGTTAGAATGGTGGCAACTTATCTCTGAGAAGAGATGTGACGGCTACTCACATTAGCAAGAAGATGATTAAAATGAGGCTCTGAAGGCATTTGTAAAATAAAAAGGAATGCCAAAAACCCTAGACATCCAAAAACCTAACCCCAGGAGATGAAGCACCAAAAGTCATGTGGGCCCCGTTTGGGTAAGTTAGTACATCAACTTCCCAGGGTCGTAACTTTTGCATACGATCTTCGTTTTAGGCGCATGATATCCTGTTGGAAAGGTATCATCGAGGAGATTAATTTTGGGGGCTCAATCATTCCTTTGGCTATCATTGATAAGCCATATCTAGAAAAAAATTCATTTATTCCCTCAAAATGGCCCCAAAAGTTAAAAACTGCTAAAAATAGTAAATTACCAAAATTGCCAGAAAATTGTTTTGAGCCAGTTAGAAAAGGTGGGTGGCCATCGATATCCACTTGGATCAATCATCCCTCCTTAGGAATCAATGATCTCCATTGCGTTGAGTGCTCACAGGAGAGGGAAAATTGTTTGTTGAATCTGCATCTTGATGAGTTGCTTTCCTTATTGGAGAAGTTGTGTTGCTTAGCTTATTGAAGGTTGTCATGAACATGTGGCTGGAAGGGTTGGAATGTTTTAACTAGTCTGGCTACATGAGATGCCTATGTGAAGAAGGAATATTTGTTCTTTTTTGCAACCTTTTCGACCTGCTTCTGTTGGATAAAAGGTGCTTGGGGCGAGGCTATAGTGGTTGCAGTGTCCTTCTGTTCCCCTTTTGAACAGATTGTGAAAAAGTTGAATTTTGCAGTATGAGATACTACCTTGCGACACTGTTTAGGTGGAACAATAGTTGGAACTACCTCTGATATTCTATAGAGATGACCCCCCAAATTAACAATGACACTACAGGGTCGAGACTCATAAACATCATGGCATCTCCACATAGATGGTTGGCCCAAGAGGACATCACATACATCTAGTGGGGAAACATCACATAATACCTCATCCTTGAAGAGTTGGATGTTGTAAGACAATCAACACTGTTGGTTGACACAAAGATCTCATCCTTGGTGAATCCACTCGACGTTGTATGGCTGCGGGTGTGGTGTTGTTGACAATCCCAACTATTTAATGACCTCTGCTGAGATGAGGTTCTTTTGGCTTCCGCTATCAACAATTAAATGCAGTGGGGTCCCCTTCACCCACATCTATGAATGAAAAAGGTGCTCCCCCTCTTCAGGATCTGTTGGTCTCTTTGGTTGAATTGTTGTGGTTGCGGCAATAGCAGTGGGGTCTGTCTACAACAATAGCAGTGGGGTATGCGTCAATGATCTGTCCTTTACCAATATTTTCAGAATCAGATTTTGAATCAGGTTTTGGCTCCTTTTCTTTGATCTTGACCACCAATGATTTTTTTGAGCAACATTCATCGGTGTTGTGCCAGGGGATTTTGTGGAAATCGCACCATTTTCCCGTGTCCTTCTTTGTCTTCCCGTGACCCTTCTTTTCATGTGGCTTGGACTTGTTTTCAGAAGACTATTTGTTATGACCATCTTTTTCATACTTTGGTTGTTGTGGATTTGCAGACCTGAACTCCCATTTGTTCTAGTTCTTAAATTTCTGCTCAATGCTAACAACATATCGATAAGCAGCACCGAGTGATGAGATGTCTAGAAAATCCAATTTTGTTTGGATGTATCTGTGTAGAGCCCCACGGTATTTCAGAACCAAATGTCATTTGAAGTCTTTGATACCCATATTGGTGCGCAAAGTATGGAAGGTATTGGTGAACTCCGAAACTTCTTGGCCCCTCTCTTGATGTAGTGTGGTCCATATCATGTACTGGTCCTCATAGTTGCCAATAGGGTAATATTGTTCCTTTAATGCATCCACAAAAAAATCCCAAGTGAGCTTGGCCCCGTATATTCTAGACTCCTCTGTGGAACTTTTATCCCAATACGTTTCCCACCAATGTTTGACATGGGGGAGAGATTTAAGGAGTGTGAAGCTGATCTTTTCCCTTTCGAAAAAATTATGAATAGAGAAATAACCTTCTAACATATTTAACCATTTGTCTAGGGCATCTGCATCTATCTGACCTTCAAATATGAGAATATCAAAATTAACCTGTACCTTGAAAGGAGAGGTGCTTCCAAAGTGGTTTTTTGATGAAGATGTGCCTGTTGCTATCGGGAGGCATTGCAGGATGTGTGAAAAATTATCCATCATTTCATCCCTCTGTTGCGTGAGAGCTTTCTCAAGCAACATATTGATAGGATTGCTTGCTCTGTTGTTTTTCTTTTCTTCCGCCATGGATGGTTTCTTGGGTGTGCGAGAGATATTGTCTTCAAGAGAGACATGCTCAAGACCCAGGTTTCTATACTCAGACCTCGTCGGGGCCATGCACTGAAAAACGATCAAGAGAATCCTACTCTGATGCCACTGATCCAGATTATTTTCGGCATGAAATGAGAGCGGAGATATAATAAACAAATGCATAGAGATATCACGGATATTCAATAATATAACACAAATATATCAAAGGTGAAACCATAAACATAGAGATACAGTAATACATGATTTCTATTAATGAAAGAAATGTACAGAGACTGTAAAAATACAGAATGAAACACTCGCTCGAATGGTGGCAGCTTATCTCTGAGAAGAGATGTGACAACTACTCGCATTCACAAGAAGATGATTAGAATGAGGCTGTGAAGGCATTTTTACAATAAAAAGGAATGCCAAAACCCCTAGACATACAAAAACCTAACCCTAGGATATGAAGCGCCAAAATTCATGTGGGCCCCATTTGGGTAAGTTAGTACATCAACTTCCTGGGGTCGTAACTTTTGCATACGATCTATGTTTTAGGCACATGATATCCCTTGGAAAGGTATCGTTGAGGAGATTCATTTTGGGGGTTCAATCATGCCTTCAACTATCATTGTGAAGATAGATCCCAAAAAACCTTCATTTAGGCCCTCAAAATGGCCCCGGAAGTTAAAAACTACTAAAAATAGTAAATTTCAAAAATTGCCCGAAAATTGTTTTGAGCCAGTTGGAAAATCTGTGTGGCCACTGATATCCACCTGAATCAATCCTCCCCCCTTAGGAAGAAATGATATCCATTGTGTTGAGTGCCCGGAGGAGAGAAAAAAGCGTTTGTTGAATCTGCATCTTGATGAGTTGCTTACCTTATTGGAGAAGTCGCCCTGCTTAGCTTGTTGAAGGTTTTTATGAACATGTGGTTGGAAGGGTTGAACCTTTTTAGCCATTCTGGCTACATGAGATGCCTATGTGCAGAAGGAATCTTTGCGCTTTTCTACAACCTTGTCAACCTACTTCTATTGGATAGAAGGTGCTTGGGTCGAGGCTGTAGTGGTTGCAGTTTCCTCTTGTTCCCCTTTTGAACAGATTGTGAAGAAGTTAAATTTTGCAGTATGAGATACTACCTTGCAGCACCATTTAGGTGGAACAATAGTTGTAACTACCTATAGTATTCTATAGAGATGACCCCCCAAAGTAACAATGAAACTACGGGGTTGAGACTCATAAACAACATGGCATCTCCACATATATGGTTTTCCCAAGAGGAAATCACATACATTCAGTGGAGAAACATCACATAATACCTCATCCTTGAAGGGTTGGATGCCGTATGAAAATAAACATTGTTGGCTGACATGAAGATCTCATCCTTGGCAAAGCCACCAGACGTTGTATGGCTTCGGGTGTGGTGTTTTCGACAATCCCAATTGTTTGACGACCTCTGCTGAGATGAGGTTCTTCTGGCTTCAAATATCAACAATAAAATGCAGCGGGGTCCACTTCACCCACATCTGTGAATGAAAAAGGTGCTCCCCCTCTTCAGGATCTATTAGTTTCTCTAGTTCAATTGTTGTGGTTGCGACAATAACAGTGGGGTCTACGTCAATGATCTGTCCTTTACCAATATTTTTCAGAATCAGATTCTGAATCTGGGTTCGCCTCCTTGTCTTTGATCTCGGATACCAATGACTATTTTGAGTGACATTCATCGGTGTTGTGCCACGAGCTTTTGTGGAAATCACACCATTTTCCTGTGTCCTTCTTTGTCTTCTCGTGACCCTTCTTTTCTTGTGGCTTGGACTGGTTTTCAGGAGACTGTTTATTAGGTTCATCTTTGTCATACTTTGGTTGTTGCGGATTTGCAGAACCAAACTTTCATTTGTTCTGGTGCATAAATTTATTCTCAATTTTAACAGCATATCAAAAAGCAACACCGAGAGATGAGATGTCCAAAAAATTCATTTCAGTTTGGATGTATCTGTGTAGAGCCCCACGGTATTTAAGAACGAAATTTCATTCGAAGTCTTTTATACCCATGTTAGTGTGAAAAGTATGGAAGTTATTGGTGAAATCTGGAACTGCTTGGCCCCTCTCTTGACGCAGTGTGGTCCATCTCATGTACTAGTCCTCATAGTTGCCAACAGGGTAATATTGTTCCTTTACCGCATCCAAAAAAAAATCCCAAGTGGGCTCGGCCCCATATATTCCAGAATCCTCTATGGAACTTTGCTCCCAATAAGTTTCCCACCAATTTTTGACATGGGGGAGAGCTTTAAGGAGTGCAAAGGTGATCTTTTCCCTGTCGAAAAAATTATGAACAGAGAAATAACCTTCTAACATATTTAACCATTTGTCTAGGGCATCCGCATCTATCTGACCTTCAAATACGAGAATATAAAAATTAACCTGTACCTTGAAAAGAGAGGTGCTTCCAAAATGGTTGTTTAATGAATATGTGCCTATTTCTATCAGCAGGCATTGCAGGATGTGGGAAAAATTCTTCATCATTTCTTCCCTCTGCTACGTGAGAGCTTGCTCAAGCAACATATTGATAGGATCGTCTGCTCCATCGTTTTTCTTTTATTCCGCCATGGAGGGTTTCTTGGGCATGCAAGAGAGATTGTATTCAATTGAGACCCAAATTTCTATACTCGAACCTCATCGGGGACATGCATTGAAAAATGATCAAGAGTAGCCTGCTCTGATACCACTGATCCAGATTATTTTCGGCACAAAATGAGAGCGGAGATACAATAAAGAAATGCACAGAGATATCGTGGATATCCAATAATATAATAGAAATATATGAAAGGTACAACCATAAACAAAGAGATAGAGTAATACACAATTTCTATTAATGAAATAAATGTATAGAGACTGTAAAAATACAGAGTGAAAGACTTGCTAGAATGGTGGCAACTTATCTCTGAGAAGAGATGTGATGGATACTCGCATTCGCAAGAAGATAAGTACAATGATTCTCTGAAGGAATTTTTACAATAAAAAATAATTCCTAAAACTCTATACATCCAAAAACCTAACCCTAGGAGATGAAGCGCCAAAAGTCATGTGGGCCCCATTTGGGTAAGTTAGTACATCAACTTCCCGGGGTCGTAACTTTTGCATACGATCTCTGTTTTAGGCGCATGATAGCTCGTTGGAAAGGTATCGTTGAGGAGATTCATTTTAGAGTCTCAATAATTCCATAATATATCATTATAAATCTTGATCCTGAAAAACCTTCATTTAGGCCCTCAAAATGGCCCCAGAAGTTAAAAACTGCTCAAAATAGTAAATTACCAAAATTGCCAAAAAATTGTTTTGAGCCGGTTGAAAAAGGTGGGTGGCCATAGATATACACTTGGATCAATCATACCTCCTTAGGAATAAATGGTCTCCATTTTTTTGAGTGCCCGGGGGAGAGGGAAAATCGTTTGTTGAATCTGCATCTTGACGTGCTGCTTGTTGGAATATTGGCTGCTGTCGTTGATGTCAACCCTAGTCATGGGTTTTGGACTGCAAGATTGATGAAGGTATTTGGACATGAAGGAAAATGCACATGCATATACAACACCCATGGATGGATATTATACATCATTTTGTTTCCGGTGGTATGTGGCATGTCACATGGATCCTCATGGTTGAGGAGAAATCAATATTTGAAGATGACAAAGTGAATTGAAGAAGGAAGTACATGTAGGCCCTGAAGATAATTAAAGAAAAGAATTACAAAATAAGAAAGAGTCAGGTTGGCCCTAATGTTAAAATGAAGTGACATAAATGGTATAAATAAATATCATTATACATTCATTTGATACACAAGTCGAATTTCATAGGAAATCAGAAGTAAAGAAGGCCGGATTTCATGGGAGGATGAAGTCTTTTGGTGATGTGTTCTAAGGTATGTTATTTTCAGGTCATCTTACCATTTTTTCTATAAATTTTTTTCTAGAATGATTCACATGGTGCAATTGCTACAGTATTGATAAGACATATCAAGGTACCTTTGGTAAAAATTTCAGCTCTTGATTCGCTATAATTATGGAGATAAACTCTGTTGAAGATAGGGTTTGTGACCAGTCCTAAAGCTAGTCAATAAATAGGTGTTCCAGGTAAAACGGTCATAACGTCTTCATAGAGAATCCAAATGACATGGGAAAAATTGAATTGGAAATAGTACGGACTTTAGTTTCTTGTGTGAGAGATTCAAAATCATATGTTAAATATTGAGTGCAGGGCATTCTGTGCAAGTTCACTCTCCTGAATAGACCAGAATTGAATAAAATCTATCATTCTTTCTATAACTTCTTTTTGGGGAGGATTCAAGGAGTGAAACTTGGAGGAGTTTCAGAGAATACATTGAGTAATTTTATCTACAGGATCAGAGTACTCCAAGAATTGAAGAATTGCAGAAATTGAAGAAGTCTCAGGAAGCATTATCAGGTTCTATGTGATGATTGGTTGATGGTGATGATTTAATGTGAAGTTTTATTATCTCTCGTATATTATTGGGTGGAAGGAAGGGGCAAGGATGGAGAGTTCAAATCTCTCTTGATATTGGAGTATTGTATCTTCCTCTTGGAGGCTTATCCCTCCCTTTACATTTGGGAGTTGTAGCTACCTTTGGAAGTCATTACTTCCCTTGAACAATAACTATTGATTATTTCTCATATACTGTGCATGGTGTATTGTAGTGTATTGGTGTAACTCTTATACTATTGTTCATTTCTCATTGGATATAATTGAATGGTTTAAGTATAAGTTGAAAAAGGTTATAAATTTTACTTGATACTTATTCACCCCCCTCTCAGTATCAACAATTGGTATCAAAGAAGGTTACCTTCAGTACAGTTTAACCACTGGAAGGAAGATCCTATGCAGAAATGGAAGGCAACATTCCAAATGGGATTCTACCAATTGATGGAAGCAATTTTGAATACTGGAGTAATATAATGGAAACTTACTTGAAATCTCTTGGGGTAGATGTTTGGTTCTTAGTTTCTTCATAATACAATGCTTTGAAGAAACCAAAGACTACAGCTCAGAAGGAAGGAAAAATGAACAACAAATTGTCAATAGATATCATCCTGGATGGATTGACAGATTCAGTAAAATCCAAGGTGGGATCATGTGCATCAGCCAAAGAGCTTTGGGACAAGCTACAAGACCTTTATGCAAGGGAAGAAGAAGAAGAAGAAGAAGAAGAAGTTGAAGCAAATTACAACATCTCATTTTTCAAAGAAGAAAATAGAGGTCAGTTCTTTTGCTTTAATTGTGAAGGAGTAGGATATGTTGAATTTGAATGTCCTCATCCAAGGATTGAAAGAGATGACACTAAAGAAGAAATTTTCAATGAAGAAGAAGAAAATCATGAAGAAAAAATGATTCAACAAAAAGATGATAATCTTAAAAAATTGAAGCAAGTTGAGATTGAAAATAGCAAGCTCAAAGACACATGTAGAAAACTAAGAAGTGAATTGCGTAGTTGTGAAAAGACAGTTGTAAGCTTGAAGAAACAATTAGAAAACTTTGAGAAACTAAGAGAAGAAACCATTTCCTTGAAAACTCTACTCGAGAAGCAAGAAGAATAGGAGAAGTAAAGAAGGTCCAAATGATGAAGAAAGAAGAAGATTGTGAGAAACTTGAACAAGAAGTTGTCTCATTGAGGAAGAGCTTAAGAAACTCTCAAGTGCCAAAAGACTTAACACATCTTGGAT
>ML797490.1:177534-194133 GCA_009831015.1 Picea engelmannii
AATATTGGGTCCATTACCCAAACCTTTGTGCTACGGGGCTTTCTTCAAGGGTTGACATCAATGAAAACCAACCTTAATCAACAATCTCCCCCTTTGGCATTGATGGCAACACTCTGATGCAATACTGAAATCATATCACTCATTCTCCCCTTGGAACCATGCCTTTGTCCTCTGCATCTGATAAATTTGATCCTCCTGGAACCATGCCTTTGTCCTCTACATCTAATAAATCTCTCCCCCTTTGTCATCAATGGAAAAGGTATCTTTCCATTATCCAAGGATACTAAACAAAACTGTAGAATACTAAAGAGTTGTAATATCCAATTTTCATATAGGCATAGCCAAGAACCCCCTCTAACATATGGGCTAAACATGAGGTCGTGTGCAGAAGAGAAGGAAAGATTTCCCCTCCAAATCTTGACCAATCATAGTGAAAATATTGTATATTAGGGGTTCTTATTGAAGTGTTATTGGTTCATTTGGTATCGATGCTTCGTGAATCTCAAATCCGTTCAAGGTACTCATAGTTTTTACCAGTCCACTTGTCTTTTGTACTATAGAAGAGATTCATACTTTGTTATCCTACCCATATGTTTAGTCCTGACTGTCGATTGTACCCCCTTGGAGGTCGACTGTGAGTTGGTAACCTTAGTGGAATTTCCTAGGTATCTACAGAGCTGGTTGTGGGGGGATTCCCATGGTACTTGAGGAAGAAGTTGTATAATACTTTCAGTACCCTTAGAGGGTGATCCCACGAAGAGAGGGTTGATTGCACCGAGAAGGTTTGTTGCATGGAGGTCGGGGTAACTACTCATATATTTGTTGACGACTTGACATATTTTCTTCGGAAGATACTTTTACGTATTTTTTGCTTGGTTGGTTACCTTTATATTTTTAGCGGTGTATTGTTTCGAAGTTTGTAGTTGGCATTAGGAATCATTAATTTTTCACTGTGGTCAATCAAGGGCTTCAAATATCTTGTAGGATGCAAGGATTAACTACTAAAGAATACGATCCTATACCCAACTCTTCTAACGAAGGAAATATTAACGAAGAATTTTCCTTTGAGGTCATTCGTGTGGGACCTTTAAACAACCAGCTCGAAGGGGTAGTCGAGATTGTCAAGGAAGGGACTATCCCTCCCGCAAATCCCACTTTTACTGATCCTTATAACCCACTAATTGTTGAACTTCCAATCACAAGGTTTGTTGATTATTTTTCTTCTTATCGAGTACCACCCAATATGTCCGGTGGACAATCTTCAGGAATGGATACGACTCTACCCGATTACACCGATGGAATACTGATACGCCCAATGAACCATGATGTCATTTCTCTCTCAAACATCACTACCAATGGTAATTCTCCTTTGTGGGAAACATCATTCACTCGTGTTACCCTATCCTAACATCCTTTCAACACAACTTCTATCCTTGCCTTTCTAGTTCCACATATGCATACAACAAGTGTTTTACTTGGATTTTCTATATCATTCCCCTCTAGTAAAGTGGATGAAAATGCTTCTATGTCAGGTCTTACAACAAGTAACATGTTTTTAACCCCTTCCATTCAAGTAAGCCACATGATGACAACCAAACAAATTTTTCATCCTACCCAAACTGTTCAAATAATGAGTACATATGTACCTCTCACTGGGGGGAAATATTTAGTTGCAAGACCATCATCAACCTAGGGTCAACTACCAATTAGGAGGAAACCTCTAGCTTCAGGACCATCCACACCTTAGGGAAAACAACCAGTTGGGGGGAAACATCCAGCTACAAGTCCATCCACACATTGGGGCTAACAACCAGTTTTGGGGCAACCTCCAGCTGTGGGGCCATCTGCACCTCAGGGCCAACAACTAGTTGGAGTGGAACCTACAGTTGCAGGACCATCCATACCTTGGGTCCAAAAACTAGTTGCAGGGAAACCTCCAGATACGACAACATCTATACCTTGGGGTCAACCACTAGTTGGGGGGGAACCTTCATCTACAAGAAAAACTACACCTTAGGGGTCAACAATCAGTCGGTGTGAAACAAAAATTTTGGGGACCATCCTTTACTAGGAATCAACTACAAGCCCTTGGGCAAGCCATTCTAATAAGATCCTCCATCCCTACTATGGGTCTTTATGTTGATCAACCATATCCAGGAGTTGAAAATACAGGCATCCCTTTTCAATGGAATTTCCTACTCAATCTATGAACCCCATGATGCCTACTCCTCAACCCTATCCACAACAGCATATGTCAAGACCGTCCCAACTTGTATATGGTCCTACAGGTGTACCTATTGTTCAGTATGTGTTATATTCTCTGTACAACTAGATCAAGTGTTTGATACGTTGAGTCGGGCATGTAGGGTAGTTTGAGGGGGGGCTGCTAGGTCCTCCCTTCGGTGGCTCGGGGGTAGTACCCTGGAGAATTTTTTTTTCCTTGGGAAATGAGTCTCATTTTTGCCTCGTTTTTTGTGTCACCTTGATTTTTGTGTCCATTGTTGGGCATTTTTTTGGCACATGGATTTTGCCGATGGTTTTCTATTTTCAGTTAAGGAATTAGGATTGTTGACTATTCCAGGTCATTGGGTTATGGTTTTGGATGTCACTGCCTCCTATATGTATATTGTATTGTAAACAATGTATGACTATGAATGAATATAGAATATGTTGTTTTTCCCGGTTTGGTCTTCCAGGGGAAAAATCTCTATGTAATGTGTGTATTTTCTATTGTATCTTTTCTGTTCTTTTACTGAAAATATTTTTACAGTAAAATATTGTACAAGGTTAAAATGTACACATATATTTTACCAATATTATAAATATCTACAAGTAAATCGACAACTACCCTTCTTAGCTACTTTGGATCTACTGGATTTATCAAGATTGACTAATGATCCCATATTGAACGCCTTGTTTTGGCCTCCAATACCTACCAAAATACCTTATGATATCCCAAAGTTCGATAGGAAACTTGGAGAAGACCCAAAAAACTTGGAGAATACCCTAACAACCATTTTATGACATTCCATATTTGGTGTTCGTATAGCTCCTTGATGGATGATTTTATTGGATTAAGACTTTTATAGAGAAGTCTTACAGGTTCGATAGCCAAATGGTATATTGAGCTACCACAACACTCCTTTAGCAACTTTAATTCACTAGCTATGGCCTTCTTGACATACTTTCAATTACCGATTTGATATGAGATGGATACAAAGCTTTTAACCTCACTTGGGAAATCCACTTCCACCCATATCTCTAATCATATTCATGAGTGAAGGCAGCGATGACGACTGATTAAAGATAATATTTTGGACCAACTCTTCACAGATTGGTTTACGAAGCCACTTTTACCACCCATTTCTAGAGATGTCATCATGGGAAGTGTTGTTACTGAGGTGCAAGAAATCAGTCACGCCCAATATTTAGAATTGATATATTCCCAATTCGGGACACTCTACGAGATGATTCCTCATGTTCCTCATTTGTTAAGTGATCCCTCAAGACCGACCCCAATAACCCATGATGATGGCATGATAGGTACTCTTAGTACACAATGTGCAACCCAATCGACTAGGAAACTAGGCCAGATAGCCTCATCCTCAGCCTCCTCACAGACTATTACCAAATTTTCTCCTTCTCCTACACAAACCTCCAAGGTGAATACGGTCCAATCTGCTTCATCTCAACAATTTGGAGGAAATAAGAAAGGTAAAGGAAAATCCAAAAAGTATTCTAACAAATAGGAGAACACAAAAAATCAAACCGTTGCTAATACAAAACTGAGAAGGAAGGAAATTTTTCCTTGCCTAATTTTTGTAGAGGACCATTATACTAAAGAATCTCCTCATCGTGAGGAACTTAACAATTTTTTGAAAGGTTCCTCTCAACTGACAGTGTTAATCGATCCTTTCCCAACTTAGTAGCAACAAATGGTTGCACAAAATCAAGCCCCTCCACAAGGGGGAAACACATGTCATCCTCACCATGGGGATGCTTCCTCAAACACAAATTTTTTATGTGCAAGGAGACAGTTAGTTTAACAACCAGAGAAAATATTTACGACACTCCTCCAGATGGAAATGCCAACAGAAATGGAAGTGCTTCAGAGAAACCCTCTACCTCGACTACTCCTCCACCTTTGGGACCTCTACAAATGAATAATCCTACTTCTAAGACAATGTTTCTCCCACCTAAGAGCACAATTCAAAAATCGATCTTTAATCCAAGTGCTCGTGCTTCCCAAAACTCCAATACTGTTGAAAATTTGGTGCACACACCTTGTGCTATGTCAACGCTTGAAGTTCTACAAAATTGTCCAAGTCAACATAGAACCATATGAATCATAGGGTGAATGTAACCACCCATGGATCTCTTCATCTTCCATTTGTAACTCTCACATCTACACTTTCAAAAATGTACAAAGAAATTGGGGGAAAACGAAACAAACAACCAGGAGAGCTGAAGAGACTCTCTTGTTTTATAAAAGAGAGCTATTTGAATATAATAAAGGAATTTTTCCTGTTGTAATGAAATATAGTACTATTACTTCTGAGTTAATAAAGAGAAGAAAACATTTTGAAGTCATAACTATTTGAAAATTCTTGTGGGAGTATTCTACACTTGTATTTGTGGTTTAAGTTCTCTGGGTGTTGATCATGTGAACTATTTTTGTACTTATTATCTAGAATTCTTATGATGTTGTGATTTATAATGAGTGCAGGGATGATGTTACAAATCTCCTCTTCAACTATTTGAGATGATATTTGTAATATTATTTATATAAAATACTTTGGCTACCATGAACTATTTATGTTGTCCAAGTATCATTTTAATTTGTGTTCATCTATTAGTTTTTCTCCCGAGATAGGTTAGAATAGTTAGATTAGATTAGTTTGTTTTTAGTTAAGATTAGTCTTAGAATTAATTAGAACGCTTTGGGGGCCAGTTCGTTGTATTTCCCCTTTTTCTTATTTTAATTTTGAGCGGCAACTAGGCCTATATACTCATCAGAAATTCCACACCAAACAAGAGTAGGTCTAATTGGGACCCACCATCAGGTGTTCTCCCTTACCTGCTTGATAGGCCATTCAAATCAGTCAACAGGTTGGAAGGGTTGTTTTTGCCTTTATGATTTCTGAATTTGATAAGGTTACAAGAAGAGAAATATTTTCTCTCATATGTGTTGATCATTCATCTATGATCTTTTGTGTTTCTACTGCATATAATTTCAATCAATAATTTTCAGTGTAAAATTGTTCAGTGATAACAATTAGGGTGTTACTGTTAGTTCACTTGAAACAATTTTCATATCTGAAAATTAGTCACATAGAGATGCATGTGAAAATTGACATGGCATCAAAGATTGGGATTTGGAGAGAAGTGGATCATCTTTGAGACACATAGTTGTTACAATTGGTCACACATTTCTTGTTTTGTTCTTAGCAGGTCAAAATGGTGAACACATTGAAGCTTGAGGATGGGTTTGAAGGGGAAACAAACTTCTGGGCTTAGAAGGCTAGGGTTCTTCTCTTGTTGGAGGAGAGTGACCTCAAAGAGTATGTTGAGGATGTGGTTCCTAGCCTGACTGATCCAATAGATTTGGCATTCGACAAGAAGAGGGAAGTGAAGGCCAAGTGGGTGTTGCTTGATTCTATGAAGGATCACTTGATTCCTCACACTTTCAAGAAGATATATGCCAAGGGGATGTATGATGCTATGGTAGGTCTATACCAGAATGGGAATATAGGCAGGAAGTTGCATTTGAAGCATCAAATTCAAATTGTTAGGATGTCCAGTGAGGAGACGATTATGAACTATCTTATAAATATTACACAGATCAGAGATCAGCTTGTGGCCATCGATGATAAGGTGGAGGATGTTGAGTTTTTGAATGTAGTGTTGAGAGGTATTCCTAGGTATTAGTAACTATTTCTTTAGGGTATCTGTACATGAGACAAGTTACTAAAATTTGATAGATTGTGGACCAATTGTATCCAAGAGGAGACGTGATTGGTGTCTAGGGATGATATGGATGGTAAAGTGAAGAGTAGCAGTGATGAGAACTAGGCCCTTGCAACCTACACTAGGAAGGGAATAAGAGGTTCCCCAAGTAGAATAAGTTCACGAAGGGGAAGAGATTCTCCTGAGAGACAAGCATCTCCAAAGCTGAGGTGGACGAAGGATCCTAGTAAGATTAGATGTTTTGAGTGCCATGACTTTGGTCATTATCCTTCACAGTGTCCACATCAAAGGGGAAGGGGAAGAATGCAATAGGCATCAACAACAAAGGTTGATGATATTACAGATAAGTTCTAGAGGGATATCGTGTTGGTATCCGACCTTTCAGGTATAATTTCCAGCAGGGGGACTTGGTTGGTGGATAGCGAAGAATCTTGCCACATAACATGTTTTAGAGAGTTATATGAAACTCTCACATAGACTCTCTCAGACTTGTGTGTGGATCTTGGCATGGGATTCAAGCATGAATTATGAGGATCTCATATAGTATCGTTCTGATTGAGGTCAAGAGAGGTGTTGAGGGTGTCAAATCTGTTATGGGTGCAAGAACTCGGGAGGATTGTTCTCTTAGTATTGAAGATTGAGAGAAAGGGGTACCACACATTATTTTGAGATAAATAGGTGTTTTTTGTTCCCATACAATCTAGCTTCAAATCAAAAGTGATTCTTGGAGTTAGGGAGGGAAACCTATATAGGCTAAGGGGACAATCTATGTGTGTTGTGGTCAGTAGGATAAGAAAGATAGATGACGAGGAGTAGGTAGCTCCACCAGTGGTGAGGCAGGTGGCCCCACCATTAGCACAAAGGGAGTAGGTGGATCCACCAATGGTGAGGCAGGTGGCCCCACGAGTAGAACAGAGGTAGTGAGGTAGGTGGCCCCACCAGTAGCATAGAGGGAGTAGGTGGCTCCACTAGTGATGAGGTAGGTATACCCACCAGTAGTTATGAATCAAAGGAAGCCAGAGTTTAGAGGGATTCAACACTCAGGATCTAGTAGGAAGGAGAAACTTCCCAGGATTGTTCATAGGATATTAGATTTTAGAGGAGGTTAGTTGTTTCAGAGGGAGCATATGGATTTAGAGGTTGTACAGACTCAGAGGGAGTTGGGTTTCAAAGGGATCATGCAGACTTAGAGGAATATTGATATCAAAGAGAGTTAGTTAGTTGAGAGGAGAGTTAGACATTCACAGGGAGTTCCCCCTCAGGTTCAGGTGGGAGAGATGCATCTTCCAAGACTGAAAGATAGGTGTCATGGGATGAGGAGGCTAGACAAGAGGTACAAAGGAAGGATAATTGTAGGAGCTATATGTCCTCCATGGATGATTCAATTGTTTCAATAGGTTTTTCTACATTGACATAGGAGGTAGATGCTCACGAAGATAGGAGATTAGAATTTTCTTCAGTCACAGAGAGAGAAACCAGTGAGACAATTTGGAAAACAAGGTTTTCTTTAGTGGCCAAGGATGAATCCAATCAAGAGGAGTGGAGAGTTGTATCTTATTTGGTGATATAGGGAGAAACCGATCAGGATGATTGGAGTGAAACTGTAGTAGAGGAGACAGTGTCACTTCCAGAGTGGGAAGCATAGGTATATCTAGATGATGGTGGATGGGATACCTCCCTCGCTAAGAGGGAATTTTTTTGTTATATAGATTTTTGAGGTAAACCCACAAGATTCCAAGGTTACATGCATGTGGGAATATTCGTTGGCACTAGTTTAGCCTTTTTTTTCCAGTGAAATCGGCCCCAGAATGAGGCTAGGGCCTCATGGGAAAGTTGATGGGATTTGTGGGCTTGTGATGGGGTGTCACACCCACAAAGAGGAACAAAATATTCTAATTAATTGTTGAGTTTATAAGGGGTGAATAAACTCACTCATCAAACTTTATATAAAGGAGAGAGGTCATTATGACATTGGATCAATGTGAAAGGATGGAGTTAACATAAGTGAGTCTGCACTTGTGCTAGGTGACTTAGTGTTTTCAGGAAAGGGAAATTTTGCATGATGGAAAATATGGCCTAGGAATGAGGACTCCCTATTTTTTGTTCTTGGTAGGGAAAATCACATTGCACATGTGGGAGAGAGAGAAAAATACAGAAGGAAGAAACTGTACAAGTGGAGTGATCCATATAGAAGGGCACCTATAGGTTTTGTGCATGTACGCAAGTTTCATTGGGAACAATAGTGTACGCACGTGGGTTGCAGTGGGAATAGTCACATACGTATGCAGGTTAGAGTGGGAAAAACCACGTACATTTGTGCATAGCTTCTTGGGAAAGTGTTGGTCAGTACAGGGCTTACAGGTGACATTAGAAACTCGTACAGGTGGTCTGCAATAGATTTATGGGCAGGAGATATGTCTAGTAAATTGTTGAGGTTTGATTTTCTTGTTTGTATGGTTATTGGAGGACAATGTTGTCCTTAGATTTTGGTGATATTTGTGTTTGATGAGAGGACAAGGTTGTCCTCATATTTGGTGATATTGTATTGGTTGGGAGGGTTTCTTCTTCCCTCAAGATTTCTGAATTTGAGAAGGTTACAAGAAAAAAATTATTGTGTGTCATATGTGTTGATGATTCATCTCTGATCTTTTGTGTTTCCACTGCATAGAATTTCAGTCGATAATTTTTAGTGTAAAATTGTTCAATGATAATAACTAGGCTTTTATTGTTAGTTCACAAGGAAGCAATTTTCAAATATGAAAATCAATCACATAGAGTTTCATATGAAAATTAACAAGTAGAAGGTATTAAATTTGAAGAAACCTCTTCTCTTATTGCAAGACTAGAATCCGTTAGGATGTTTTTTTTCATTTGCAAGCTTCAAGAATTTTAAGGTGTATCAGATGAATGTCAATTCAACATTCCTAAATGGAAATTTAGAGGAATAAGTGTACATTTAACATCCTAAAGGATTCTTATTATTAGAAAATGAAGATTGTGTTTGCAGATTGAAGAAATAACTTTATGGATTAAAGAAAACTCCCATAGCATGGTATTCAAGACTTGACAAGTGTTGATATTATGGTAGCTTCGGGAGGTATCAACCTCCATTGTGACCTTTGACAAGATTAGAATATTCTGGAAGAAAGAAAAGAAGTGAATGTAACCCTAGAAGAGTTGTCGACTAAGAGAGATAATTAATATGAATTAATTAGTACCTAGAATGAGAAGTCAGACTAGGTAGTCTACCAGAACTAGTATAAATACAGGGCACCAGTATTCACTTTACACAAAATTCTCAGAATCATAGTTTGGCAGTCTTGTGTGCACTGCTTTTTGGCAGTCTTGTGCGCAAGTCCTGGAGAAGGTGTTGCCGCCAGTTCTGAATTCTATTGTTTCTATATTTATGGGTTGGACTCTCTGATCAGCTTTGGTTACTTCTTTATTGGTGCATTAGCCTTGATTATCTATTGGTTTTCTACCAGGATTCTTCTCTCTGTCAAGGTCAAGGTGCTCGGGGGTGGCTTTAGCCTATGGTTGGGTGACAATAGTGATATTGTTTATGGTTAAATGAGCACATTCTAATAGGTTATGGGCCCACACCTCCTTCATTCATTCTAACCAATGGAAGGAAGAATAGCCATTAGGATACTAATATTTTTGAAGAACTTTTGCTAGGGTTTACTAGCAGGAGCAACTTCCAAGACATTATCGCTAGGGTTACTAGCAGGGGCAGTTGCAGAAACCCTAAAAACCCGATCCAACACCTTATGATGGAACATCTCACTCAAGAAGAAGGTATTCAAGTGTTCCCTAGTCTAGCGCACCTCTTGGCACTATCAGAAGGCAAAAACATCAAGGTTGAAGTTTTGGATCAAAGCGTGACAAGCCACTAGTCAACCGAAGTCATGAATGAAAAGACTAGTCATCTACACTACTCAACACTCACAAGAACGATTGAAGATGACATGTGGATAATTGACAATGGAGATTCTAGGCATATGACGGGAGATCAAGCCAGACTCTCAAATCTAAATTAAAGGAAGACATTGTACAAGGTAGAGCTTGGAGACAAAAGAACTTACCTAGTCGAAGGATTTGGACAAGCCTCCATCAAGTTGAAAACATGTAACAATGTTAATTTGAGCAATGTATTATATGTACCTGGTTTAGAAAAGAATATTGTATCCATATCTTTCCTAGAAGACAAAGGAAATAGAATAGCTTTCATAGATGGAAAAGTGTTATCTTGGCACAAAGACTCTAGCATAGAGAATGTTAGGGTTATGGAACCCATGAAGGAAATCTATATAGACTACTAGAACAAAATTAATAAGCTCTTGTACATGATGAATTCAATCCCAATGAAATTTGGCATAGAAGTTACTCTCATATTAACTATCAAACATTTCCTTTTCTCAAAAATATGGTTGAAGGAATACCAGAATTACAGTCTACGCATGAAGGAATCTGCAAAGGATGTTCTCTTGGAAAGAATATGAAGAAACCATTCCCAAGCAGCAACAATAGACCTAAGGAGATTCTATATCTAATACATTCAGATGTTTGTCGTCTGATGCCAGTCAAATCACTAGAAGGTTCTCTCTAGTACATAATCTTCATAGATGATTACTCAAGAAAGACTTGGTTCTATCTCTTGAAGACAAAGGACGAAGTATTCAACAAGTTTCAAGAATTCAAAACAGAGATAGAGAACCTCACAAACAAGAAAATCAAGACCTTGAGAATAGATAATGGAGGAGAATACACATCAAAGGAATTTGTTTCCTTTTGCAAATCGGCGGGGATTAGGAGGGAGCTGATTGTTCCTCATAATCCTCAACAAATGGTGTAGTCGAAAGGAAGAACATATCTATTGAAGAAACCATGAAAGAATTACTAAACGATCAAGGTTTATCTATGTTCTTATGGGGAGAAGCAGCCATGAAAACAAAATATGTTCAAAACAGAAGTCCTCACCACATATTGAAGGACATGACTCCAGAAGAAGCCTTCTCAGGAAAGAAACCTAATGTGGAAAACTTAAGAATCTTTGGATGTCATGTTTACTTTCACATTCCCAAGGATAAAAGGAATAAATTAGAACCCTTAGGAAAGAAGGGCATATTCGTGGGATATAGTGAATCATCCAAGGCTTATAGAATCTATATCCCAGAGCAACATAAGATTGAAGTCAGCAGAGACATGACCTTCAATGAAAATATGGCTTTCAAGAAATCCATAGAAGAAACTATAGAAGAATAAGAGTATGAAGATCCTATTGAAGAGAGCGCATGTCTTCCAGAAAACCAGAATGAAGAAAAGGAACAACTTGATCATCTGATGCAACCATGTGAGACCATTGATTCAAACATTGTACCTAAGACCAAGAAACAACCAGCTTGGCTTGAAGCTAACCTACAAGAAGAAGAAAGACTCAAGGCCCCAAGTGGGACCTTTATAAAAAGTAAGAAGCCCAAAGATTCTCCAACTATGCAGCATGTATGACACAGATTCTAGACGAAGAAACTACCACATTTGAAGAGGCAGTTCATAAGAAACAATGGAAAGAATCCATGATAGAAGAACACCAGTGCATCATGAAAAATGATGCATGGGAAATTGTGCCTATACCTAAAGAAAAATCAGTAGTAACTTCAAAATGGGTATATAAGATCAAACATGCAGCAGACAAAAGCATGGATAAATATAAAGCAAAGTTCGTAGGTAGAGGGTTCTCCCAGAAGGAGGGAGAATACTATGATGAAACATTTTCTCCAGTTTCTAGATATACTTCCATTAGAGCTATCATGTCTCTTGTCGCTTCCATGGGATGGAGTTTACATCAGATGGATGTAAAGACAACTTTCCTCAATGGAGCAATTGAAGAAGAAGTATACATTGAACAAACTCAAGGGTTTGAAGTACATTCCAGAGACACTCATGTTTGTAGACTAAAGAAAGATTTATATGGACTCAAGCAAGCTCCAAGATCTTGGTATGCCAGAATAGACAACTATCTAATGAGACTTTGTTTCTCCAAAAGTCATGCAGATCCAAATCTTTACTACAAAGTCGTGAATAATGCACCTGTGATTCTACTTCTATATGTCGACAATCTATTCCTAGCAGGTAAAGAGTTTCTCATCATCCAGTGCAAAAAGGAACTAGATTCTGAGTTTGACATGAAATATATTGGTCTCATGCATTATTACCTGGGAGTAGAAGTATGGCAGAAGCGTTGTGAAGTATTCCTTGGACAAGGAAAGTATGCAATAAAGATTCTTCAGAAGTTTGGAATGATGGATTGCAAATCCATGGACACTCCTATGACCACAGATATAAGAAAAGTAAGAGACTCAGATTCTTATCTAGTAGATCCATCACTATATCGACAATTGATTGGGTCATTAATGTATTTGGTAAATACTCGACTAGACATTTTCTTTTCCGTGAACACACTAAGCCAATTCCAAGTGGAATCTAGACATGAGCATTGGACAGATGCAAAGTGTGTTCTAAGATATATTCATGGGACACTAAACTATGGTTTAAAATATACCACATCCAGTGACATACAACTTCTTGGATTCACGGATTCATATTGGGCAGGAAGTGCAGAAGAAAAAAAGAGTACTTCAGGGATGTGTTTTGTTGTTCCTAAATTTATACTTTAAGGCTCTAAAGTATACCGTCAAGGCATCCGAAAAATAAAGAGAATTAAGGAGTAAGAATCAATTGCGAAGGGTAAATCAGAGTTGGTTTCTTAACTGTCTCTGTCTAGCTTCCCATTGTTCTTGGATGTTGATTTCTCTCTTAATAAATGCCCATGAACGTTCTAATTCGACTCAGGTAGTTGATGTTTGCAAGATAGTATTAAATAAGTTCAAAGCAATGCTAGTTTGATCCTGTAGGCCGGGTTGTATGTTAGGTTGTCTATTACTTGGGACAGTCATGAGGATTAAAAATTTATTTAAATTATAAAAAGTTTTAGAAATTGTTGCTTCAGTTTTGTGGGACGAAATAGAAAAGGAATTTTGGAACTCAAAATAATGACATAATAACAGTAAAGGTCATTTCTTGTACTTGAAGTAATTTGAGAATATTAAAATGAAAACAAAGAAACATTGTTGGAATATGAGGCTTTAATCTTGAAAGAATATCATATCATAACAGAAGAAGGGGAGAAAAACAAAATTTCTAATGGAGTATAAGGTATAACCATCCAACAGACCTACAGGTCTTGAAACTACTAATAGCAATCACAGAGGAAAAACTGTAAATGATTAGATAATTAAATAATTTCAAACTACAGTAGAATTTTGAATTAAACTATAGTTGATCATTCATTAGAAAGACATGGAATAAAAGATATTGAAAGTTATTGAAAGCAGAGTGAAGAAACACATAGCTTCAAGGTGACAGAGTTCATAATCTCTTCTGTATCATCTATATTATTTGTAAATCGGAAAACTTCTAATACAATCGGCTCCCAAAAAATGAAAAGCCTTTTCTCAATCTTATGAAGTTGTATTTATACATAATCACCAAACCTTTTTCGCGTTGGTGATTAACTAACTTCCTAAGACTAACGGTTACATGAATGGGCAATGTCAAACCATTTACATTTCTATTTTAATTGCTTTATTATTCCAATGATGAAAATATTCAAAACAGTATTTCATGTCTGCGTTGATGAACCTCCTCCTTCTGTTTTAAGACAGCGAATACATTTTCCCAGAAACTACACTAAAACTCTGGGAGCTTCTGGAATATCCTTTGCTTCAAATAAGAAAAACTTTCTCTGCATTTCTGGCAGACGGTCTTCGATTATCTTTCTCGTGAACTTAATAGTTGGTAGCTTTATGTTAAGCATTACTATCCACTTGTCAATTTGAGTGACATTGATTACCTTTATTTGTGGAATCTCTACCTTAATTTCTTCCAGATCCTCTTTGAAACTTAACTGATGCTTGACAATGTTAATTTCTCCTAACAACCCTGGACAATCGTTTTTTCCAATGTTCAACGAAGTTTTCTCTAAAAGGTCAAAAATTCCATGACAATCGTCATTAACTTCTCTGGTTATTTTCTTGTTTTTTGCGAGGTTTGCCTCCCACACCTTGAGTATTACATCACCTTTAATCTTCTCTTAAACAGATAACTTTTGAATCTCTTCGACATCCTCTTTTTTTGAAAGAGCCACTGCTTTTTGAAAGGTTGTTCTGGCTGCTTTCACTTCTCTCTCCTTCAGGAGAATACTCTCCAAAGACTTACTTGCTCCCAGAAAGTAATTCTGAATAAACTCAAGCTTAAATAACACTCCCTGTTATTATTTTTCTATCTTTGTATGTATTTCCAGCGCCTAGGCTTGGAAGATTTCAAGCTCTACCACTTGATTTTGAATGGAATTAATCTTATCTTGTAATTGTTTATTCATTTCCTCTTGTTGTAGGACCTGTACTTGAGTGACCTGTATTTTTTTATTTGCTTCTTCTAAGATTGCTTTCAGTTTTTGAATCTCTTGAATGTCATTTAATATAGCTCATTCTAGACCCTTTTTTATCTCCCAACTGATATTTCTTTTAGTCTCTTTTAATTTACCCTGTAGTTGAGCTATCATCTGATATTTCTGCTCCAATATAGTTGTCAAACTACCCACGTAGTATAAATTTGTCGATGCTAAGGCTCCCATTGTGACTGCTATTTCTGTAGCGAATTCTCCCTCTTTAAGTTTTTGTCTATCTATAATGATCTTGTGTTTTTTTATCATCATATCTCCTCTTGGATGCATCTCCTATTTCAGGATAGCCTTCCTCTTTTTACTGAAAAAATAATCGGAGGAAGGAATCTCATCTCTAGAAATAGGCTCGAGATTAATGTATAGAGCTCCCTCTTGGGGGTTTCCATAAGTAGACTTCAATGGAGTCAAAGAAGTAATGGGACTTCCAAGTTCTGTCGATGTTGTTCTTCCTACTTTTTTGGGAAAATTCTCAGGGATTTCTAAGGGTATTTCCAACTCCTTTCCTTTCCCTGCCTCTGATTTTTTTGTCTAAGGAACTTTTGTTTCTTGTGAAGGAATTTCAATCTCCTTCATTTTTTCCTTTGTATTTACTTTATCGTGTACATCTGTTTCAAATCCTGGGGGAGGCCCTTCCTGCTCTGGAGGAGGGGTCGTGGATTCACCCTGCAAAATTTTTGGCACACAACTTCGCTTGTGACTTTGGAAGGACATGAAACCAATCTGTAAGTCAGGTGATAAGACCCGTACCCTGTTCAATACCTCCTCATAAGTTTTAACCTCCTTGAATATATCATCATAAACTATTTTTTCGTGTTCATAAGCTTTCATATTACAGTGCATCAAATGTTTGCTTACTAATTGATAAGGGTCATGCTTTCTGTGCTCAATATCTACCAGTTTTATTTCTTCTAATGCTTTGGCTTCCACTTTAGAATGGCCTAGGTTTAGTAATGAAAATTTCCCGACATACACAGGGAAGATTGGCCAGGATTTCTTTTGAGTTGCCTTTAGCTCTATTCCAATACCACCTTTCACTATTTGATGTGCTACCTCCCTCAATACCAGTATGTTAGGGAGGAATTTAGAAAGTGAGTGAGGTGGGATTGAGCACCCATAAACCCTAATGTAAGAGAAGTTTTCATCAAAAAACCAATCAGCTATTGCTTTGATATTTTCTGAGACTAGCTCAGAAATGCGAGGGGGTTCACAACCATAAACCATTTTATGCATTGGAATTACTATGAAATGAAAAATTTCGTAAAACTCATTCTTAGAATTTTCTTCCCATAGCACATAGTGATACTTGTGAATGGGTTCGAGGCAGGTTATGTTCCAACTCCAATTCATTAGGGGAAAAGGAGTCACAAAGCAGATTGCGTCCATAATCTACACTGACATGTAAAAGGCCACTGGCTGACCTTTAGATTTTGCAACTCTATAATTTGAAACTTCTTGAGATAGGTTATCATAAAAAATCTTACTCCAGTTAAAAGTGTATCCTTTTGAAGTTTCTTCTAAAAGGGGCACCCATTCTGCAGGAAAATGGAAGGGATTCATTTTCCCAAAAAGTCTACACAGCATAATGGCTACATAGACCATGTACTCATTCAAAGATGCTATGGCATAAACCCCATGCGTATCGGCCCTGTTATCGCACGGTTTGTAGGAAAGGTCCAAAGGGCTTGAGTCAGGGCTTGAAACCGGTGTAACAGGAGCTTCCCCACCCACTGTCACCTCGATGGGGGGCTCTTTCTATTTAGGAGGGCAAATCCAAGGGAGACGTCCCTAAGGCAATCTGGGTTAAAGAAAGGGTAAAGGGTAAAGGCTAAGTCAAGGAAACCCCTTTCACAGATTGCTACCCAATAAGAGATAGTCAAAAGATAAGACCACTGATGATGCACCTGTTTGCGAGACAAAACAAAGAAAACTAGAATGTGCTTTGCAGTGGGTTAGTACTTCAATAATATCAATGACTATCTTCAAAAGTATATATGAGCAATGAATAAATATAATTATTGACGAAGTCAATGATTATTAAACAAAGGAAAAGTCACTTCTTCAATAAGTATATCAAAAGCATTCAATGTGTAGAATTAGACCATGTATCA
>ML797491.1:0-14061 GCA_009831015.1 Picea engelmannii
TTTTTTAGAGCAATTAAAAAAAAATGAATTGGCTGCCAACAGGCCCTAATCCTAGGCTTGGAGGCAACAAGAAAAATGAAAATTACTAAGCTAGTAGCATTTGGAGACTTATAGCTAGTGGTGCAACAAATAAATGGTCATTAGTAGACAAGACATCCTAGAATGAGGGATTACAAAAATCAGGTATGGGATTTGATTGATAATTTTTATAAAGCTCTTAAAATTACTGTTGTTCCAAGATAATTTAATCAGCAGGTTGATTCCTTAGGAGTGGAAACTAGTAATTTTAAGACAAATTTTGTTCCACAAATGAGATATGAGATAGATATGAGGTATAGACCATCTATTCCTTACAATATCAAATACTCTCAAGTGTTTGAATACATCCAACAAATAAAAAAGTTCATGGAGGTGATATATGAGTTCGCAAAAACACATATTGATTCAGATGATGAAGATGATTCTAAACAGATGAATGATAAATAAATTGAAATAACTCATGAATTTAGCGACTATATGTCTGAGAATAAGGTCCTTCAACTCAAGAATAAATTTATTCCCAAAGAGATGGTACCATTGGAGCATCTATTTGATAGAAATTGTGTAGTTCTTCCCAAACATGAAAACACTAAAGAATATAACATTGGGATATAAAAGGATCCCAAATATAAATTTCTCCAAGGAAATCATTGGTGAACATAAGGAAAAATACCTACAACTATTGATGGAGAAAACATATGTTTTTTCCTAGAAATATGAAGAGTTAAATACTTATGATACCAACATCATACAACATATATAATACCACTCAATCTTGGTACTAATCCTCTTAGGAAGAAACTAAGGCGATTCAATCATGTCTTGTTGCCTACTATAGAGAAAGACTTGAGAAAATTTCTAGATACTTTGAATGGGTGGAAAATTTAGTTCTAGTAATGAAAAATAGTGGAGAGGTAAGGATCTATGTAAACTTCAAGAACCTAAATAAATTATCCCTGAAAGATAATTACCCTTTTCCTAAGATGGATCACATACTGAAGAAAGGAGTAGGAGTAAACAAAATTTTTGTGATGGATGGTTTCTCAGGATATAACTAGGTGGAAATGCATCTCGAATACAAGAAAAATATAACCTTCACAACCCCAAGGGGAAATCTGGAAATTTCATGTATGACAAAATGAATTTTGGTCTGATTAATATAGGAGATACATTTCAATGAGCCATGGACATATCCTTTGTGGGAGACAAACCTAGATTCATTATATATATTGTAACAATTGTTTCCATCCAATTTTTTATTTTTTTTTAATTTTCATCGCGAAGAGTATACTCATATGGTTATATCAACATTTTTTCTTGTATAAATTTAATTGAATACTTTTCGCATATGAATGTTTAATGTTCTTTATCTGATTTTTCACGATGTTACCATGACAAGGTGCTCGTCCAAAGGTGATTTCATTGATTGTTACCATCAAATGGGAAATATTTCCTTCACTGGTATAAAAGTGCTATTATCATTTTTATTGAAATAATTATAACTTTCCACATTAATCTTATATTATATTCACCATGTGCTCATATAACACTTTGGATCAGTTCACCATTTATGTGTTCATGTATCATTATTCAAGGGATGAACTATAACGCCTTAAGTTGGAGAAATTGCATGATATTTACGTATTTCATTTTATCGTTATATAACTTTGTATTGACTTGTGGTTCACTGAATGGCCCAACATTGGATATTAAATTGAAATCTTTAAATTGACTCATACATATCCATGAAACCTCGTTGGTGGTTATTATAACCTTCTATCATTTAAGTGAAAAGTTTTTATGCTTATATATATATATATATTCTCGATGCTGTAACTATAACATGGGGTATTAGTGGATCGAGTCCATGGCCCTTAATTAATATCCATGTAAATGTATAACGTACGCAAATATTGTAAATAAAATGTCATTGGTTATCAAATCTGAGCCCACCCATTGATCTCAGCCTTAGTGTAATGACACCAAGTTTTCAACCAATTTTTTTTTTAAGTCTTGATAAACATAATCTCATGCTATCATAATTTCTACGTCTATTTTACTTAAGTAACCCAGGAGAATATTTACTTATATTTTGATTCATACTTTTAAATAAATAGCCATCATCATACCATGACAAGTTAATTATTCTTTCTATCCAAACTCATATAATGATTCTGATCTCGGTTCGATCGCCATCATCCACAGAATATATTATTGTAACATGTATTATTCCTCTTCTCATTATTTATTCTAGTTATAATTTTTTTCATTAGGGTCTTTGTGATCTAACATATATTTTTTTGTGCTACTCATAGAGGCTTTCCTCATTTACAAAATATATTATTCTAACATGTATTATTCCTCTTCTCATTATTTATTCTACTTATAATTTTTTTCGTTAAGGTCTTTGTGATCTAATATATATTTTTATTTTTTAGTGCTATTGGTAGAGGCTTTTCTCATTTACAAGAGATTGATCCAATTTCACAGTATACTACGGTAATATTTTCTCATTTAACAATTTATATATCTAAAAGTAAAGTAGGTTTCGTCTTATTGATCCAGATTATTTTCGGCACGAAATGAGAGTGGAGATATAATAAATCAATGTACAGAGATATATTGGATATCCAATAATATAATAGAAATGTATCAAAGATGCAAACATAAATACAATAATGCACAATTTTCAATTAATGAGCGAAAATGTACAAAGACTATAAAAATATAGAGTAAGACTCACTAGAATGGTGGCATCTTATCTATGAGAAGAGATGTGACGACTACTCGCATCTGTGATAAAATAATTTTACAATGAGGCTCCAAAGGAATTTTTATCATAAAGAAAATAAAAAACCCTAACCCCAAAATATGAAAAGCCAACAGTTTTGTGGATCCCGTTTTGGGTAGTTTGATGTATCAACTTCCTCGGCGCGTAACTTTGGCATACGATCTTCGTTTGGGGCACAAGATAGCTCGTTGGAAAGGTATCGTTGAGGATATTAATTTTGGGGGCTTAATCAGAGCCTTCATCTATCATTGAGAAGTTCAATCCTGAAAAAACTTCATTTAGGACCTCAAAATGGCCCTCGAGGTTAAAAACTGCTAAAAATAGTAAATTGCCAAAATTGCAAGAAAACCATTTTGAGCGAGTTGGAAAAGGTGATTTGCCACCGATATCCACCTGGATCAATCCTCCCTCATTAGGAAGAAATGGTATCCATTGCGTTGAGTGCCCGAGGGAGAGGGGAAAGAGTTTGTTGAATCTGCATCTTGATGAGTTGCTTACCTTGTTGGAAAAGTTACGTTGCCTAGCTTTTTGAACGTTTTTCTGAGCCTGTGGCTGGAAGGGTTGAAATTTTTTAACCAATCTAGATACATGAGATGTCTATGTGCAGAAGGAATATTTATACTTTGTTGCAGTATTGTCGACTTGCTTCTATTGGATAGAAGGTGCTTGGACGAAGGCTACAGTGGTTGTAGTATCATTTTGTTCACCTTTTGAATAGATTGTGAAGAAGTTGAATTTTATAGTATGATATACTACCTTGAGGCACAATTTAGGTGGGACAATAGTCAGAAACACCTCTGGTATCCTATAGAGATGACCCCCAAGAATAATAATGACACTACGGGGTCAAGACTCATAGATACCATGGCGCTTCCACATATATGGCTAGCCCAAGAGAACATCACAGACATACAGTGGTGTGACATCACATAATACCTCATCCTTGAAGGGATGTATGTCGTATGATAATCGACATTGCTAGATGACACATAGATCTCGTCCCTGGCAAAATCACCTGATGTTGTGTGTGTGTGGTGTTTTCGGAAATCCCAACTATTTGATGACCTCTACTGATATGAGGTTCTTTTGTATTCTTTTATCAACAATAAAATGCAACGGGGTACCCTTCACCCACATCTGTGAATGAAAAATGAACTCCCCCTCTTCATGATCTGTTGGTTCTTCTCGTTGAATTGTTGCAATCGCGACAATAGAAGTGGGGTCTGCATTGATGATCTGTCTTCTATGAATATTTTCTGAATCAAATTTTGAATCAAGGTTCAACTCCTTGTCTTTGATTTTGGCCACCAATGATTGTTTTGAGTGACATTCATTAGTGTTGTGTCAGGGGATTTTGTGGAAATCACACCATTTTTTGGTGTCCTTCATCATCTTTCCGTGACACTTCTTTTCCTGTGGCTTGGATTGGTTTTCGAGAGACTGTTTGTTAGGGTTGTCTTTATCATATTTTGGTTGTTGCGAATTTGCAAACCCGAACTCATATTTTTTCTGGTTCTTAAATTTCTGCTCGATTTTAATAGCATGTCGATAAGAAGCACCATGTGATGAGATGTCCACAAAATCCATTTCAGTTTGGATGTATCTGTGTAGAGCCCCACGGTATTTCAGGACCAAATGTCGTTCAGAGTATTTGATACCCAACTTGGTTCTCAAGGTATGGAAGGTATTGGTGAACTAGGGAACTTTTTGGCCCCTCTCTTGTCATAGTGTGGTCCATCTCATATACTGGTCCTTATAGTTTGCAACAGGGTAACATTGTTCTTTTACCGCATCCAAAAACAAATTCCAAGTGGGATCGACCCCATATATTCCATACTCTTCTATGGAAGTTTGCTCCCAGTAAGTTTCCCACCAATGTTTGACATGGGGGAGAGATTTAAGGAGTGTGAAGGTGATATTTTCCCTATCGAAAAAATGGTGAATAGAGAAATAACCTTCTAGAATATTTAACCATTTGTCTAGGGCATCTGCATCTATCTCACCTTCAAATACAAGAATATCAAAATTAACCTATACCTTTAAATGAGAGGTTCTTCCAAAGTGGTTGTTTAATGAATATGCATCTGTTTCTATCGGCATACATTGAAAGATGTGGGAAAAATTATCCATCATTTCGTCCCTATGTCATGTGAGAGCTTTCTCAAGCAACAAATTGATAGAATTGTCTACTCCGTCGTTTTTATTTTCTTCCTCCATGGAGGGTTTCTTGGGCGTGTGAGAGTGATTGTCTTGAAGAGAGAAAATTTTGAGACCCAACTTGCTATACTAGGACCTCGTCGAGGACATGCAATGAAAAACGATCAAGTACAGCTTGCTCTGATACCACTGATACCACTGAATGGATATATAATAAAGAAATGTACAAAGATATCTTGGATATCCAATAATATAATAGAAATGTATCATAGATGCAACCATAAACACAGAAATACAATAATACACAATTTTCTATTAATGAGCGAAAATGTACAAAGACTGTAAAACTATAGAATGAAAGACTCGCTAGAATGGTGGCAGCTTATCTCTGAGAAGAGATGTGACGGCTACCCGCATCCATGCTAAGATGATTTTACAGTGAGGCGCCACTGACATTTTTATCATAAATAAAATCCAAAACCCTAACCCGGAAGATGAAAAACCAACAATTTTGTGGACCTCGTTTTGAGTCGTTTGGTGTATCAACTTTCCAGGGCATAACTTTGACATACGATCTCTGTTTGGGGTGCATGATAGCTCGTTGGGAATTTATCATTGAGGAGACTCATTTTGGGGGCTCAATCAGAGCCTTAGACTATCATTGAGAAGCTCAATCCCGAAAAACCTTAATTTAGGCCTTCAAAATGGCATCGGATGTTAAAAACTGCTAAAAATAATATATTGTCAAAATTGCCAAAAAACTATTTTAAATGAGTTAGAAAAAGTGGGTGGCCATGATATCCACCTAAAACACTTCTACTAATAAATTACCGTAGTGTTACCATTCTTATGAGTTCGAAGAATTATTAATTCATCTTTCCGACACTTAGGTTTTAACCTATTCTTAAAGGGGAACGATCATATAAGAAATATGACTTGGTGTCCATATAGGAATACCTCTCTATGCACTTTAATTAGCAAATTCATTTTTGTTTTAGTATCCAACTTAGTTTTATAATGGAACCCAAAAGCCAGAGCTATATCCATACACCATTGCATTCTTATTAAAGAGATTTAACTCTATATCACACTCACTAAGCCTTGAAGTGGGTGTGAACTCAAGTTCTCTAAGGAATGGTATCCTTGGTTATCCGTGTTGGAAGAGTTGGGATAATCCATGTCATGTTTGTAGCTCTATATATAACAATATATTTTCACGTGTACTACCATCATTTAATGACGACGTATTACCCAAGTTTCGTTATGGTTCCTTGATATCCAAAATGTTGAGGGAGAAGTTACGATATCTTCCTCTCTCTGGGATTCTCGTTCGATGGTTCAATGGTTTAGTACCTTACTTGCAGACTGCGTCATCACTATATAGACTTCAGGTAACGATTCCTCTCTATAATCCATGGATCAACACATGAGTGTTTTCCTCTGGTGTTATATTTATATATTTGGATTTTTTTATTATTTCTAGAAGCTACCTGTAAGTTTCCTACATAGATCGGATAAGGTTAATATAGTCTGTGTGTACCAAAACAATGTTCTAGTAAACCATCGAGATTTTTTCCAAAAGGTAACATATCAGATCATGTTTACAACTCTCGTTTGAAAAATAAGCTCATGTCCTGACATTTTTTCTCTTGAATAATATCATGAGTTGAATAATGTTTGTATTTGAAGCTATCTTGACTCTTTTACTCAATGAGAGTTCCATTCACAAGATCATGTTTACTTGCAGCTAAGATCCATCTAAGAAATACAATGATGTCATCTGTTGAGTAACTCAATGGATTATTTGAGCTCTAGGGTAAAGATCAGTTCGTTTTCCTTTCTTTTTATTTAACATGTGGTTATGATTCCAACACTATTTACTTATCTGTGCAGGGATACCTATAGTCCCATTTGGCGTACTCTATTTCGAGAGGTTGTGGTTGCAAGTACTCGTTTTGTTTAAAAACCCACTAATTTTTCTTTTTAAATAAAGATAGCGAGTTTGACCCTCGGTCACTTCCTTCACAGGTTAAACGCTGAGGAAGTTATCCATACCTTGAGTTATATCCACAGTGAAGGGTTGCTTGTATGAGCCTCATGTATTATCTTTTAACTCTTCATTCTTAGTTGTTCACACCATTTTTGGTTACGACTTGTTAAGGTAACCTCCCATCTAACAATTACACTCATGGGTCTGGTGGTTTTATTCCCAGAGTCGTGTAGAATACCTCATGCCCAGTGTTGGGGTCAGGGTTTGTTTTGATGATTTCAAAGTAATACAACAATATTTTATTCTTGTTGCCTATAATGTACGAACTCGAATTTGGTCTAGGGTTTCAAAAATAAAACCATTAATTCTTTATATATTAAAACTCTAATAATATGTATATTTATGTGAAGCCTTTAAGTTCCCTTGTATTTTGTTTGCACTACAATATTTTAGTTTGCATAGTCTACATAGTATTTATTTAAAGTAAAGGATCCTATCGGTTTAACACCATTCTTGGTCGTCACAACACTCCTTATTATCATTTTGTGTGCATTATTTGCTTTCTATAAATGCATGACTTTTGTTATATTTAAGGCATACTCTTTTGTTCTCTGCCGAATTTGTATTCTATGGAAGATAACCATTAGATATTAAATAGCATACACTGTAGTATTTACTAATCTCTTACTATACAAAGGATTCTTTAACTTCTTCTTAAAACCATTATAAACCAAGTAATTTATTGCATTGCATGAATGTCATTATAAAACCCAAATTATGTTTCTATAAACTATTTTTTTTCCAACAAAATCACTGATAAAAGAACATAGAAATGTCTACTAACACTACAATAATTAGTAATTATTTTTAATGCATAATTATTTTTCATTTATTATTATATAAAAACAAGCAAGAAAAAAATATATAAATCTTTTTCAAAATTCAAGGAATAAATTCAGTAGAAAATCATATCTTTCTCTCCCAACCATAGACCTGAACAACCAACATTACTTGTTCTTGTAACCGGTGAGCATAAATCATTATGACTCTATGTGAGAACCATGAAACTCAAATCCTCTTCACAAGTACTCAACAACTTCCTACCTCCTCTATAATTGTCTTTTCTCTTATTTTACTAAGGAGAACCTGCCTTTTCCAAGTTAACCTCATCAGTAACCATAGGGAATCTTCTTGACCTAACTTTGTGCTAGCCTGTTCCCTCACATCCCACATCATTAGATGTAGGTTTACACTTCTCCTTATGCTAAATATTTACTCTAGTTGTTTTTATCTCTTTTAACTCTCCCATGGAATAATGATTGAATTTTTATAACTCTATTTTCTAATAAATTTGTTTCTAGTAAAATAAGATAAATTAAAATAATATTTACAAAAATATTCATCATCATCAATGTTTATGATGATATAATTTTTCCACATAAATATTTTTCCAAACCTTCACAACTTAATCATCAAAATTAAAATATTCAAACACGTACAGTCTTAGGGCCTTGTGATAATTACAGATACTTTAATTAACACAAAATGCCACCTTGACTATGTGTACGTACCTCAAATCACATATTAATTACTCCATATTGGCACACAGCTAACTTCTAGTTTTAACGAACATTTAATTTGGGTTGAAATCAATGCAAGGCTAAGAAAAAACAACGAGATAAGATCTCGGTCAGGATTCACAGCATTAAATTCCAAGTTGTCTCACCTGATAATACCATCAAGATTTAATTATTACGTGGGAATCTGAGACCTCTCTCCATATCTTGTTCAATGCATCGATACGATAATATTTGAGCGTAGATACAAAGGATCCATTCTCTCTATGTTCATAGGATTTGTTAATTATTATCTTACGTTTTCATATCGTTTCATGCTCAAGCTAGAACGAATCCAAAGATCAAAGGTAACCATATATTACAATGCTTCGATGACCATTAGGTTATAACATATATGTTTCACCTTTCTTCTTAGATCCCTTATATAACAGTTCAATTAATGTTGTGGTTTTATCATGGGGATCCTATGGTTTTTGTATGGACGGCTTGCCAAACCATTGAACCATATTCGTAGTCTAACGACTTGCTAGCAAAGGTAAAAGGGTAACGTCTATTTTTCAGAAAACCTGGTTTTCCTCTTATATCAATACATTCTTGTTTCCATTAACTTATAATTGATTTATTTTTATGTTTTCGTCCCTAGGAATTTTCAACATTTGAGCCAATTGGCATATCCAAAATTGAACAATATGTTCATCACTCACCTCCTTACAAAGTAAAATATATTTTGTTTCCATTCCGTAGCCTGTTGCGTTTTCACTTATAACTTTACTCTCGTATTCATAAACTACTAAAACTTTGGATATGGTTTAATTACAGGGTAGATAAAACCCTTTGGAGCGTGGACTCTTTTTTTTGACAAACTAATAACCAGGTACCTTGGCTTACTTTCATATTCTGACATATTTTCATTTTCGTTAGTTTATGGTCCTTTTATTTAAAAACGATGCTAAGAGCATCATTTCATTGTAGTACCAAGGTGGTCGTTGTTATCAAGCTTTCAGGTTTGAGTAAGAAAATAACTCAACACTGGACACTTAGGTTTTCCCTTTACATATCTCAAAGTGTGACATGAAATCAACAATATTAAATCTTCCATCTAGGGTTTTTAAGATAGCACTATAATTATCAATTTCTGCACTTGTTATAATCTACCGTATATATATTTATATATATAACCTTTTGTTTATTCCTAGATTTCGAAACTCTAAGTAGGTAGAACATATATAAATTTTCGTTTCGCTTCTTTTCGTTAATATTATGAACAATTTTGATTCTAGCGTCTGTGATATAGATATTCGAGCTCATACGTATTCTCGTTAGTATTAAATACATTCCCTCTTTGATTCTGGTCATCGATACAACGATTTCGATTTTGTGAAAAGGGTTTTAATTTTTTTTATTATTTTATTGAGCCAAGACATCGTGGTTGATGGCTTCACATGGCTTGCCATAAACAATTACCATGTTATTTTCCATGTTTTTACTTTGAAGTGACCCTCGGGTTATAATACATTATTACTTTGTTTTAAACCAAGGATATTTATTTAATCAAATACACTAGTGGTATCTATACAATATTATGGCACTGAAATGATTTAAGATTACAAGCTTCTGCTAGCATCAATTTGTTTTTGTCTACTTTTGGGGCTAAAACTATGTTCATTTACATGCAGTAGTTTACAATGTCTATTGTGCAAACAAGGTTCTTTACGTTCTTAGACAAGAACGTTTTTCTTTTACTCGATAAATAATCTTTATGAAAAATAAATGGTAAATAGATGCATAGTTTCTTTTTGAATACAACATTCTATGGATTGCACTATGTGTTTCTTGCTACTCTAATAAATAATTAAACAACTGTAATAGCATTCTACATGTAGGCTCATTATTTTCTTGATGCCAATATTCAAATAATAAATTTAGAACACATATATATATTTAATTAGTACAATAACTTGTCTAAATATTATCTACTGTACTATTTTCTATTCATTAGAAACACAAATATAAATAAGAGAAATGAACATATCTTGGAAACTAGGAAAAAAATTAAGAAGAGAACCAGTTCTTCCCAACCATAGACATGCATATCCAAAGTTACTTGTCATTGGCACCACCCATCCTAAATCATTATTCCATGGGGAATGAAAAGTGTATAACCATTCCCATATTTCTAGAGTTTTGTTCTTCACAAAACCACCAAACTCATTTATTCACAAGTTCCTACCTCATAACATACTTGTCTTTAATATGTTTCCTAGGTATTTTCAATTTGAGTTCATCCCTAATCCTAGGGAATCTTCTTGGCCTACTTTTGTGCTAGCTTGTTTAGTCACATCCCACACCTTTTGGAATAGGGTTCCACTTGTCCCATGGATAATAATTCATTCTAGTGGTTTTTATCCCTTTCACTCACCCATGTAATAATGATTTATTCTTTGTAACTAGATTCTCTAATTTCTATTTTTCTTGTAAATTAAATAAATTAAAAATAAAAGTTACAAAAAATATTCCTCATCAATGTTTATCATGACGTAGTTCCACATAAGTCTTTTCCAAAAATTATCACAATATCAACTTGACACAAACTAGAAATAAATTAAATGTTTAATCTATAAACTAAGAAGAATTACATATACCTTGATGACATGACTCTTTTCTGAAAAACAAATGAAGATCAAAACAAGCATCTAAGGTAGACTTTTATGAAATGCAGGAAATTTGGCTTATCCTTAAATCCAAAGAAGTTTAATTTTGATATGATGGAAGGAAAGCTCGTTGGCCATATATTCTCCAAATAAGGGGTGAATATACATCTAGAAAGGGTAGAGGCCATAAAGAAAATTTCCCTTCCAAGGAGCAAGAAAGAAATACAATCCTTCCTAGGTAGCATAAATTTTTGAGAAGGTTTGTCCCAAATTTTGCTTAAATGGTAAAGCACATCACAAAGATGTTGAATCCGAAGAAACTTAATTTTGATATGATGGAAGGAAATCTCCTTTTCCATATATTATCCAAATAAGGGGTGAATATACATCTAGAAAGGGTAGAGGCCATAAAGAAAATTTCCCTTCCAAGAAGCAAGAAAGAAATGCAATCCTTCCTAAGTAGAATAATTTTTTTGAGAAGGTTTGTCCTAAAGTTTTCCTAAATTGTAAAGCACATCACACACACGTTGAAAAAGGACCATGAAGTTAAATGTGATATGGAGTCTAAAGATTATTTTCGGTGAGTCAAAGATTCAGTGGGAGAGTCTCTAGTATTAGTCATCCCAAACTATGATAAAGAGTTCTTGTTCTTCTCTTTTTATTTAGAACATGCTATAGTTGTTGTATTGTTACAAAGACGAAAATCAAGAGAACCCTATAGCCTTTTCCAATAGATATTTAAGAGATGATGAATTGAGATATAACATCCTAGATAAAAAATCATATTCCTTAGTGAAGGAATGGAAAGATTTTAGAGATTATATATTGCATTCAAAGATATTTTCCTACATACCTACTAGTGTAATAAAGGATATTCTTTCCCATCCTAAAAGTGAAGGAACAAGGGGCAAATGGATTTTCGAAGTTTAAGAATATGATTAGGATATCAAACCCACTAATATTATAAAGGGACAAGGAGTTGTTAAACAGTTGGATGAATCAAACTATAGGGCTCTTGATATAAATTATCTATTAGGAAAGATCATAGAAGCATAGCTAAAAGAAGAGGAAACACAAGAACAATCTTTGAAGGTGAGTCCTAAATTTTCTCAATATGATTGGTATAAGGATGTGATTGTTTATCTACAAAATTTAAGTTTTTATCCTTCATGGGACAAAGCTAAGGAGAGATCTAGTAAACTGAAGGATGCAAATTATTTCATTTTGGGACAATTTTTTTTTGGAAGGATCCAGGAGGAATATTATTGAATTGCCTTAATGAAGAAGAAAATGAAGGCATTATCAATCAATTTCACAAGGGAGTGTATGGGGGACACCATTCCTGGAGATCCATTGCATACATGATATTCAAGGATAGATATTACTATCCCTCACTATTTTAGGATGTGTATTGCATGGTTAGAGCATGTGTAGAGTGTCAAATGTTTGCAGGAAAGCAAAAGTTGCAGCCCCTTTCACTCAAGCATGTTAAATAAGAGGCACCTTTTCAACAATGGGGTTTGTACTTAATTGATGAAATCAACTTGAATTCAAGTGGGAAAGACAAATGGATCCTAACTGCCAAAAATTACTTCACCAAATGGGTAGAATCCATCCCCATAAGGGCATCAAAGGACACCGTCTTCATCAATTTCCTTGAGGAGAACTTGGCGAAATTTAGGTTGCCAAGGAAGATCATAACTTATAATGCCCAAGCATTTAAATCTTCCAAGTTATTGCAATTTTTCAAGAATTACAACATAGAGCTTCAAAATTCTACTCCTTATTACCCATAAGGAAATTGCCTGGAAAAGTCTTGAGATAAAAGCCTCAATAATGTCATCAAGAATATGTTATCCCAAAACAAGAAAACATGGGACTCTCACCTGAAATATGCAGTTTGGAAAGACATGGAGTAGGTATAAAAATTTCTATTGGAACTTCTCCTTTTCAACTAGTATATGGGTTAGAATCCCTTTTTGCTACCCAACTTGGGCTTCCCACAATGAATCTCCCACAAGACAAGAGGGAAGAACCTAATGACATGTAGCAATAAATCAACCAGCTAATTGAAGTTCAAAAAGTAAGAGATCAAGTGCAGATAAATTTCCAATCCCACCAAGAAGGAATGAAATAGATTTTTTACAAGAGGACCAAGGAAAGGAACTTAAAAGAAGGATATATCATCCTAAAGTGGGATTCCATAAGAGAATCAAAGGGAAAACATGGGAAATTAAATAGTATTTGGCTTGGCCCCTTCCAAGTCATTGCAACACAACACAACAACACATACAAACTAGATTAGTTGGAAGGAGAATTGTTTGGGAAACCTATAAATGGGAGGTTCCTCAAACACTTCTTGCAGTACTAGATGTTGCATATTTTCTCACCATGTACATAAGTAAATCTTTTTCCATTCTTGTTCATATATTTTTAATTTTACTTCATTCACCATTTATGATCAAGAAAGTAGATAGGTTATAACGTTTTAATCTATTGAGAAATTTTTGTTTCACCTATCAAATTAGTTTTTAGGTGCATGGGNTATTATTTTAACACATGGGAAATTAAATAGTCTTTGTCTTGGCCCCTTCCAAGTCGTTGCAACACAACACAACAACACATACAAACTAGATCAATTGGAAGGATAATTGTTTGGGGTACCTATAAATGGGATGTTCCTCAAACAATTCTTACAATACTAGACGTTGCAAATTTTCTCACCCTGTACATAAATAAATATTTTTCCATTCCTGTTCATGTATTTTTAATTTTACTTCATTCACTATTTATGATCAAGAATTTAGATAGGTTATAGTGTTTTAATCTATTGAGAAATTTGTGTTTCACCTATCA
>ML797491.1:14093-26380 GCA_009831015.1 Picea engelmannii
AAATAGTCTTTGGCTTGGCCCCTTCCAAGTCACTGCAACACAACACAACAACACATACAAACTAGATCAGTTGGAAGGATAATTGTTTGGGGTACCTGTAAATGGGAGGTTCCTCAAACACTTCTTGCAGTACTAGATGTTGCATATTTTCTCACCCTGTACATAAATAAATATTTTTCCATTCCTGTTCATGTATTTTTAATTTTACTTCATTCACCATTTATGATCAAGAAAGTAGATAGGTTATAATGTTTTAATCTATTGAGGAATTTGTGTTTCACTTATAAAATTAGTTTTCGGGTGCGTGGGGTGGTGGGGCTCTTATTTTAACATATAGTCCATAACCCAATAGGAGAAGGAACTCGGTCTACATTTCTCACTAGACCACATTGGTATGTTGTCCCCAATAGAGTTGATGCTAGTACCAAATTTGATTTAGTCATTGATACACATGTTGATCGAGGTTATGATTTTAGATTTGACAAGATAGAGGTTGAAGGTGATATCACATAGCCCCCTAAATAAAATGGTATAGCATATGCTCAAGTGCCCCTATAGAAATCCAAAAAAAAGTAAATCCCTAACATCTTGAAAATAACTTTCCAACGCCTTGACATGTATTGAGATATCAAAAAGGGTAATTTCACTTCAAAAATACTTAAGCAACTTTCAAATATGGGTTATATCATGTGACCAAGTATTAAGAACTGGGCACTATGGAAGGTGCAGGGCCTGATCATCCAACGGTTGCAATCGAGCCTGACTATATACTGTAAAGTCAATGTTGCATCATGAAAATCAACAAGGGGTAATGTGTATATGTAGTGCGATGGTGGTTTTGAGAGACATGTGTTGAAAAGTGAGTGGTGTTACGTAACAATAATACAAAAGGTAAAACCACTTCCATTGGGTCGCAACATTGGTATTATGGTTTTTCCAAGCCACCTATTCGCCCACTTAGAACACATCTATCCACCCATTCAATAATACATGCAATCGAGTCAACATTCCACCTATGACACTCGGGAAAACTAGGGACATCCTAGCACACCAATAGGACACTTTATAAATGTAGTATAAGAATTCCACCTACATAGAAAAGGCCCACTTGGTATTATAGCCACCATGTCAAAATAAATTGCATGTATATTGACCTGAGAGCCACGTCAGTGTAGACATAGACCAATGGGAAGCTTCCATGTGTTCATGGAACCATGATGATGTCATCACAACATCACTTTAAATTTCTCACCCTAACACATACTTTCAAAATAATTAAGCCATTGTTAAAGAGATGTGTTTTCATACAAAGAAACAAGAAGAATATTTCAAGCGGGTGATGGATACAATGATAGCTTTCCAAATCAGTTGGAGAAGATACAATCCATAAAAATATATTTGGCATCACGTCTACATCCTTTCACTAATCATGATATTTTTTCGTGCAATTGACAAAGAATAGAATCATTATCCATACATGCACACCACATGCACACCCATGCAATCCACATATCTCAACAGATCAAGCGGGTGTGAAGAATGTTTTTTCCTCATCAGTTGTCTCCAGAAGAATGTGTCAAATTCCTATAAGAGAAAACCAAAGGCTTAGAAGAAACCAATCCATGAATAGTTTTATTTTTGAAGGTGAGTTATGTAGATGCCAGATGTCACAGGCAATGACCCACCTACTCATGCTCTCCCTTCGGGAGAAGGTAATCAACCATATTGGCTACAGACATCAATAGAGTGTGTTCTACATTTCTTGAAGGAGAGAATTTGTTTCTCTGGTATCATTAGCCAATATATAATAACTGAATGACATTTGGTAATTTACCCTAAGGTGTGGTTGTATCAATTGGCCAACCCTCTATAGAAGCTTGAGATGAAGGAATCGAAGAACTATCCAATGGTACTTTGCATCGATGAGTGTTGGTGGTTGAGAGGAAATGTTTGGACATTCTTTCATCTAGCCAAGACCCTCAACTGTGAAAAGGTCGAGTGTGTCTGGTATTGTAGGAAGGGGTCTAATTGAGTCATTGAGAAGAATTCAAATAGAAGATCAATTGGACAAAAAGAACACACCCCACAATAGTTTCAATAGGTTATCTTTGGGGGTAAACAATTATTTTTTACTAGGTAAAAATCATTTAGCAATTAGTTCGAAAACCGAGAGCGGTATCAAGATTTTGACAAGCAATATCCATTTTAAAGAAGCAATATTGGATTCAATAAATGATTTTCTTACAAATGAAGAGCCTATAAAGAAAGATAATGAGCTCATTTATAGAGTCGATAATTTTGGGAATTTAATAGTTTCCTATAACCAAAGTTGTTTCATCACCATCCTCGAGAAAATACAAGTAATTAAGGTTGTAGTATTCATGTGATTCATCCCCTGCGTTATGTTTTTTGTTCCATTAATTATAAAATGAGAGTAGTAAAAAAACATAGATACTTACAAATTCCACAATTAATTTTTGATATGCCACATGTACTCACTACCCTTACTTAATCCAATGTGAATCAATTCTTTTGATGACTCTTCTTTGTATGATATCACATGTTTGAAGACTGTAACATCCCGCTCTGGTGCACTTACAAACTTATTCTTTGAGGACACTTGCTCACAAGTGATCTGGATTTTTATGATGATAAAACATTTATCCTTGATGATGATGCGTCATGATATATGACATGATGTTTTACTTATTTGATATAAACAGGTGCTATTGACTCATTTTTATTGAGTGTGCAGGGTTTTTGACCTGGAGGATGCAGAGGCATCGATGGAACCCTTAGACTCCGGATTGAGTCAGGGAGTGTGCTACTTGAGTTGATTTATTTACCATGATAGTTATTGATTTGATGATATGTTGTTGACATGATCTGACATGATGGTTGATGATGTAGGCTGATGATAGCTTGCCGACCAGACTCACATATGGAGTAAAGGGGCCACACACAATTTCCAGAGAGGTTGAGGGAGAGGTGTCAACAACATCCCTGCCACAACCTACTAGCACTCCCACCATGGCTCAAACTGTAGGTTAACGATTACCTAGTTCGAGAGGATCCACGATGCCGTGAGGCCAGACTGCAAAAGTCGCTCACGATGATTCTAAGGGGCGTGCAATAAGGTGGGGGCCTTATTCCTTAGAGCCCTTAGTCTCCCACAAGTTCACCTGGCGGAGTGTTGACTCCAGGGGTTATAGATGTCTACCAATCAGTCAAGTCGGCGAGTGGCACCCTTGGAGCACGTGGTGCATCCTGAAGGGCACGTCGTGCAAAAGAAACACAAGTTGGTGAGTGGCACCCTTGGAGCACGTGGTGCATCCTGAAGGGCACATCGCGCAATAGAAGCAAACGAGGCGAGTGACACCCTTGGAGCACGTAGTGCGTCCTGAAGGGCATGTCGCATTGATGATGACGATGAGACAACCTAGATGACCCTAAGACCTTAACGCCTTAAGAAATTATCAAAACGACTCCCCTAATGAATTGTCGCCCAGTTCAAATCTAAACTTAAATTTAAAACATCTCTAAGATAAAATTTTGATAAGCACTAAGAAAAGATCCTACAAAAATAAACATAAGGGCGTAAACTAAAACCCTCCTAAGTGTTAGTTAAAGTCTTCTTAAATTAAGGGGGGGGTAAAGTAATGAGGGAGATAAATGAATTGAAACCCATGGTTTTTAAATTTTAAAGAAGAAATAAAATTATTAAAGTGTGGGAGTATAAAAGTTAGGATTTTAGAAATATAATGAAAAGATTAATAAGCGCATTTATCTTTTGGGTTTTAGAAAAAAAAGGAAAGGAACAAATAATAAAAATAAGGAAACTTGTAACAAAGGAAACTTAATAAAGGAAAGTAGGGGACATAGGGTAAAAAGAAAAAAGGAATCAACAATTAAGGACTTACTAAAACGAACTAAATTTAGCAACTTCATTTTAGGGAAAGTTATTAAAAGCATGTAAGGGGATCTATGAACACCTAGGAGTAATTTTAGGAGTGACTCTAGGTGGGTGAGGGAAATGAGTCTTTTAAATTTTTTAAAGAAAATAAATTTGGAGAAACATGGGGGATGAGTGACACTTGGACGACAGAGAATTTTTAGAGGATTGTCATTAAAACTTAAATTAATAATGATTTAGGGAAAGTAGGTGGGTCTGAAATTTCTATAAAAGAAGGGGAAAAGGAGGAAGAAAGGGGGGAACGGTTAGCGTAACGTTACACTGCCGGATTGTGGCTTGACTGTTTGCTTGTGAGGAGTTGGGAATTTCTCAGCTGTATTGGAGTGGTAGCTCATCCTTGGAGGCGAGCTGAGAGGCTAGTCTTATCTCTAGATCTTATGTGGCCCCTTTGCGGCTTGGGGGGCTAAGGGGGAAGCAGAGTACCCCTAGCGATTGGCTGGGAGGTACAGGTGAGCTCTCTACAGTCGGAAAGAAAGAGCGGGATGGAGTGCGCAGACGACCATTCGAGGACGATGTAAAGGCAACGGTATGATTTCTTAAATTGGTAGAATAGAATGCAACTGGGATTTATGATGTAGATCTGCTTGGTATTGAAAACATAATCTAGAAGTTAAATTTTATGTAACATTGTTGTATTTTCCGTTCGCTTAGATGATTTGAATTGTTAAGTTTATCCAATGCTTGTCGAAAACCCTGATTTATCTTGTTAATGGTCTTAACCTCTACAAATCTGTTGATTGTATGAAGGGCTTACACCACCAGACATACACCTTTTGTATTACTTACCAGCGAGCCTGTCCCTCTCTGATTCATCCTTTGCAAATGGTATTTAACTCGGCAAACAGGTTGATTTGTATCTCTGCGCCTTCAGATGTTTTTATGCACTCTATTTCTGCGATTTATTGATTAAACCCCCGACACTTGCTGGATATCATTCTCTGATATTTTTCTGTGGGCGTTTTTCCATTCTCTGTGGGCAAATTCATTTACTGTGGGCAATTCTTCCTTGTGGGCATTTCGTTTTTAAATTTACTGTCGTTTTGTTTTATACCTTGGTTGTCATTCGTTGGGTATTTTACTATCATTTCGTTGTAAGTGTCTAGCAGTTCGTTTGGGGATAGTTCGTTCTTCTCTTAGCATGAGAAGCTATTGCAGTATGCATTCTGATTATCGAGTGCATCCTTATTTCAGTGTGAGTTTGTATTCCAGAGGGGGGGGCATCTGTGTAATACATTGGGCATGGATTATTACAGCGTGGACATTATTCCAGGGGCGATTTTTTTTGGTATGCATTGTTGTTTACCTTTGACTATGAACGAGACATCTCTGTGAACAAATTTATCTGAAAACGAAATATCTGTGTGAACGAAATTTCTCTGCGATTGTATCTCTGGATTATGGGTTACTAGATCTCTGCGTTATGTCTTTTCTTTAAATCGTTGTTACACCTCTACGTTTTTTTCTTGGTCTGCATTAAATCTGGTCTTAGTGCGCCAGAGCGGTATTGGTCTGCTTTTTTGATCGAGTTAACCTCTGTCTTCTAACCCTTAAACAACTCTCTGGTTATAATAAACACGGCCATGCATCCTTGAGCATCTCCTCTGCTAACCACGGTCCGTTTTTTCTTGATTGTGATTTATCGCTGGGTTGTAAATTGGTTGGTTTCACATTGATTGAGGTAATCCTTCCCTATGCGCATGCTTTGATGCCTCCGCGTGCTTTCCTGAGCCTCTCCCTTCTAGCGAATGCCTTTATTCCACAGTCGGCTATCTTCGCTGCATGGCAAAGTTCAGTAAGAGACTCCCTAATTTATGACCCGCGTTTACCCCTGTCAATTGTCAGACATGTGTGCATCAGTGGTCGTCTCGTCTCTGGCAGGCACGCCCAGCTGTTTTCTTTTGTTCCATTTGTCAACGTCAACAATGCTTAAGGCGCGTTTTTGGGTAATGACCATTTGGTTGTTGGCCCTTACGTTTCGGAGGACTCACCGACAGAACGTAGCGTATTCCCTCAGTTGTCCTTATTGAATAGTTTTTATGGTATTGTTAATTCTGGCCTGAGGTGTGCCTTACACAGTGTGTATGTTAGGTATCCCCTTACAACAACGCCGCTTGTTCCCTTGGGCCTGCATTTCCAAATCCGTCAGCATCCCTTGTCCTGTGCCCTTCCTTGATTTCGGTACAAATTATAGCCACTTATTCGCAGTGATAATGACACCTACAAAGGGTACTAAGGTTCCTTTGAAGGAAAACACTTTTCCTGGTTTTTATTTAATCCGAGAATAATGGACTTAATACTTTGTTTTCTCGACTAATGTTCCAAGTCATAAATCCATTTAAACTTGCAACCTATAGGGATTTCGTCTCAGTTGTTTTATCTCCTTTTATTTTGATTTTGAAATTTATTACAAATTCCGAAAGTTTGCACAAATGTATCCATACTACACTTATGCTTATTCCTACACAGAATATCACATATATGTTTATACAAAGAAATGTCTTATATCTAAGCATTTCCTATATTTCATTTTGTGAAAATGATATAACTTGCTAAATTGGAAAACAATCTATAATGCCCAACTTAAACAAGGTCTGCAAACATAATTCAACATGTTCTTTTATTGAAGATAAAATGATGAGTCACCTTAATGTATTTATGTATCCTAACATTGAGTAATGGCATGGATATGCAATTTATTTTCTCAATTTTTATTGTTGTAGCTTCTTCTTATTTACTAGGATTTTCTTAGGATCTTTTATTATGTATTCACCACAATAATAACAAAATCATTGATTGACTCTCATTCCTATAGAATTAGTAAAGTATTATCTTCCTTTTTAATGCATAAAATATATCATTGTAGGGTATTTAGAAACATACTACTGTATATGGCAATGTATAGAGTTAAGATATTGTGTAACTATGCAGAATTGTTTAATCTTTATGTTTTTCGGGACTTATAACTAGATCACATAATTGTTAGCAGGTATGGCCTTCATGCAAATTGTGTATTGTTTATTTAATGCTTAGAGGGTAAGGTCTTAATGTACTTGAGTATTGTCTTAACATAAGGTGGACATCGTCGAATTTGATTGATTAAATGTTTTAATATAATTGAACAATGTTGATACAAACTAAACATCGCCTTAATACAATTGGGATACTGATAACCACAATGTGGGTACTGTTTAATACAATGGGGAATATTGTTTTATTGTAACTTGTGGAGGTGATTGTTCAATTCTTAGGAGGTATTGTTTTACTATAGTTTATTAAAAATGAGTCTTTTAATGTGATTTAGTTTATTCCTTTGCCCTTAGGTTTTGTGCTCCAGCGATATGATTCTGGGATGTTAACGAATTTGTCCCAGCTTGCGCTACCCGTTGAGGGTGTCGGTGTTAAAAATTAAGAAGTAGGGGTTACATCTGGATAGGTAAACTTGATGTGTTGGGTTGCTTACTGTAAATGTCCTAGCTACCTTGTTTTTAGTGTTGAGTTCCTAGGATGATTGTTCTTAGCCTAGTAGGCTCGGTCTGTTGTGTCGGGCGAGATGTAGGAACCTACTTGTAGCTCAGTATATAAGTCTCTTGCGTGATTGTTTAGTGTAAGGAATCTAGTGCTGTATCAAGAGTCTCGGGCCCTTTAAAGGCAGGTTTTCCACTCTTGCGACACACTTGACGGAGATTACTAGTTTCTGCCTGAGCAGTCGGCCATGAGCCTATCTGACCTTCTCTCTCTCTGGAGCAGAGGACTAAGATTAAACGCCCTGCTTTTCTGTGCAGAAATAGTAAGCTCTACTACTATGGATTCTTCAGTCTGTGACTGTACTGTACATAACACCTTGTGTCATTTTCTGCTTATGGTTGCTAGTTGTACGCCTTATGTCCAAAGACGTTTATTGCTTGTTGATACTGTTGTATGTCGTATGTCATCTTGTTGCGTTCATCTTGCTTGCGTCTTGTTCGTAGTCAGGTTACTAGTTTCTTCCTGAGCAGTCAGACAGGAGCCTATCTGACCTTCTCTCTCTCCAGAGCAGAGGACTAAGATTAAACGCCCTGCTTTCCTATGCAGAAATAGTAACATTAACTGTTATGGATTCTTCCTTATGTCTATGTCATTTATATCCTTGCAATTACTTGTGGTGCGCCTTATGTTCTCTGGTTGTGATCATCATGGTTGTGTCTTGTTAGTCGTCGAGTGGCGACATAGAGTCAAGTGTGTCTTCTTCCTCTTTACACGCGTGCACACACCCTAAAAAAAAAAAAGAGAAAAAAAATTTTGCCCCTGTTACAGAGATGTTGTCGTAACAATGAGGATGTTACAATATTGGATTCAATAAATGATTTTCTTACAAATGAAGGGCCTATAAAGAAAGATAATGAGCTCATTTATAGAGTCGAGACTTTTGGGAATTTAATAGTTTCCTATAACCAAAGTTGTTTCATCACCATCCTCGAGAAAAGACAAGTAATTAAGGTTGTAGTATTCATGTGATTCATCCCCTGCATTATGTTTTAGTCTCTCTCTTTTGTTTATGTATGTGCTCTTGTAAAAGCCACCCCTCTCATTTTTGGCTTCTTGTATCAGATCCCCATTAATAAAATGTAACATCCTGCTCTGGCACACTGAGAAAACTTATTTTTGAGGACACTTGCTCGCAAGTGATCCGGTCTATTTTGATATTAAAACATTTGTCCTTGATTATGATGCGTTATGAAAGATGACATGATGTTTACTACATTAACATAGACAGGTGCTATTGACTCGGTTTTACTGAGTGTGAAGGGTTTTGGACCTTGAGGATGCAGAGGCATCGATGGAACCCTTGGAAACCCCGATGCTCCAAACTCTGACTCCTCGGGATCTCCTGACACGTGTCTTCCTGATAGATGGTTCTAATCTTATCGATAAATCGTGGATCGTGATTCCTGATGTCGTGATTTCTTCCCTCTAGGACTTCCCAATGACTTCGATATCTTGATGACTTGTCTGGGACTTATCCTCTGCACACTAGGGCTTAACCCTTGCGCAACTTCTCGAGATATGACGACTGACGGGAAATCACTTGCTGATCCAATGGGTTAGTAGGCTCCCGAGTTTAGGCTCTGGTGTGGTCGTAACCTCCTCGCAACTCCTCGATATCCGACGGCTGACGGGGTTTGGTCGATATCCTCTGTAATATCCTGACCATCGATTTCTTCCCTCCTTGGAGGTTTCTCACTCTTTCAGCCTCAAAGAGGTTCTTTTCACGCACTCCTTGCGACGGTTCTCAAACACTTCTAAGTGTTGAGTCCTCTTGACTCTGCGCACACCTGCAGCAGCATTCCTTCAATACTTCGCTCAGTTACATGACTGAGACTCTCCTTGGCCTGCGTACTCCTTGCATGACTTGTGTGACCGAATTCCCCTCCTAGGTGAATGAGAACAAAAGTTAAGCTATCTGAGCTTTCCATCAACGCACTCCTTGCGGACGGATTCAACTGCACTCCTTGCAGGAATCTTTACTCAGATAGAGAAACAATTGTAGTTTCTTCCACTTCCTCTCTGATTCCAATATCAACACATGAAATCATATACACATCATAACAACAATTACATAACAGGAGTAGATACTCATAAGCAGAGCATTCAATGCACATACACAGAGAATAACACAACATCCATGAATCTGAATCAACTCTTCTATTAATTCAAGATCTATACATGGGTGTTCTTCTACAGTTCTCTGCTACTCTCCTATGCTCTGGATTCTTCTAACTCTTCCTGAACTATCAACCACTACTACAATAATACAATGAGGGTGTCTATATCCGGTTTTCCCTCTTCCTTCTAGAACTGTCTAATCTACAAATTCAATTCTACCTACCTACATTTACTACTTATAAATGCATCTTTCATCTTAGACGAAAGCGGGGCGCTCAAGGTCTGATTACATTTTCCCAAGGTGCCTTCAATAAATGAACTCATTTATGCTTGGCGCATCATCTTCAAGGGAAATTCAAAAACTTGCACTGGACATCTTCCAGCTGACTTCCTGCTTCCATGTTGGCTTGCTTATCGTGAGGGATGCTCCTGCATCACCTTCTTGAAAATCCATGTAAAATCCTTGTCTTTTTAAGACAATAACCATGTTCTACAAGCCATTATGGTTAACTTAGGAGGAAGAGAGGTGGGGAATCATCCTCTCTCACCACCTTTAAATCCTTGGTTTGTTTCTATATTTGTCCCATTAAATATTCCTATACATGTTCACGCTCTCCCTGAAAACTATTTGAATCTCTTGCCCAAATATGATGGTGAACCAACACATTTAATTGAAGAAGACTTAGCATCCTTCTAGGAATTCACTAAAAACATGTTCATAGAGCACAACGATGTCTTCGTGAGGACATTTATTCATACCTTAGAGGGAGAGATCTAGAAGTGGTCTAGGGAGCTTCCTTTAGCCTCAATAGATAGTTTGAAGGATCTTGAGCATGCATTTATGAAACAATAGGTGGGAGGAAGATATAGTCTATATTTATTGACTAAATTTGGCTCGCTCAAGAAGAGACCCAATGAGCTTGTTGTTGAATTTAATAGAATATTTAACAATATATACAACAAGATCCCTAGAGACATAAATCCTTTACGATAAGAGGCTAAAGTCACATATGTTGGAGCTTTTGATGTGGACTTTTCCATGGTATTAAGGGAAATAAGGGATCCAACATTCTTGATAATGCAGGACGATGCAATAGACATTGAAGGAAATATGATTGCATCCTAGGTAAAATTAAACAAAATCCAGATCAAGTATAAATAAAGAATATTAAAGAGGATTGTGGTCTCTCATATATAGTCAAATATTCTCATGAATCTAGGATGGATGAAATTTCCATCCTAATTAGAAACTTGACAAATAAAATTTCAAGGTTCGAAATGGAAAATGGTAATACAAACAAGGCTCCTCAAGAAGGATGTGAGAGGAACCTTAATAAGTTCATAATACCTTTCAATCCTAAAATCCTAAGGGGAGAAAGAAGAAATGGAGAACAATCCATACAACCCCTTGTGAGACCCAACAATGAAAATAACTTAGTGGAGGAAGCAATGGATGAAGAGTATCTTGAGAATTCAGAGGAAGCACACTTGTTACAAGGGGAAAGTAATTTTCCATACATCTAAGTGAATAGGATTATGAATATTCCTTGAAAAATAGGAAAAAAATACCTAAAATTGAATCAAACAATGGAGTTTTGTCCTCTGCTCAATATAGGATGTTTGTTAATACACTATAGGCTAAGATGAATAAGAATTATAATCTTAGACATAGATAGAAGGAATCCAACAAAGATAGCCAACCCCATCCTAAGAGGCCTAGCCCAAGTATTTTTGTGGTTAAAATCAAAGAACTAAATAATATTCCCAAGGACTAGGAGATTTAGGAACCTTCAAAGAGAGAAATAAAAGTTAAACAACTTAAGGAATTGGCTAAAAATCCCTCATACCACAAATAAAGGAACTGTCAAATATCATGATTCTTGTCCCATTGATGGAATTGGCTAAGAATCCCTCATACCACAAATAAATTGAGAGATTGATACAAATAAAAGGATCAACAAGCCCTCCTGATATTGTCAATCTACAAGATGAGTCCCCCACCATAGTTTTTGGCCCTCACATAGATGACAAAGGAGAATCGGTTACACCTTTCTATGTCACATTGAATATACATGACAATATGTTTCATAATTGTATTATTTAATCTGGAGCATCATATAAACTTATGCCCAAATTAGTTATGGAAAATATGGGGTTGGTGTAATGGCTCTAAAATAGTTTAAGCAACCATTAAATTAATACACTATAGAAAATTTAAAAATTACTTAATCTAGCACATTCGCAATCTAATATTTCAAGTAATAAAATTTGATAACAATTTAATTCAAAACCATTTATAAATCTAACCTGAACCTGATGCTGTCGCTTGCTTCCTTAGCTTGCTCCTTAGGACACCACCCCAAAACCAACCTCCCTGCCAACTAGTAGCGCCTAGCCCTAGGATATCAATGGATATCCTAGCCCTCCGAGCCCAAAAGCTCCGCAGCCCCCCAGTGCATTGTAAATTTCACTGTAAATTCCACTCTATCCAATACTCCAAGCTCCCCCAAAATCCTTTCTCCCCTCTTGTAAAATGAAAAATCGATCCCCTCTCAACTCCTTTCTCCCTCCCTTATTCCTCCTCCCTTCACCGACACTCCATCTTGCATTAAATTCCTTATCCCTCCATTTAATTACCCTTATCCATTCATTAATCCTCTTATCTTCTCGG
>ML797491.1:31707-51766 GCA_009831015.1 Picea engelmannii
CCTGATCTCATATTCTTCTACCGTTTTGTTTCCCTATATTAAGGCATGAAATGCCCCAACCTGTTGCTCCTCGTAGTACGCCGGTAGATATTTCCTCCTGAACCTTTCCTCGAAAAGTTCCCAAGATACCGTGTCTGGGGTAATGTGCAGTTGTCTTTCCAGGTTACCCCACCAGTTCAAGGCATTGTCCCTTAACTGAAAAATGGTGATCTTCGCCTTTGATTTGGACGCATAGTCCCTTAGGGAAAAACACCTGGTCATGCCTTCCAACCATGCTTTCGCGCGTTCACTGGCGCGACCTCTGGCAAACTCTGAAAGTTTGATCTTTTGCAACTCCTGCGTGATGTCTTCAGGTGGAGGTCCTCCCCCTGAATCCCTTGATGCTTCTGGATTACCCGTTCCAGGCGGTGGGGGTTCCACTTCAGTTCCTGCCGGTTGTCGCCCCTTTAAAGTCTCATTGATGGCTTCCAACGAGCGCAGTATGAGGGCAAGTTCGGGTTATGGTGGTGGTGGTGCTGGCGGTGCTTGCGATGATGCTCCCCCGCCTCGACCTCCTCGAGTCCTGACCATCCTGTGTGCTTTGACCTGCATCAACCAAAGTTGTCAGGGTGAGTTCCAGGATGTTTTAAATTGGTGCTACTAAACTTTAGAAATAGGGTTAGGCATAAGTTTTCTTTACTTGTCTGTAAACAGACATTACTCCATTAGGGGATTGGCTCGGTTAGGGTTAGGTTTAAGCATCTAAGCTTCGTTTCTTCGCCCCTATGAAAAAAACTATTGGTTTTTTTCCCTATAGCTACGTTAGCCTTGCGTCTCTATGCTTACGCTCCTAGTGCATATGTCGCCTCCTTCCCACTCATCCTAGTCTGAGCCCTTTTAATTTATGCTTACAACTTGATTAAAATGACTCCCGACCTTAAGTTTATTAATTTACGCCGATATGTGTACACCCGTGCTATGTACCTTCCGACGTTAGTATTCGTCTTAAGACGCCGCATTGAGCACCTACGTCCCTTTGTGGGCTCCTCCATTTATGTCTTTGGCGCTTGATAGCTTGGCATCTGACCTGTATGGCTCTAAAAGGTGCTTGATAGCTTGGCATGGGGTCTTGGGTATGACAATTAAAATATTTAACTGTGAAATTATTTGCAAAAGAACAATGCATGGCGCGTTGGTAGGGCAAATTTCGTAAAGACTTTCACGGTGGAAGGAGTTTCGAGGTTCAATCCTCGCGCACTCCATAAAAAATTATACTTAGCCCTAACTAACATTTTATTAAGCTAAATAACTTAACTTAACTTAGTTAATTAGTTAATTAACTTAATCTTAACTTAACTTTATTAGTTTAATAATTTAATTATTTTTTTTACTTAATTTAGTTTAACTAATTTTAACTTAAATTATTTTAATTAATTTAACTCAATTTAGTTTAAATTTAAATACAATAATAGTAAAAAAAAAAATTTTGTAAAACCATATTTTAGAATAATTATAATTAAAAAAAAAATAGCCCTTAATTTATTACGTATAGGAATTGATTATAATAAAAAAAAAATTAAACCCTCAATTTATTTCAATTAAAATAAATAAATAAATAAAAATATAAAAAATAAAAAATAATAGGAAGGAGTTTGGGCGTTGGCATGTGGCATGCGGCATGCATTGTGTTCGCATGCATGCCTCGTGTATTTTTTTTGTTTGTTAATTTGTGCGGGACCTGTTGTCTCGCGATTAACCTGTGGCTTGAGAAACCGCGACTCAGGGGCATCTAAGCTGTCAAAATCACCCGGGGATCGCACCCGGCCTGAGCCACACCAACCCTTAACATGGTTGGATTTTTTGTCCCCGCAGGTTTCGAACCGGTGACTTTAACATCACAGAGTGGCTTAACAACACACTCCGTCACCGACTGTCCTACACCTCGGGGACATGCATGCCTCGTGTATTAAGTAGTTATCTCCATCTTTTTTTTTTTTTGATTGCCTACCATCATGGAGTTCGAAAACTCTCAGAAAGGTAAAGTCGTTTATGCCATGGAGATGGCCTTGTCTGTGGAGATTCTGGCAACGATGCAGAATTGTTCAGCGTTGCAGGATTTAGCGTATTTGATGAATTTTGACAAAATCGTGAAGAAGATTGAAGCTTGGCTCAGCGGGTCAGTTGAGGAGATTGTCAGCTGGTCAGATAAATATCTTAAAAATATGGATCAGAACATGGAAATGAACTCGTCAGAGAAGAATCCGTCGGAGGATTTCACTTTAATTAAGGGTATTGGCCAAGGCCATATGAGCAAGGTGTTTCTGGTAGTGCACCGCATAACCATGAAACTTTACACCCTCAAAGTGATGCACAAAGACGTCGGCTGTCAAGGAGGCGCCGACATCCGATATGCGTCTGTAGAGAAATATATTCTCTCTACGTTGGATCACCCTTTCCTTCCCTCTCTGTTTACATATTTTGAATCGGATAATTACACTTTTCTGGCTATGAAATATTGCTCTGGAGGAGATATGAATTTGTTGCGTCTCAGTCAGCCCAATCAAACCTTCTCTGAATCCGCCACAAAGTAATGAAATTTTGTTATATTCTTTCATACACAACGGCTTAGATGGATATATTTCTGATTAAAAAAAAAGAGTATGTTAGATATTGCAAGTCTAAACCCTAAGAAATAATCGTTATTTTATGGATATAGTGCAGGTTCTATGCGACTGAAATAGTTCTGGCACTGGAGTATTTGCATGAGCAGGGAATTGTGTATAGAGATTTGAAGCCGGAGAACGTGCTGGTTCAAGATAATGGGCATATCATGCTCTCAATTCTCAGAACAACAACCTTTGGTACAGATATTTCCTATGCTTTTCTATTACCCAGAGCCGAATAGGAATTCAATGCCGTTGAATTCGGGTTTGAATCCCTCAAACTCCCTCACAACTGTGGTCACGCGATAACATAGAATGTTACGGTTATGTTCGGGACTCGAACTCGTGCACTCCGTCGATCCATAATTCAGTAACAAAATTGTTAAGGCAGGGGAATACATGCTTCTCTCCAAACCCTAGATTAGTAGTCCGATCGTAGGAATTTGCCATTTTTTTTTTATGGTAAATTTTACATGAAATCCAGGACGGGTTTCAGGTTCTAGACGGGGAGGCTCATTGGGTCTGCCTCGATTATTCATTCTAGCATGAAATTTTGGGAGAGAATTAGTCTACATTTTTCGAATTATCAGGTAGATTGCGTGTGCACGCTAAATTTCTGCAAATTCTTTTTAGATATTTTGACCGCAAATGTTGTTTTGAATTAGTTCGAGTTGAATGCTTTCGTGGCCACACTGAAACTATATTTCTCTTTTTAAAGACTTTGGCTTTTCAGTTTCCTATTTATTATTAAAACAATGCAGGGTTAGTAAATATTTCTTAGTATTTATTTTTTATTTTAATTGATTGTATTTACTGAAGGTCACTTTGATTCACACTGTTAGATAATCTTATGCTAGATGTGGATATAGAGTTGGCCTGTGTGTAGTTAATTGCGGAAGTTTTCGTCAGCGACACGGTATGGTGGGACGGAGCGAAGGGCAAGCACTAATGAATTCCCAGGAGACTACAGACCTGGCAATAAACCTTCCGATACTGGCTCTGGTTCAACTGCACGGCAAGGCGTCGCCTCACAGCCTTCGCAGGTTCACCGTACAACCTTTCGCTCGAGGCAGGTGCCATTTTCGTTTCTCTAATCACACTTTCTCGTATTATTCTTAAATAACTTTATGATAATGTATTTGAATTCATGGTGAAATTGAAGTTGAGTTCAATAATGTTTTTCTTTAACATAGAAATTTTACTTATTATTCTCATTGTATACTAAATTTCTTATTGATGTATTTAACAGATTTTAAATTTATTAATTTTTTGTTTGGAAAAAAAAATTATATATATATTTCAGCTCACAATTCGAGAAGAACAACAACTATAGAATGGTGTAATATCAAAGAAATGGAAGGAATTATAACCCCGACGCTTTCAACCTATCTTTAACGAATAATACAAATGAAATCAATATCGCTTAAGGCATAATACAAATGCACATGAATGTGGGGCTTTAAAATTTATCGAGATAAAAATATTACATAATTGTTTTTTTGAATTAATATATTATAAAAACTATTATTATTATAAATCTCATAAAATCTTTTTCTTTTGACTGTTATAAAATTAAAATATAACTATCGATATAAACAAAAGCGATATTTCAACCATTAAGATAGGAAGTAAAAAAAAAAAACTTATCTATTTTCATTTTCCCCGTTGGTTGTAATATTGTTCAACTGGTTTTTATCTTAAGTTTCTTTTTACGGTCTAATGCCATTTCTCATGTTTTGTATGTAGGAGTTAAGCGTGGCTGGAGTTTTTTTTTTTCAAGAGAATGTACAATAAAAACTAAATGTACAATAAAACTACCCCTTATTTAGGCCCTCGGTTCCAGATTTGAACCAGGGCTCTGATACCAATTGTAATGGCTCTAAAATAGTTTAAGAAACCATTAAATTAATACACTACAGAAAATTTAAAAATTACTTAATCTAGCATATTCGCAATCTAATATTTCAAGTAATAAAATTTGATAACAATTTAATTCAAAACCATTCATAACTCTAAGTTGAACCTGATGTTGCCGCTTGCTTCCTTAGCTTGCTCCTTTAGCTTGCTCCTTAGGACACCACCCCAAAACCAACCTCCCTGCCGACTAGTAGAGCCTAGCCCTAGGATATCAATGGATATCCTAGCCCTCCGAGCCCAAAACCTCTGCAGCCCCCCAGTGCACTGTAAATTCCACTATAAATTCCAGTGTGTCCAATACTCCAAGCTCCCCCAAAATCCTTTCTCCCCTCTCATAAAATGAAAAATCGATCCCCTCTCAACTCCTTTCTCCCTCCCTTATTCCTCCTCCCTTCACCGACACTCCATCTTGCATTAAATTCCTTATCCCTCCATTTAATTACCCTTATCCATTCATTAATCCTCTTATCTTCTCGAGATCCTTATGTGATCCCTTCATGTATACGTAACTTGATTAAACGTTTTATTTTATTCTCCCTCTTTTATTTAATACTTTATTAATTAATGAATTAATTAATAATTAAATCAATCATTAACCATATTGATTAAAGAGTTAATTATACTTAAATTAATCATAATCAAGAATAACTAATTAATAACAAATAATTAGTTAAGGTTATTTAATAACTAATTATAGTTTAGCTAATTTTTAGGATTATTTATTAAATTAATCATCTTAATAATTAAGGGTCGTTACAGTTGGAAATAACTAGGCCATATCGTTATCTCTGTTATTTTGATGCAATAAAATTAAAAAGTGATGGGATGATCAAAGATATTTTAGTCACTTTGACTCAGCTTCCTATCAAAAACATAGTAATGTATGTAGTGGTGGTTGATGCACCTGCAAACTATGGCATGTTTCTATCAAGAACATGGGAATGAATGTTTGGAGGTACAATTCATATGAACATGAACTATGCTACTGTACCAAATTTTGGAGGAGAGAATAGGAGATTGTACAGAGAAACAAAATTTTCTTATGTTGTTAGCAACTGGAACCATCGTGTAAATCACACTATATATTCTCTTGATGAATACCTTAGTTTTTGCATCCTCATAGTCAATGAAGAATATAAGGAAGCCCTCACACTCACATATCCTTTGGTAGGCCCTACTAAAGAGATAAATACTATATAGAAAATGTATTTTGATGGGGCATATTCAAAGGAAGGAGTGGGAGATGTTGTAGTACTCATATCCCCTACCAAAATAAAAGTTCACATGTCCTACAAACTAGATTTTGAGGACACTAACAATGTAGTTGAATATCATGCCCTAATCCTAGGCTTCGAGCCAACGGGAAAAGTGCAAATTACTAAGCTAGTAGCATTTGGAGACTTATAGCTAGTGGTGCAACAAATCAATGGTCATTAGTAGACAAGACATCCTAGAATGAGGGATTACAAAAAGCAGGTATGGGATTTGATTGACAATTTTTATGAAGCTTTTAAAATTACTGTTGTTCCAAGATAATTTAATCAGCAGGTTGATTCCTTAAGAGTGGCAACTAGTAATTTTAAGACAAATTTTGTTCCACAAATGATATATGAGATAGATATGAGGTATAGACCATCTATTCCTTACAATATCAAATACTGGTAAGTGTTTGAAGACATCCAACAAATAAAAAAGTTCATGGATGTGATATATGAGTTCGCAAAAACACATATTGATTCAGATGATGAAGAGGATTCTAAACAGATGAATGATAAATAAATTGAAATAACTCATGAATTTAGCGACTATTTGTCTGAGAATAAGGTCCTTCAACTCAAGAATAAATTTATCCCCAAAGAGATGGTACCATTGGAACATCTATTTGATAGAAATTGTGTACCTTTGAATCTTGTAGTTCTTCCCAAACATGAAAACACTGAAGAATATAACATTGAGATATAAAAGGATCCCAAATATAAATTTCTCCAAGGAAATCATTGGTGAACATAAGGAAAAATACCTACAACTATTAATGGAGAAAACAGATGTTGTTTCCTAGAAATATGAAGAGTTAAATACTTATGATACCAACATCATACAACATATATAATACCACTCAATCTTGGTACTAATCCTCTTAGGAAGAAACTAAGGCAATTCAATCATCTCTTGTTGCCTACTATAGAGAAAGACTTGAGAAAATTTCTAGATTCTCAAATCATAATTCCCCTTAGATACTTTGAATGGGTGGAAAATTTAGTGCTAGTAATGAAAAATAATGAAGAGGTAAGGATCTATGTAGACCTCATGAACCTAAATAAATTCTCCTTGAAAGATAATTACCCTTTTCCTAAGATGGATCACATACTGAAGAAATGAGTAGGAGTAAACAAAATTTTTGTGATGGATGGCTTCTCAAGATATAACTAGGTGGAAATGCATCTTGAAGACAAGGAAAAGATAACCTTCACAACCCCATGGGGAAATTTCATGTATGACAAAATGAATTTTGGTTTGATTAATATAGGAGATGCATTTCAATGATCCATGGACATATCCTTTGTGGGAGACAAACCTAGATTCATTGTATATATTGTAACAACTCTTTCCATCCAAATTTTTTTCTTTTTTTAATTTTCATCGCCAAGTGTATACTTGTATGGTTATATGAAGATTTTTTCTTGTATAAATTTACTTAAATACATTTCTCATATGAATGTTTAACGTTCTTTATCTGATTTTTCACGATGTTACCATGACAAGGTGCTCGTCCAAAGGTGATTTCATTGATTGTCACCATCAAATGGGAATTATTTCCTTCACTGGTATAAAAGTGCTATTATCATTTTTATTAAAATAATTATAAATTTCCACATTAATCTTATATTATATTCACCATGTTCTCATATAACACTTTGGATCAGTTCACTATTTATGTGTTCATGTATATTATTCAAGGGATGAACTATAACGCCTTAAGTTGGAGAAATTGCATGATATTTACATATTTCATTTTATCGTCATATACCTTTGTATTGACTTGTGGTTCACTAAATGGCCCAACATTGGATATTAAATTCAAATATTTAAATTGATTCATACATACCGATGAAACCTCGTTGGTGGTTATTATAACCTTCTATCCTTTAAGTGAATTTTTTTTATGCTTATATATATATATATATATATATATATATATATATATATTCGATGTTGTAATTATAACATGGGGTATTAGTGGATCGAGTCTGTGGCCCTTAATTAATATCCATGTAAATGTATAACATACACAAAGATTGTAAATAAAATGTCACTGGTTATCAAATCTAATCCCACCCATCGATCTCAGCCTTAGTGTAATGACACCAAGTTTTCAACCAATCTTTTTTTAAATCTTGATAAACATGATCTCATGCTATCATAATTTCAATGTCTATTTTACTTAAGTAACTCAGGAGAATATTTACTTATATTCTGATTCATAATTTTAAATAAATAGTCATCATGATACCATGACAAGTTAATTATTCTTTCTATCCAAACTCATATAATGATTATGATCTCGGTTCGATCGCCATCATCCACAAAATATATTATTGTAACATGTATTATTCCTCTTCTCATTATTTATTCCAGTTATAATATATTTCATTATGGTCTTTGTGATCTAACATATATTTTTTTGTGCTACTATTAGAGGACTTCCTCATTTACAAGAGATTGATCCAATTTCACAGTATACTAAGGTAATATTTTCTGATTTAACAATTTATATATCTAAAAGTAAAGTAGGTTTCGTCTTATTGATCCACATTATTTTCGACACGAAATGAGGGCGGAGATATAATAAATCAATGTACAGATATATATTGGATATCCAATAATATAATAGAAATGTATCAAAGATGCAAACATAAACACGGAAATACAATAATGCACGATTTTTAATTAATGAGTGAAAATGTACAAAGACTATAAAAATAGAGAGTAAAAGACTCGCTAGAATTGTGGCATCTTATCTCGGAGAAGAGATGTGACGACTACTCGCATCTATGCTAAGATAATTTTACAATGAGGCTCCAAAGGACTTTTTATCATAAAGAAAATCCAAAACCCTAACCCCAAAATATGAAAATACAACAGTTTTGTGAACCCCATTTTGGGTAGTTTGGTGTATCAACTTCCTAGGCACGTAACATTGGCATACAATCTTCATTTGGGGCACAAGATAGCTCGTTGGAAAGGTGTCATCGAGGATATTAATCTTCGGGGCTCACTCAAAGTCTTCAATTATCATTGAGAAGCTCAATCCCGAAAAACCTTCATTTAGGACCTCAAAATGGCCTTAGAAGTTAAAAACTGCTAAAAATAGTAAATTGCCAAAATTGGAAGAAAACTATTTTGAGCTAGTTGGAAAAGGTGGGTTGCCATCGATATCCACCTGGATCAAATCTACCTCATTAGGAAGCAATGGTATCCATTGCGTTGAGTGCCCAAGGGAGAGGGAAAAGAGTTTGTTGAATCTACATCTTGATGAGTTGCTTACCTTGTTGTAAAGGTTGCAGTGCTTAGCTTTTTGAAGGTTTTTCTGACCCTGTGGCTGGAAGGGTTGGAAAATTTTAACCAGACTGGATACATGAGATGTCTATGTGCAGAAGGAATATTTATGCTTTTTTGCAGTATTGTCGACTTGCTTCTGCTGGATAGAAGGTGCTTGGGCCAAGGCTGCAGTGGTTGTAATATCATTTTGTTCACCTTTAGAACCGATTGTGAAGAAGCTGAATTCTATGGTATGAGATACTACCTTGCGGCACTGTTTAGGTGGGACAATAGTCAGAACCACCTCTGGTATCCTATAAAGATGACCCCCGAGAGTAAAAATGACACTACAAGGTCGAGACTCATAGATACCTTGGTGCTTCCACATATATGGATAGCCCAAGAGAACATCACAGACATACAGCGAGGCAACATCACATAATACATCATCTTTGAAGGGATGTATGTCATATGATAATCGACACTACTATATGACACATAGATCTTGTCCCTGGAAAAATCACCTGATGTTGTATGTTTGTGGGTGTAGTGTTGTCGACAATCCCAACTGTTTGATGACCTCTGCTAAGATGAGGTTCTTTTGTCTTCTGCTATCAACAATAAAATGCAATGGGGTACCCTTCACCCACATCTGTGAATGAAAAAATAACTCTCCCTTTTCATGATTTGTTGGTTCTTCTGGTTGAATTGTTGCGGTCGCGACAATAACAGTGGGGTCTGCGTTGATGATCTGTATTCTATGAATATTTTATGAATCATATTCTGAATCAAGATTCAACTCCTTGTCTTTGATTTTAGCCACCAATGACTGTTTTGAGCGACATTCATCGGTGTTGTGCTAGGGGATTTTGTGGAAATCGCACCATTTTCTGGTGTCCTTCTTCGTCTTCCCATGACCCTTCTTTTCCTATGGCTTAGACTAGTTTTTGGGAGACTATTTGTTAGGGTTGTTTTTATCATATTTTGACTGTTGTGGATTTGCAAACCCGAACTCATATTTTTTCTGGTTCTTAAATTTCTGTTCGATTTTAACAACATGTCGATAAGAAGCACCGAGTGATGAGATGTCTAGAAAATCCATTTCAGTTTGGATGTATTTGTGTAGAGCCCCACGGTATTTCAGGACCAAATGTTGTTCAGAGTATTTGATACCCAACTTGGTTCGCAAGGTATGGAAGGTATTGGTGAAATATGGAACTTCGTGGCCCCTCTCTTGTCGTAGTGTGGTCCATCTCATATACTGGTCCTCATAGTTTGCAGCAGGGTAACAATGTTCCTTTATCTCGTCCACAAAAATATTCCAAGTGGGATCAACCCCATATATTCCATACTCTTCTATGGAAGTTTGCTCCCAGTAAGTTTCCCACCAATGTTTGACATGGGGGAGAGATTTAAGGAGTGTGAAGGTGATATTTTCCCTATCGAAAAAATGGTGAACAGAGAAATAACCTTCTAGCATATTTAACCATTTGTCTTGGACATCTACATCTATCTCACCTTCAAATACAAGAATATCAAAATTAACATGTACCTTCAAATGAGAGGTGCTTCCAAAGTGGTTGTTTGATGAATATGCTCCTGTTGCTATCGACATACGTTGAAAGATGTGAGAAAAATTATCCATCATTTCATCCCTCTGTCATGTGAGAGCTTTCTCAAGAAACAAATTGATAGAATTATTTGCTCCATCGTTTTTCTTTTCTTCCGCCATGGAGGGTTTCTTGGGCGTGCAAGAGCAATTGTCTTCAAGAGAGAAAATTTCAAGACCCAACTTGCTATACTAGGACCTCGTCGAGGACATGCAATGAAAAACGATCAAGTGTAGTCAGCTCTGACACCACTGATACCACTAAGCGGAGATATAATAAAGAAATGTACAAAGATATCTTGGATATCCAATAATATAATAGAAATGTATCATAGATGCAACCATAAACACATAAATACAATAATACACAATTTTCTATTAATGAGGGAAAATGTACAAAGACTGTAAAAGTACAGAATGAAAGACTCGCTAGAATGGTGGCAACTTATCTCTGAGAAGAGATGTGACGGCTACTCGCATCCATGCTAAGATGATTTTACAGTGAGGCTCCACTGACATTTTGATCATAAATAAAATCCAAAACCCTAACCCGGAAGATGAAAAACAAACAATTTTGTGGACCCCGTTTTGGGTCGTTTGGTGTATCAACTTTCTATGGCATAACTTTGACATACGATCTCTGTTTGGGGTGCATGATAGCTCGTTGGGAATTTATCGTTGAGGAGACTCACTTTGGGGGCTCAATCATAGCTTTCGACTATCATTGAGAAGCTCAATCCCGAAAAACATTAATTTAGGCCTTCAAAATGGCCTCGGATGTTAAAAACTGCTAAAAATAGTATATTGTCAAAATTGTCAAAAAACTATTTTGAGTGAGTTAGAAAAAGTGGGTGGTCATGATATCCACCTAGATCACTTCTACTAATAAATTACCATAGTGTTACCATTCTTATGAGTTCGAAGAATTATTAATTCATCGTTCCCACACTTAGGTTTTAACCTATTCTTAAAGGGGAACGATCATATAAGAAATATGACTTGGTGTCCATATAGGAATACCTTTGTATGCACTTTACTTAACAAATTCATTTTTGTTTTAGTATCCAACTTAGTTTTATAATGGAACCCAAAACCCAGAGCTATATCCATACACCATTGCATTGTTATTAAAGAGATTTAACTCTATATCATACTCACTAAGCCTTCAAGTGAGTGTGAACTCAAGTTCTCTGAGGAATGGTATCTTTGGTTATCCGTGTTGGAAGAGTTGGGATAATCCATGTCATGTTTGTAGCTCTATATATAACAATATATTTTCACGTGTACTACCATCACTTAATGACGACGTATTACCCAAGTTTCGTTATGGTTCCTTGATATCCAAAATGTTGAGGGAGAAGTTACCAGATTGCGTCATCACTATATAGACTTCAGGTAACGATTCCTCTCTATAATCCATGGATCAAGACATGAGTGTTTTCCTCTGGTGTTATATTTATATATTTGGTTTCTTTTATTATTTCTAGAAGCTAACTGTAAGTTTCCTACATAGAACGGATAAGGTTAACATAGTCTGTATGTACCAAAATAATGTTCTAGTAAACCATCAAGATTTTTTACAAAAGGTAACATATCAGATCATGTTTACAACTCTCGTTTGAAAACTCTTATGCTCATGCCCTGACATTTTTTCTCTTGAATAATATCATGAGTTGAATAATGTTTGTATTTGAAGCTATCTTGACTCTTTTACTCAATGAGAGTTCCATTCACAAGATCATGTTTACTTCAGCTAAGATCTATCTAAGAAATACAATGATGTCATGTGTTGAGTAACTCAATGGATTATTTGAGCTCTAGGATAAAGATAAGTTTGTTTTCCTTTCTTTTTATTTAACGTGCGGTTATGATTCCAACACTATTTACTTAGCTGTGCAAGGCTACCTATAATCCCTTTGGCGTACTCTATTTCGAGAGGTTGTGGTTGCAAGTACTCGTTTTGTTTAAAAACCCACTAATTTTTCTTTTTAAATAAAGATAGCGAGTTCGACCCTCGGTCACTTCCTTCATGTATTATCTTTTAACTCTTCATGTATTATAGTGAAGGGTTGCTTGTATGAACCTCGTGTATTATCTTTTAACTCTTCATTCTTAGTTGTTCACAGCATTTTTGGTTACGACTTGTTAAGGTAACCTCCCATCTAACAATTACACTCATGGGTCTGGTGGTTTTATTCCCAGAGTCGTGTAGAATACCTCAAGCCCAGTGTTAGGGTAAGGGTTTGTTTTGATGATTTCAAAGTAATACAACAATATTTTATTCTTGTTGCCTATAATGTACGAACTCGAATTTGGTCTAGAGTTTCAAAAATAAAACCATTAATTATTTTTATATTAAAACTCTAATAATATGTATATTTATGTGAAGCCTTTAAGTTCCCTTGTCTTTTATTTGCACTACAATATTCTAGTTTGCATAGTCTACATAGTATTTATTTGAAGTAAAGGATCTTATCGGTTTAACACCATTCTTGGTCGTCACAACACTCCTTATTATCATTTTGTGTGCATTATGTGCTTTCTATAAATGTATGTATGGTTATTGTTATATTTAAGGCATATTTTTTTGTTCTCTGCAGAATTTGTATTATATGGAAGATAACCATTACATATTAAATAGCATACATTGTATACATGCAGTATTTACTAATCTTTTAGTATACAAAGGATTCTTTAACTTCTTCTTAAAACCATTATAAAGCAAGTAATCTATTACATTGCATGAATGTCATTATAAAAGCTAAACTATGTTCTTTATTTCTATTTTCAATGACCATTCATAAGTTAGTTGTTTCTTTTTCAATGACATTTTAACGAATATAACACATGTATATCTATTTTTATTTCTATTTACAACGACCATTCATACGTTAGTTGTTTCTATAAACTATTCTTTCTCCAACAAAATCATTGATAAAAGAACATAGAAATGTCTACTAACACTACAATAATTAGTAATTATTTTCTAATGCAAAACTATTTTTCATTTATTATGATATAATAATAAGCAAGAAAAAAATATATAAGTATTCTTCAAAATTCAAGGAACAAACTCAATAGAAAATCATATCCCTCCCAATCATAGACCTGAACAACCAAGATTACTTGTTCTTGTCACTCGTGAACATAAATCATTATGACTCTATCTGACAACCATGAAACTCAAATCCTCTTCACAAGTACTCAACAACTTCCTACCTCCTCTATAATTGTCTTTTCTCTTATTTTACTAAGGAGAACCTGCCTTTTCCAAGTTAACCTCATCCCTAACCATAGGGAATCTTCTTGGCCTAACTTTGTGCTAGCCTGTTCCCTCACATCCCACATCATTAGATGTAGGTTTACACTTCTCCTTATGCTAAATATTTACTCTAGTTGTTTTTATCTCTTTTAACTCTCCCATGGAATAATGATTGAATTTTTATAACTCTATTTTCTAATAAATTTGTTTCTAGTAAAATAAGATAAATTAAAATAATATTTACAAAAATATTCATCATCATCAATGTTTATGATGATATAATTTTTCCACATAAATATTTTTCCAAACCTTCACAACTTAATCATCAAAATTAAAATATTCAAACACGTACAGTCTTAGGGCCTTCTGATAATTACAGATACTTTAATTAACACAAAATGCCACCTTGACTATGTGTACGTACCTCAAATCACATATTAATTACTCCATATTGGCACACATCTAACTTCTAGTTTTAACGAACATTTAATTTGGGTTGAAATCAATGCAAGGCTAAGAAAAAACAACGAGATAAGATCTGGGTCAGGATTCACAGCATTAAACTCCAAGTTGTCTCACCTGATAATACCATCAAGATTTAATTATTACGTGGGAATCTGAGACCTCTCTCCATATCTTGTTCAATGCATCGATACGATAATATTTGAGCGTAGATACAAAGGATCCATTCGCTCTATGTTCATAGGATTTGTTCATTATTATCTTACGTTTTCATATCGTTTCATGCTCAAGCTAAAACGAATCCAAAGATCAAAGGTAACCATATATTACAATGCTTCGATGACCATTAGGTTATAACATATATGTTTCACCTTTCTTCTTAGATCCCTTATATAACAGTTCAATTAATGTTGTGGTTTTATCATAGGGATCCTATAGTTTTTGTATGGAGGGCTTGCCAAACCATTGAACCGTATTCGTAGTCTAACGACTTGCTAGCAAAGGTAAGAGGGTAACGTCTATTTTTCAGAAAACCTGGTTTTCCTCTTATATCAATACATTCTTGTTTCCATTAACTTATAATTGATTTACGTTTATGTTTTCGTCCATAGGAATTTTCAAAATTTGAGCCAACTGGCATATCCAAAATTGAACAATATGTTCATCACCCACCTCCTTACAAAGTAAAATATATTTTGTTTCCATTCCGTAGCCTGTGCGTTTTCACTTATAACTTTACTCTCGTATTCATAAACTACTAAAACTTTGGATATGATTTAATTATAGGGTAGATAAAACCCTTTGGAGCGTGGACTCTTTTTTTTTTGACAAACTAATAACCAGGTACCCTGGCTTACTTGCCAAGTTTGACATATTTTCATTTTCGTTAGTTTATGGTCCTTTTATTTAAAAACGATGCTAAGAGCATCATTTCATTGTAGTACCAAGGTGGTCGTTGTTATCAAGCTTTCAGGTTTGAGTAAGAAAATAACTCAACACCGGACACTTAAGTTTTCCCTTTACATATCTCAAAGTGTGACATGAAATCAACAATATTAAATCTTCCATCTAGGGTTTTTAAGATAGCACTATAATTATCAATTTCTTCACTTGTTATAATCTACCGTATATATATTTATATATATAACCTTTTGTTTATTCCTAGATTTCGAAACTCTAAGTAAGTAGACCATATATAAATTTTCGTTTCGCTTCTTTTCGTTAATATTATGAACAATTTTGACTCTCGCGTCTGTGATATAGATATTCGAGCTCGTACGTATTCTCTGTTAGTATTAAATACATTCCCTCTTTGATTCTGGTCATCGATACAACGATTTCGATTTTGTGAAAAGGGTTTTAAATTTTTTTATTATTTTATTGAGCCAAGAGATCGTGGTTGATGGCTTCACATGGCTTGCCACAAACAATTACCATGTTATTTTCCATGTTTTTACTTTGAAGTGACCCTTGGGTTATAATACATTATTACTTTGTTTTAAACCAAGGATATTTATTTAATCATATACACCAATGGTATCTATACAATATTATGCAATATTATGGCATTGAAATGATTTAAGATTACAAGCTCTGCTAGCATCAATTTGTTTTTGGTCTACTTTTGGGGCTAAAAACTATGTTCATTTACATGCAGTAGTTTACAATGTCTATTGTGCAAACAAGGTTCTTTACGTTCTTAGACAATAACATTTTTCTTTTATTGGACAAATAATCTTTATGAAAAATAAAAGGTAAATAGATGCATAGTTTCTTTTTGAATACAACATTCTATGGATTCCACTATGTGTTTCTTGCTAATCTAATAAATAATCAAACAATTGTAATATCATTCTATACACGCACGTTCATTATTTTCTTGATGCCAATATTTAAATAACAAATTTAGTATATATATATATATATATATATATATATTTAATTAGTACAATAACTTGTCTAAATATTATCTACTGTACTATTTTTCATTCATTAAAAACACAAATATAAATAAGAGAAATGAACATATCTTGGAAACTAGGAAAAAAATTGAGAAGAGAACCAGTTCTTTCCAACCATAGACATGAATATCCAAAATTACTTGTCCTTGGCACCACCCATCCTAAATCATTATTTCATGGGGAATGAAAAGTGTATAACCATTCCCATATTTCTTGAGTTTTGTTCTTCATAGAACCACCAAACTCATTTCTTCACAAGTACTCAACAATGCGCCCTGCCTCATAACATACTTGTCTTTAATATGTTTCCAAGGTATTTTCGATTTGAGCTCATCCCTAATCCTAGGGAATCTTCTTGGCCTACTTACCACGAAACTCATTTCTTCACAGGTACTCAACAATGTTCTCTCTCATAACATACTTGTCTTTAATACGTTTCCTAGGTATTTTCAATTTGAGCTCATCCCTAATCCTAGGGAATCTTCTTGGCCTACTTTTGTGCTAGCTTGTTCAGTCAGATCCCACACCTTTTGGAATAGGGTTCCACTTGTCCCATGGATAATAATCCATTCCAGTGGTTTTTATCCTTTTCACTCACCCATGTAATAATGATTTATTCTTTGTAACTAGATTCTCTAATTTTTCTTGTAAATTAAATAAATTAAAAATAAAAGTTACAAAAAATATTCCTCGTCAATGTTTATCATGACATAGTTCCACATAAGTCTTTTCCAAAAATTATCACAATATCAACTTGACACAAACTAGAAATAAATTAAATGTTTAATCTATAAACTAAGACGAATTACATATACCTTGATGACATGACTCTTTTCTCAAAAACAAATGAAGATCAAAACAAGATGCAGTAAATTTGGCTTATCCTTAAATACAAAGAAGTTTCATTTTGATATGATGGAAGGAAAGTTCGTTGGCCATATATTCTCCAAATAAGGGGTGAATATACATCTAGAAAGAGTAGAGGCCATAAAGAAACTTTCCCTTCCAAGAAGCAAGAAAGAAATACAATCCTTCCTAGGTAGAATAAATTTTTGAGAAGGTTTGTCCTGAATTTTTCTTAAATGGTAAAGCACATCACACATATGTTGAATCTGAAGAAGCTTAATTTTGATATGATGGAAAGAAATATCCTTTTCCATATATTATCCAAATAAGGGGTGAATATACATCTAGAAAGAGTAGAGGCCATAAAGAAAATGTCCCTTCCAAGGAACAAGAAAGAAATACAATCCTTGCTACGTAGAATAAATTTTTTGAGAAGGTTTGTCCTAAATTTTTCCTAAATGGTAAAGCACAGCACACATATGTTGAAAAAGGACCATGAAGTTAAATGTAATATGGAGTCTAAAGAATCTTTTCGGTGAATCAAAGATCCATGGGAGAGTCTCCAGTATTAGTCATCCCAAACTATGATAAAGATTTCTTGTTCTTATCTTTTTATTTAGAACATACTATAGTTGTTGTATTTTTACAAAGAAGAAAATCAAGAGAACCCTATAGCCTTTTCCAATAGATATTTAAGAGATGATGAATTGAGATATAACATCCTAGATAAAAAAATCATATTCCTTAGTGAAGGAATTGAAAGATTTTAGAGATTATATATTGCATTCAAATATATTTTCCTACATACCTAATAGTTTAATAAAGGACATTCTTTCCCATCCTAACAGTGAAGGAACAAGTGGTAAATGGATTTTCAAAGTTTAAGAATATGATTAGGATATCAAAGCCACTAATATTATAAAGGGACAAGGAATTGCTAAACGATTGGATGAATCAAACTACAGGGCTCTTGATATAAATTATATATTAGGAAAGATCATAGAAGCATAGCCAGAAGAAGAGGAAATAGAAAAACAATCTTTGAAGGTGAGTCCTAAATTTTCTCAATACGATTGGCATAAGGATGTGATTGTTTATCTACAAAATTTAAGTTTTTATCCTTCATGGGACAAAGCTAAGGAGAGATCTACTAAATTGAAGGACGCAAATTATTTCATTTTGGGACAATTTTTTTTTTGGAAGGATCCATGAGGAATATTATTGAATTGCCTTAATGAAGAAGAAAATGAAGGCATTATCAATCAATTTCACAAGGGAGTGTATGGGGGACACCATTCCTAGAGAGCCATTGCATACATGATCTTCAAGGATAGAGATTACTATCCCTCACTATTTTAGGATGTGCATTGCATGGTTAGAGTATGTGTAGAGTGTCAAATTTTTGTAGGAAAGTAAAAGTTGCAGCCCCTTTCACTCACGCCTGTTAAATAAGAGACAAATTTTCAACAATGGGGTTTGAACTTCATTGATGAAATCAACTTGAATTCAAGTGGGGAAGATAAATGGATCCTAATAGACAAAAACTATTTCACCAAATGGGTAGAATCCATCCCCACAAGGGCATCAATCGACACAGTCTTCATCGAGTTCCTTGAGGAGAACATGGCCAAATTTAGGTTTCCAAGGAAGATCATAACTTATAATGCCCAAGCATTTAAATCTTCCAAGTTATTACATTTTTTCAAGAATTACAACATAGAGCTTCAAAATTCTACTACTTATTACCCATAAGGAAATTGCTTGGAAAAGTCTTCAAATAAAAGCCTCATCAATGTCATCAAGAATATGTTGTCCCAAAACAAGAAAACATGGGACTCTCACCTGAAATATGCAGTTTGGAAAGACATGGAGTAAGTATACAAATTTCTATTGGAACTTCTCCTTTTCAACTAGTATATGGGTTAGAATCACTTTTTCCTATCCAACTTGGGCTTCCCACAATGAATCTCCTACAAGACAAGAGGGAAGAACCTAATGACATGTAGAAATAAATCAACCAACTGATTGAAGTTCAAAAAGTAAGAGATCAAGTGCAGATAAATTTCCAATCCCACCAAGAAGGAATGAAATAGTTTTTTTTACAAGAGGACCAAGGAAAGGAACTTCAAAGAAGGATATCATCCTAAAGTGGGATTCCATAAGAGAATCAAAGGGAAAACATGGAAATTAAATAGTATTTGTCTTGGCCCCTTCCAAGTCATTGCAACAGAACACAGCAACACATACAAACTAGATTAGTTGGAAGGAGAATTGTTTGGGGAACCTATAAATGGGAGGTTCCTCAAACACTTCTTGCAGTACTGGATGTTGCATATTTTCTCACCCTATACATAAATAAATCTTTTTCCATTCTTGTTCATGTATTTTTAATTTTACTTCATTCACCATTTATGATCAAGAAAGTAGATAGGTTATAACGTTTTAATCTATTGAGAAATTTTGGTTTCACCTATCAAATTAGTTTTCAGGTGCATGAGCGGGGGGGGGCACTCTTATTTTAACACATGGGAAATTAAATAGTCTTTTTCTTGGCCCCTTCCAAGTCATTGCAACACAACACAACAACACATGCAAACTAGATCAGTTGGAAGGATAATTGTTTGCGGTACCTGTAAATGGGAGGTTCCTTAAACAATTCTTGCAATACTAGATGTTGCAAATTTTCTCACCCTGTACATAAATAAATCTTTTTCCATTCCTGTTCATGTATTTTTAATTTTACTTCATTCACCATTTATGATCAAGAAAGTAGATAGGTTATAACGTTTTAATCTATTGAGAATTTTTTGTTTCACCTATC
>ML797491.1:51845-93821 GCA_009831015.1 Picea engelmannii
CTGTAAATGGGAGGTTCCTCAAACACTTCTTGCAGTACTAAATGTTGCATATTTTCTCACCCTGTACATAAATACATATTTTTCCATTCATGTTCATGTATTTTTAATTTTACTTCTCACTAGACCACATTGGTATATCATCCCCAATAGAGTCGATGCTAGTACCAAATTTGATTCGGTCACTGATACACATGTTGATTGAGGTTATGAGTCTAGATTTGACAAGATAGAGGTTGAAGGTGATATCACATAACCCCCTAAATAAAATGGTATAACATATTCTCAAGTGCCCCTATAGAAATCCAAAAAAAAGTAAATCCCTAACATCTTGAAAATAATTTTCCAACGCCTCGACATGTATTGAGATATCAAAAAGGGTAATTTCACTTCAAATATACTTAAGTGACTTTCAAATATGGGTTATATCATGTGACCAAGTATTAAGAATTGAGCACTATGGAAGGTGCAGGGCTTGATCATCCAACGGTTGCAATCGAGCCTGACTATATAGTGTAAAGTCAATGTCGCATCGTGAAAATCAACAAGGGGTAACGTGTATACATAGTGGGATGGTGGTTTTGAGAGACATGTGTTGAAAAGTGAGTGGTGTTACATAACAATAATACAAAAGGTAAAACCACTCCCATTGGTTCGCAACATTAGCATTATGGTTTTTTCAAGCCACCTATCCACCCACTTAGAACACATCTATCCACCCATTGAACAATACATGCAGTCGAGTTAGCATTCCACCTATGACACTCGGGAAAACCAGGGACATCCTAGCACGCCAATAGGACACTTTATAAATGCAGTATAAGAATTCCACCTACATAGAAAAGGCCCACTTGGTATTATAGCCAGCATGTCAAAATAAATTGCATGTAGATTGACCTGAGAGCCATGTCAGTGTAGACATAGACCAATGGGAAGCATGATGTCGTCACAACATCACTTTAAATTTCTCACCCCGACACATACTTTCAAAATAATTAAGCCATTGATAAAGAGATGTGTTTTCATACAAATGAACAAGGAAGGATATTTCAAGTGGGTGATGGATACAATGATAGCTTGTGAAATGAGTTGGAGAAGATACAATCCATAAAAATACATTTGGCATCGCATCTACATCCTTTCACTAATCATGATATTTTTTCGTGCAATTGACAAATAATAGAATCATTATCCATACATGCACACTACATGCACACTCATGCAATCCACATATCTCAACAGATCAAGCAGGTGTGAAGAATCTTTTTTCCTCATCAGTTGTCTCCACGAGAATATGTCAAATGCCTATAAGGGAAAACCAAAGGCTTAGAAGAAACCAATCCATGAATAGTATTATTTCTAAAGGTGAGTTATGTAGATGCCAGATGTCATAGACGATGACCCACCTGCTCATCCTCTCCCTTTGGGAGAAGGTAATCAACCATCTTGGCTATAGACATCAACAGAGTGTGTTCTACATTCCTTGAAGGAGAGAATTTGTTTCTCTAGTATCATTAGCCAATATATAATAACTGAATGACATTTGGTAATTTACCCTAAGGTGTGGTTGCATCAATTGGCCTACCCTCTATAGAAGCTCGAGATGAAGGAATCGAAGAACTGGCCAATGGTACTTTGCATCGATGAGTGGTGGCGGTTGAGAGGAAATGTTTGGACATTCTTTCATCTAGCCAAGACCCTCAACTGTGAAAAGGTCAAGTGTGCCCAGTGTTGTAGGAAGGGGTCTAATTGAGTCATTGAGAATAATTCAAATAGAAGATCAATTGGACAAAAAGAACACACCCCACAATAGTTTCAACAAGTTATCTTTAGGGGTAAACAATTATTTTTTACTAGGTAAAAATCATTTAGCAATTAGTTAGAAAACCGAGAGCGGTATCAAGATTTTGACAAGCAATATCCATTTTAAAGAAGCAATATTGGATTCAATAAATGATTTTTTTTAAAATGAAGAGCCTATAAAGAAAGATAATGAGCTCATTTATAGAGTTGAGACTTTTGGGAATTTAAGAGTTTCCTATAACCAAAGTTGTTTCATCACCATCCTCAGGAAAAGACAAGTAATTAAGGTTGTAATATTCATGTGATTCATCCCCTGCGTTATATTTTAGTCTCTCTCTTTTGTTTGTGTATGTGCTCTTGTAAAAGCCACCCCTCTCATTTTTGGCTTTTTGTATCAGATCCCCATTAATAAAATCTCAAGCAACATGTATTATGACATGTTCAGTGTTACTATGTGTTGTATTCTTACGATACAGAAGTGATTTCCTCTTGACAAATGACCATTTATTGTCATTTATTCATATGTTTAATGATGTGCATAGGGTACCTCCATGGATTTAGTTATCTGAAGATGTAACTGTTTGATGCATGATTTGATGACATGTTATATGTGTTAGAAATGTTGAATTATTAATTTCTTAGCACATTATTCCATATCCATAATATATAAGATTCATTCTCTACAATGCCTTACATTCTTATCTTGTATCTCTTCTAAGCCATAATTTCCCCCACTCTTAAAATAAAATTGTTTGAAATACTCTTGGACAAATGCCTTATGCAATTGAATGTCTTGAGTATCTAGACTAAGATTATTTGAGGATCAAGAGTTTTATAAGATAGATAGATAAAGAGAGAGAAACTTACCTAATTTTTACATAATTTCATTTACTGCAAGCATGGATTTAAGGCTCACCCTGATTCTTATCATTGGGATGCCTCAACATTGTTCCATTAACAACCTGAAATATATCAAGGGATAACAAGTCCCATTTTACACCCCAAATTTTCTTTAATGATAAATCCTAATTCATGATTTGCTTAGATTTTTTCCCCTAAGAGCTTCAACTTCATTAGATATATCAATGACAATGACCACAAAGTGATAGTCTTAATTTATAATAGGAATAGCCACAATTTCATTCATTTTAGTATATCAATGACAATGACCACAAAGTGATAATCTTAATTTATAGTAGGAATAGCCACAATTTTCTTAATTTTAGAGTGGTCAAAGCAATGCACTATTATGTCCACACAATGAATGATTTTCACATCACGTTTGTGAATGATGGCACTATGAAATGTGCGAAAAAGTGCAAGAATGTTGAATTGTGGATGTATGAATGCTTTTTGAAATCCCCTATGTTTTCCACTAAGATTATTTGAGTGTGTGATGATGTTTTGGTAGTTGAATGATTGAGCACCTTGGGCCCCATAACCATCGATGTCAAAGGGTTGTACATGAATTTTCAATAGGAGAGCCAACATTACACATTCAAAGGTGTCATGATGGTGTCCTTGGAAACAATCAACTCTTATCACATGGAAAATATCACAAAAAAATATCTATGGTGGTATTGCACAATTCAATGTTATTTATATTTCAAATGAATTCATTCTAATTTGTATTTTATTTTGGACAAATATCAATAGGTATTTAAACAAATCAATGGATTATTTCCATCATTGGAGGTGCGTGATCGTTGCATCCCACTAATTCTTAGTAGTTAACACACATGAATGTGTAAACTTGTAGAGATTTAAAAAAAAAAAAAAAAGCAGATTGAAAATATTATGCAAGAATTGTTTGCATCAAGAGTGATCTCACCTAGCACAAGTCTATATTTATCCCTAATGATCATGGTTTTGAAAATGAAGGTACATGATGTATAAACAAGAGTGATCTCACCTAGCACAAGTTTATATTTATCCATGGTCATAGTTTTGAAAATGAAGGTACATGATGCATATGTATTGTTTTTTTTTTGGGCTATCGAGAACTTAACAATCAAAGATAAAATTTGATTTTCCATTAAGGAGGACCTCTTCAATGAACTCTAGGATGCTAAGTTCTTCTCTATAGATAAATTTTGGTTTCCCATTAAGGAGGACCTCTTTAATGAACTCTAAGATGCTAATTTATTTTCTATATTAGATTTATGTTTTGACTATCACCAAATTTAAATGAAGGAAATCTAAATATTTCTTAAACTGTATTTTAGACACACTAGAATTGTTAAGAGTTTTTGATGCTGCCTTTTAGTCAATGCAATGTTCCATAGAATTTTCAAAGCCTCATCCATGATCTTGGACCATCAATTTCCTCAGCCATCTTAATAGCATGTCCTAAGTGCAACCAATAATAAAGTATGGTCATTTGGGTAAACATAAGAGAGATTATGTTGGATTCTCAATGGGAATATCCACACTATAGTGATAATTTTTGGTGTAGGTAACAAATATGGCGGATTCTCAACAATAATATCCGCACTATACAGAACGAGATGAAACATCAAATAGTCTAAGAGAGGACCGATGAATTTCGAGTAGGATAATCTCCACACCAAATAGAAGATGATGAAACACAAAGTAAATGAGGAGAGGACTAGGCAAGAATTTAAGTGGAAGATTGGATGTAGTTAAATCTCCCACCGTAGAAACAAGGTTTTTTGAAAATGAATAGCACATTGGTTTTATGGACCCTACATCAAAACTTAAGCTAATTGGAGAAGTGGCAATGCATTAGAGTTACCAACACTTCTAAGATTCACCAAGATTTGTAATGTGGTACATGTATTATGTGAACATATTTGTTGGATAGATTTTCAGTAAACATAAGGGTTTTTCTAAGCGTAACGAAGCGGGATGAATGTAGGTTTAATACAAAGGTTAAAATAAACACTAATTTCTGTTATATTTAATCAATTTATATGTTGTTATTTGCGTATAGATATACCAAATGTATATTATAATTAATTAGAGAGTAAGTTAATTTTATAATAAAGTTGTTATCTTTTTAATTATAACTTTATTCATAAATTTTAAATTTTTTCATCCTTATGATAAAAGTTTGATCAAAATTAAAGTTTGGTGTATAGTATATAGTTTCGTTGTATAGTATGTAGTGTAATAATGCTTCAAGTGTTTGATTCAATATTAAATATTTTTTCTAAAAATCATTCAAAATTTTAAATGATTAAAACTCTAACTTCTTTTATCTTTTAATTTTTATACAAGATAAGTTTTTTTATATGATTAAATGACTTTTTTATAAGGGATATATATAATTTAGAGTTTTTTTCACAAATCTAATAAGAATTTGATAAGAAATTTAGTCTAGTAAAGGTTATATCCAAATCGAATATATATATATATATATATATATATATATATATATATATAAATGCATTTTCCAGAAAAGTCCACTAAATTTGAGCGGAGGAAGAAACAACTTTTCTTCTTAACCATTTAAATTACACCAAATTAACACAGAGTTGGGAATTAAGTGACTAGTAAAAGGGAAAGCCAAGCAAACACAAATCTTAAAAAATGAGGGGTTTATCCTCACCCTTGACATCCACAATTTCTTAAATTTAGGAGTCAAGAAAGACTTCCCCCACAAACATTGGACTCAAAGCCTGATTGTACCTATTTTTAAAAGCGGAGATAAAAATAATCCCTGTGATTATAACACCATTATGATTAGCTTCCTTTTAGCTGGGATTATTTTGGAAAAGAAGATCAGCGTGTGACTAGAAAGCTACAAAAAAAAGAAAAGACAAAGGATATAATATATTTAGGAGCTATCATTCAATTATGGACAACCTTGTTATGCTTAGGATCATTGCAGAGGAGTGTGGAAATAATAAAACCATTCTTCTATGTTGTTTGATTGACTTTATAAAATATTTTGACATAGGTTTCAAGACTAACATTTGGAATAGGTTAGAAGAGATGCACTTTTCTTTTGAGTTTACAATGACTATGGTAAGTTTGTACTAGAACACTATTTCCAAGTTTATGAACTTTAAGGGCTAGTCAAAAGAAATTAATTGTAATACAGGACTTCTGAAAAGTTTTCACCTGTCCCAAACCCTTTTTATCATATACAATGACATGTTAGAGGGTTTTTTCGAAGAAGCAGGTTGTGTTGGAATTACTCTCGTTCAAATAATCATCATTTGTCTTCTTTACGCCAATGATATTGTTCTTATTGAATGAAGTCCCCATGATCTTGACAAGCAACTAAATTCAGAAGGATTTTTGATGTAGTACATGTATGACTGTTAACACAAAAAAATGAAGGTTATGATAATCAAATCCAAAAATATCACTTACGCTAATTTCATGTATGACAACAACAACTTGGAGATGGTGACTTCATACAAATATCTGGGAAGTGATCTTCATCACAAGCTTAAGTGACACTACAACATTCAAAAAATGATAAATGGAGAGTGGAAAGATTATTATGGACTTCTAAATAATTGTAAATTAGCAAAGCTTTTTCTAGTATTAAATAAGAAGAAAAATATCAAGCCTCTCATCATTCCTATTATCTTATATAGTTGTTAAGTTTGGGGATACAATATATCTAGACAATCGTGGAGAAAGATAGAGCAATTACAAAAGTGTTTTATATCTTATAATCTAAAATTTAAAGGCAATAGACCCTATTCTATCTTCATAGAAGTGTGTTTTCCCCCTATTAAGAGCATGCCTATGAATAGGTACCTAATGCACAAGAATAAGATAAATGACATGGAAGAGAAAAAACTTCCTAATATTTCTTCAAAGTCAAGTCAAAACAACCAATGACTCAAGTGAGGGCTACATAAAAATGCCAAGTCTTGGCAAAATCATTAAGGAATAAAGGAAGATATCACTTTGTAGAATAACAATAATATTAAAAATATTATTACAACAAAATTTTAAGGAGAAATAGTGGTGCCATAAAGAATTAGAGGATAAAAGAAAATCAAGATATTATAAGCAAGTGATCAACTCTAATCTAGAAGTTCAAAAGTATCTCAATGGTTTTTCTAGTGTAAAGAAAAAAGACAACATTGTTAAAATAAGAACAAACTCGCATAAGCTCCATATTGAAATGGGGCAATGGATAGTTCTCAAAACATCATGGATCGAAATAATTTTTCATATGTGTCACATTAAAAAGCTTGAAGATAAAAATAATTTTCTCTTAGAATGTATGGCCTACATACACCCACTTTAGATCACAATTTCAAAATAAGTTAGAGACTTTCCTAACCTTTTAACCCATCAAAACTATGGTGATCTACTAACTCCTCCAAGCACACAATTAACGTTCTAAAACAAACCAGGTAATTACTTACCTTTCTTAAGGTCTCATAAACTAAATTGGTGTCCCTAGATATTGTTCATCATCATCATCTTCTCCCTTTTATTAAGATTATTGGAATAGAATGTTGCTCAACCTCCACCTCCTCCAAAATTAGAAAATGCCTTAAATATCCATTCATTTTAACTAGTATCATTTTAAATATCTTAAAATTCCTATTTTAATTTTTATTTATCTAAGTTAGTGTCTAAAATAATCATTTTTAAGATGGAACTTAATAATAGTTTAAATTTTTTAAGTAAATTTATTTTATGTAATTTATGAATAACAATTGAATACTAATTAAATTTTAAACTCATAATTTACACATTAAATTATGTATGAAATGTTTTGTAATGTTCCTGACTTGGCTAGTCTAGGAAATGTTGTTAATGTGTATGTAGGATATATTGTTTACAACATATAAATGATCATACAAATAATAAATGTGACAAAGGACTGCAAAGTTTGTATTATGATATCTCTGTGGATTACAATAGGTCGAATGCAACTGAATAAAATAACAACACTCAGCTAGATTAGAAGACAAAAGGATCTTAGCTTGAATCCAAATAAACAACTAAAAGATAATACCCAAAATATGTGAGTGTTGCGGAATCAATGGGTGCACTGGGAATATGGCAACTCTGACGGTAACTATTGGAAGTCTGGAAAGTTCACCTTGGGAGCTATACTTCTTGGAATGGCCTAGAAACTATCCCAAATGATGTGCCCTGCTCTAGTCCTCAGTACTAGTATCTGTCAGACCCCTCTGTTGATGAGTCTGGACCTCGAATGGATACCCCTGCGGGAATGCGCCCCTCTTCTTCTAGCAAAATGCATCCTAGGGATTCCATCATTGGAATTAGATGATATATGTCTCAAAATGACTACCTTGGTCTACTAGGAAATGGGTCAAAAGGGTTTCTCTGAATATGGTATGATGCTCGCTCTAGAACCCCAAATGTGCCTGCCAAAAGTGTCGCACATCCAAGTCTGGAAAATGCATCCGAGTTGATTCCTCCGTCGAAATCTGATGAGGAGCCAGGAAAAAGATGCAACTTTCCCTCCTCTCAAATGGGTCAGAGGGAAATCTCAGAATTCCCCCTAGACGGGGTAATTCAACCAAAAAACCCTCTCAGAAGTTGCGTCCTCAGTCTCGATGAATGCGTCCTTGTTGTTGAACAATATGTAACTGTTGTTGAAGAATGATGGAAGACCTAAATGATCTTCCTAGTGACTAGGGTGTGTCTCTCAACACGGAAATAACCAACTAGTGTCTTCCTCCTGGAATCCACTGAACTATCTCTCCTAAGATGCACCTCTCTCCTCAATGACAAGTCATAATCTGCATAATGATGAATTAGGTCGCTAGCCCTTCTCTTATATCTTTTCTAAACTTTAATTCGCTACTAAAACCCTAATTCATTGTTGACCTTTTCTCTCCAAGTGACTTTTACTTTATTTTATTATTCCTTGATTAAATCACTTAATTGATTAATTAATTAACCATTTTACCTCTAAAAGTGATTTATTCATCCATATGGCTTCTCCAACCACTGAAAGTCACTTCTCATCATCTTATCCTGTAGTGCTCTTCTTCCTGATTTTGATGAGCTATCACACTAAGAGGTTTCTCCAAGTAATATGCCCATTATGACCTTCTTAGTCAATTTAATTAAGATATGACCCATAATAACTCAAAATTATAGAAACTGTCGAAATGCAATGAAACCAAAACCAAGTTGTGAGAAATGGATCATGATGATGAACGATGCAATTCGGGCCCAAATAAACCCTTCAATATCTCCTGAAATTTCTGTCACCCCTATTTGGCTACTCGGGTAGGCATAACACTATGAAATGTTGTAATGTTATAATGTTCCAAAATGGGGACATTACAATCCTCCCTGTCGAAATATTGCTTGTCCTTAAGAAATATCTAAATCCAACTATATATTATACCGGGGTCCCATATCCACTTGTGTGACACAAGGTAGACGCCCCTCAAGATGTCGTCTCTCCAAGTGCTCACCATGCATGACACCCACCTGCTCTTGATGAGTAGAATGATCAATGGCCAAAGAATATCAGTCAACTCCCCGAGCAACCACTCTACATGAAACTCAACTCCATGAAACGCTAAACTACCAATCACTCCAATCCCTGGATCCCATATCAAAATGTGAACTAGAATGTCTCGTAAAATATAATCCTGTAACATATCACTACCATGAGTCTCCTGCAAATAACTCATGGTCTTAAACCGAAATGAGTATGTCCTACCAGACCATACCAAACCCAACATGGCCCCCACCAATTGAACATGCTACTGCCACAATGAGGTACTACAAGACCTCAATGAATCACCAACCAATGACGTGCTCTCCTCAATACTGAAACTCAATGGAAAATCAAGGTGACTTCCCCCTGCAGAGGTCTACTCGTCTCGACCAGTCAATGAAATGCCCAACCTGTAATCCTAGGGTCCCATGCTAGTCTCTGACAGGGACCATCATGTTGATGTTTCTCTTCTTTGATCATGACTATCTGATCAAAGTATCCATTATGGATCCTCCACTCCTGGATCCTCATAATATGAAACAAACTATTGACTAAATGGACTCTTGGATCCCATGTCAAATTTGGAATTTCATCACCAATCCTTACTAACTGTTGATGTGCCCTATTGGTAACTCTCGAAATCACTCCACCCTCATCCCAATGAGAGTCTGAATATGGAGCAACCTCTAAGATATCCTCCATCCCATGGCCTAGTATACTCTCCATCATGCCCAGGGCCTCAACTATCTTCCCCTGATGATCCACCCCTATCTTGATGTATGCAATCAAGACACTCCTATTAGGTGGTCTCGGCGTACCAACTCTCCATGCCCCCTGCAATTGTCTAGCTCCCCCTGTGTTTCTATCAATGATGAAAGTATTGGGAAATTCCATCATAAATATCTGCAACCAATTTTAGTATTGGAAAGTAGCATATTCTTTGGTTAATCCAAAGGTATTAACCAAAATCTTATCCATCGGCACCCATGGTAAATAATCACTTGTACTCATCACTGAACACCAACCATCGGGTACAACAGTAGGTATCTCTACCAACTTTGGGTCAATCATTCTCCATCCATCATCACTCATGCAACTGTTGCTATGGTGAAGGTGATATCCTAGATCTGTATACTGCTACAAGGGAGAAGAATCCACATGCTCTATTGAGTACATCTCCTCCCTGCCATTCAGTGTGTCCCCCTGAATCCCAACACCTCTGTATGTCTCTGTGAACTACCACTCATCACTGTCTGCCCCTGCATACTCATGTGATCTCCTGTATACACTTACAACATCATGGATCCTCAATGTACTATGGGGTCATCCTCTACATAAAGGTCAACTAATCCTAGAACATAAATGGAAGTGTCCTCCAAACTTCCCCTACCTCTAGAATCCCCATGTGTACGTGTGTGCCCAACTGTCTCAACACCCCTCGTGAAGGGTGGTCCCTATGACCTATGGATATCCTCATGTATCTCTCGATCATATCTCTCCATACTCATTAGTGATTCTTGGTACTCCTCATGCTCCTCCCTCAATTGGTGCTCCACTCCTAAACCACCAACGTCCTCTTGCAATGTGGCTGAGGGATATATCTAACTCTCTGCTAAAATAGATGTAGCAAATCTCTGTCTAATTTCCTCAAGGAGCTCCTCTGATCTGGACTCTTATTCTTGAAGGGTTGTCTGTGTGCCTTCCGAGAATCTCCATGTGCTCACCAACTCATGAGTGAGTCAGTCCACCTCAACCTTCTTCTCCCTCAGTTCCCTATGATACATCTCGCAAACCTCCAATAGGTAATCCCTATCCCTCAACAATTGTTGGTAGTCGACCCTCATCAAAATCACTCTCTCCCTGAGTGTATGGAATTCATCAATGAAAAGTCCCCCATCTAAACTATTCTGTGCCATCGAGGCCCTCCAACAATAACCTGCCACCAATGCATGTGTATCATCAATGCATCTAGTGGCTACCATGATCATGCCCTCACTGACTCTCAACTGTCCTGCCAAGTGTCATGACTCCTAGTCACAATCCTGCTGAGGTTCTACCTCATGCCTTTCACTGCTAATGTCAACAATGGAATCCCCAACAACACACTCATCAAAATACAATACACTAAACTACCCACTGTCCCCTGCGCTACTGAGTCCTCTTGTATGCCACTGCACACCATCACCAACTGTGACCCTTATCTGGATCGCATTGTATCCTGTATGGGCAACTGTATTCTCCTGTGCACTCACCCTACTAATATCATCTATGGATGGAGCCAATACAGATGTGTCCAAACATGTGCTATGGTCATCCCATCCAATAAGGAGTGCATCCTCATCACTGCAGATTGATCCTGGGAGTAAGTGTCCCAATATGTTGTCGGACTCCACAACCCGGTCCATAAGTGGAAACTCCAAGTGTGGTGACTCACTATCCTCATACTGATAGGTATGTGAAAGGTCAACTAACTCCAAGCCATACCTCTCCTCCTAGGTCTGAAAATCCATATGTCCCTTATGTACAATCCCCACACAAGGATCCTCTACCATATGAGGAATGCCACTGATATTCTCATGTGTCGTAGCTAGCATAGGTGACTGAGAAGATGAAAAATTTGGTTCACTCATCATAGGAAGATCATCATCCTCCATACATGACTTCCTCGAAGCCATGTCTACACCCATTGGTAGGTCATCCAACCTCCTAAGCTCGTCATGTTTAAGTGAAAACACATATGAATCCTCACAAGTGTCACCACTATGTTAAAGTGTTGAATCCTCAACATTAACTGATGGGGAAGATGAAGGATATACATTGTCATCATGTCCATCCAACTTTCCCTCATATGCGCAAGACTCACTAGTCTTATTAGACTGCTCTAAATAGGCATCTATGGTTGCATTCACACGCATCTCTTCATCCTCGTTGTCATAGTGCACCTCAACAATGTGCACCTTCCCTTTACCCCTGCATTGATGATTTGGCTTCCAAGGAACTTTGCAACTATAACAACACTCCATGTATCTAATGGGTGTAGGCTCCATCTGTGCTCCTATCAATACACTCGCTGGTAATGATGTATCTACATCCTTATCTAATTTTCCCCTTAGGCTGGCAGGAAAACCATCTCTGATACCATTGTAATGTTCCAGACTTGGCTAGTCTAGGAAATGTTGTTAATGTGTATGTAGGATCTATTGTTTGCAGCATATAAATGACCATACAAATAATAAATGCGACAAAGGATTCCAAAGTTTGTATTATGATATCTCTGCGGATTACAATAGGACGAATGCATTTGAATAAAATAAAAACACTCGGCTAGATCAGAAGAAAAAATGATCTTTGTCGAAATACAAATAAGCAATTAAAAGATAATACCTGGAATATGTGAGTGTTGCGGAATCAATGGGTGCGATGGGAATATGGCAGCTCCAACAGTAACTGTTGGAAGTTTGGATATTTCTCCCTGGGAGATATACTTCTCAGAATGGCCTTTAAATTGTCCCAAATGATGCGCTCTTCTCTAGTCCTCAGTACGGGTATCTGTTAGACCCATCTGCTGATGAGTCTGGACCACGTATGGATACTAGTAAGGGAATGCACCCCTCTTCTTCTAGAAAAATGCGTCCTAGTGATTCCACTGTCAGAATTAGATGAGATATGTTTCAAAATGACTTCCATGATCTACTAGGAAATGGGTTGGAAGGGTTTCCTTGAATCTAGTCTGATGGTCTCTTTGGAACCCCAAATGTTCCTACCAAAAGTGTCGCATGTCCAAGTCTGGAAAATGTGTCTGAGTTGATTCCTCTGTTAGAATCTGATGAGGAACTAGAAAAAAGATGTGCCTTTCCCTCGTCTCAAATGGGTTAGAGAGAAATCTCGGAATCCCCCCTGGATGGGGTAAGTCGACCCAAAAACCCTCTAGAAGTTGCGCCCTCACTCTAGATAAATGCATCCTTGCTGCTGAACACTATGTAACTGCTGTTGAAGAATGATGAAAGACCTGAATGATCTTCCTAGTGACTAGGGTGTGTCTCTTAACACCAAAATCAACCAATTGGTGTCTTCGTCCTCGAATCCACTGAAGTATCTCTCCCGAGATGTGCCTCTATCCTCAATGACAAGTCATAATCCGCATGATGATGAATTAGGTCATTGACCCTTCTCTTATATCTTTTCTAAAACCTAATTCGGTGCTGAAACCCTAATTCATTGTTGACCTTTTCCCTCCAAGTGACTTTTACTTTATTTTATTATTCCTTGATTAAATAACTTAATTAATTAATTAATTAATTAACCATTTTACCTCTAAAAAGTGATTTATCCATCCTTATGGCTTCTCTGGCCACTGAAAGTCACTTCTCATCATCTTATCCTCTAGAGCTCTTCTTCCCAATTTCTATGAGCTATCACACTAAAAGGTTTCTCCAATTAATATGCCCATTATGACCTTCTTAGTGAATTTAATTAAGATATGACCCATAATAACTCAAAATTACATAAATCGTCAGAATGCAACGAAACCAAAGTCAAGCTGTGCGTAATGGATCCTGATGATTAACGATGCAAGTCAGGCCCAAATAAACCCCTCAATATCTCCCAAACTCTCTATTACCCCTATTTGGCTACTCGGGTAGGCATAACACTCTGAAGTGTTGTAATGTTATAATGTCCCAAAATGGGGAAGTTACATATTTTTTAAGTAAATTTATTTTATGTAATTTATGAATAACAATTGAATACTAATTAAATACTAATTAAATTTTAAACTCATAATTTAAACATTAACTTATGTATGAAATGTTTTATTGAGAAGGGAAAATCCCATATAATACATTATTTAACTATATAATCTAAATAAATATAGATACCCTATATATTCACTAAATAATTTTATTTTTCTTTTAATATCATATTGGAAACATACTGATTTTGGAGCATTTATAACACAACAAAATGCATGACCATCGTTCGAACCATTATTTTACGATAGCCAAATATAAGAAAGGATTTAGGGCATTCTCGTGTCAAGTGAACCATTAGTCTGACAATATCAAAGTATCTGCAACTTTCAAGCAAGGCAGGAATTTCAAAATATAATAACTTCACAGTTTCAAAAGGTTTTGGCTAAAAGTTTTTTTTTGGTTGGAATTAGGGGATATAAATGTGGACAAGATAGTTATTTATTTTTGTTTAAATTGTATTTTTGAAAGTATAAATGGATTTAGAGTGCTGAAAAATCCTAGAGCACTTTGATTATACAAGCTTAACTACTCAAATTTGTAAATGGCAAACTCAAAAAAAAATTGCAAAAAAAAAAAATAGAAAGTAAAACGTTTAGAATAAGATGTTTCAAAACAAAAATTAGTGGGGCAAGTCATTTATAGGTAGGATGTGGACTATTCTATTTTATTCTTATCCAGTATGGAAAAAGAATGCCTCTAAGATTACTCATCTAGTATGAAAAAGGACTGGCATTGAGTAAGACAGTTCTTGGTGAATTGATAGTTCTTGGTGAACTGTATAGCTTCCTCTAGCATATGGATAGTAGGACAATTCTTGGTGAACTGCACAAACATTTCTTGGTGAACTGAGTGAATACAAATCATGTAATGACAACAGTGTGCTCACCAAAGATGCTACTGATCCCAATGCTAGCTATGGATACAAAACTTCTCTTGATGAATATATTCTAGATGGATCAATAAGTCAATAGCCAAGTAAAGAATGTAACAGTTGGTACTAGGAAAATACCTTCCTTGCTAAGAGGGAGTGTTGAATTATATAGCTTTAGAAGCTATTTTCCCTATTGTAACTACCCATGTAAATAAATTTTTGATATAGTGTTAACTTTATGTCAAGCATCATACACATGACAAGTTTCAACCTTATGCCAAGACAACCATATGCCATGTGTCAACCTCATATCACCTCTAAGAGGGCTTCTTAGGGAGGTTGTTGTGGCTAGCTTAGGGAGGTTTCTTAAGAGGGATGCTTAGGATGGTTGGAGTGGACAGCTTAGGGGGGTTGCTTAGGGTGGTGGTATGACAGTTGTATAACAACTCTCGTACAATCCTAAGACAATAATTTAGGGCAGCCTCTAGAAGAGATAAAGAAAGTGATCTTTAGGAGCATTAGGAGGTGGCTCTTGGGAACTTTAGGAGGTGACTCTTGGCATCCAAAGGAGCGCAGGTATGATAGTTTTTATACAATTGTCATACATTCTTAGGGGGATTCTTAGGGAAACCAAACCAACCTATAAAAATGGGCATTCACTTACCATTCACATAACTCTTTTTTGTTGGAGTCTTTTGTTGAGGAAAGACATTTATTTGTTGAATTATTTTTTGCTGGTATATGACTAATATCTATTGTAATTTTCTATTGGTATATGGATGCTAGTTGTTGGAGTCTTTTCTTGGTATATGGCAGCTAGTTGTTGAAGTATACTGCTGATACAAGCACTTTATTCTTGTTGAGTTATTTTGTTGTTCCTTTCTGATATAAGGCTGTTATAAATACTACGTTGAAGCTTCCATAACTCTGCTACAGTAAGAAGGAAAGTCAAATATCTTTTGGTGACTTTGTCAAGTTGTTGCTATAAGTGTTAGTTCAAATATTTGTGAAGTTTGTGAGTGTTGAAACAGAGGTATTGTTTCATCCCTCTGAGTCCTAGCTAGTTACTCTAAAGTCTTGTTATTGTACTTTGTTGAAGAGTCCAAAGAGAAGTTTTGGCTGGGTTTTCTACCCCAAGAGGGTTTTCCAGGGTATACTTGTGTTCTCTCTGTGATTGTCTCACTTTCAGTGATCCTGGTATATGCAAGATGTATTGGTATGTTGGTTGTATGCTGTAAATTTTGAAAAATTGATGCATGTAGGTAAATTTAAAAATTTACGACATACAACCAACATACCAATACATCTTGCATATATCAGGATCACACTGAAAGTGAGACAATCACAGAAAGAACACAAGTATACCGTGAGAAACCCTCTTGGGGTAGAAAACCCAGCCAAAACTTCTCTTTAGATTTTTCAACAAAGTACAATAACAATACAAGACTTTAGAGTAACTAGCTAGGATTGAGTAACTAGCTAGGACTTAGAGGGCTGAAACAATACCTCTATTTCAGCACTCACAAAATTCACAAATAGTTGAACTAACACTTATAGTAACATATTCACAAAGTCACCAAAAGATAACTAACTTTCCTTCTTGCTGTAGCAGAGTTATGGAAGCTTTAACATAGTATTTGTAGCAACTTTATATCAGTAAGGAACAACATAAGAATTCAACAAGAATAAAGCTCTTGTATTAGTAGTATACTTCAACAACTAGCTATATACCAACATAAGACTCCAACAACTAGCATCCATATACCAACAAAAAATTATAGTAGATATTAGTCATATACCAACAAAAAATACTTGAGCAAATAGATGCCTTGCCTCAACAGAAGATTCCAACAAAAAGGAGTTATGTAAATGGTAAGTGAATGCCCCTTTTTATAGGTTGGTTTGGGTGCCCTAAGCAGCCTCCTAAGAATGTATGACAACCGTAGAACAACTGTCATACCTTCCCTCGTTTGGTTGTCAAGAGACACCTTCTAAAGTTCCCAAGAGCCACCTCCTAAAGTTCCTAAGAGCCACCTCTTAATGCTCCCAAATGTCACTTCCTTTGTCTCTTCTAGTGGCTTCCCTAAATTGTTGTCTTAGGACTGTATGCCAGTTGCTATACAATTGTCATTCCACCACCCTAAGCAACCCCCCTAGGCTGGCCACTCCAACCATCCTAAGCAGTCGTCTTAAGAAACCTCCCTAAGCAGCGCTCTTAGAGGTGCTATGAGGTTTACACATGGCATGTGTTTGATGCTTGACATAAAGTTAACACTATATCAAAAATTTATTTACATGATTAGTTACAATAGAGAAAATAGCTTCCAAAGCTATATAATTCAACACTCCCTCTTAGTAAGGAAGGTATTTTCCTAGTACCAACTGTTACATCCATTTGTCTTTACTTGGCTATTGACTTGTTGATCCATGCAGAGTCTATTCATCAAGAGAAGTTTTGTATCCATAGCTAGCATTGGGATCAATAGCTTCTCTGAGCACACTACTGTCATTACAAGATTTTTATTCATTCAGTTCACCAAGAACTGTTTGTGCAGTTCACCAAGAAATGTCCTACTAGCCATATGCTAGAGGAAGCTATAGAGTTCACCAAGAACTATCAATTCACCAAGAACTGTCTTACTCAGTGCCAATCTTTTTTCATACTGGATGAGTAATCTTAGAGCCAATCATTTTTCATACTCGACAAGAATAAAATAGACTATCCCACATCCTACCTATAAATGACTTGCTCCACTACTGGCAGCTCTTTACTCCCTCTTACGAGGGACCAATCCAAGTTTGTCTCTCAAGTACTCAAACTTCACCTTTGTCAAATGTTTGATTAGCACATCTGCAACCTGCTCATTGGTAGCCACATAATGAAGCTTCACTGCTCCCTTTTCTAGCACATCACAGATAAAATGTTACTCTGATTCAGATTGGGCTGGTAGTGTCACAGATCGTAAGAGTACTTCATGATGTTCTCATGGTTTAGCAGGAAGCAAACCAGTGTTGCAGTGTTGCACTCAGTACAACTGAGGCATAATAAATGGCAACATGTTTAACATGTACTGAAGTTGTATGGCTATTGTATGGCTACGGAAATTAATGAAAATTTTCATGGTAATTCATTATTTGAAAGACAAATCAGCCATGATTGTCCGTCAAATTCCATCTCTGGTTTACTTTTAAAAAACCAAACATGTTGACTTTGTAGCAATGTGATTAGATCGTTAAAATCAATAATGTGACTACGTTTAGATATGAATGCATTGAGTCAATGGTTTATTACATTTCCCAATAACTATTAACATTCACATGGCCTCCTTGTATGATTCGATTACAACAGAATAAATCCAAGCTCATTTGTGTTTACCTGCCCGCTTCCCAATTAAAGTGTATGAACGTCGAAACATCGAACAGTTATTTATACAAGTGACGCATTTGAGTAGTTGAGCCTCAATGGTTGTGCCTTCCCAATAGGCATATAGCTTCCACGGCTTTTAACAAACTTGATTTATTTTAATGCAATACATTCATCCACCTTTATAGACATTCCCAGAACTTGTTTATGTTTAAGGAGCCTCGATAAGGGTGCATTTAACAATTAAAAAACATGTACATGGCAGTGAACCTATAGACTGTGTGTCACGTGAACCTAAAGGCACTAGGTAATGAGGGTGTCTATTCCCACCTTTATCAGAGGCGTTCAGGATTACTAACGTCTCGTGAAGGTACGCATACATACACACTGCCCCACTTTGAAATTTGACACTGCAGGGAATGAATTGGACGGGCGGGTGTCTATTCCCACCTTTATCACATGCGTTCAGGATTACTAGACGTCTCGTGAAGGTCATCATACATACACACTGCCCCACTTGAAATTTGGCACTGCAGGGATTGAATTGGACAGGCAAATTGCATGTTACCGGGTAATTTGTGAAAGACCTGAGCATGAATGGACTTAAATGACATGAAAATCACGCCCAAAGAAACTCAGATTCTGTCTAAAAAATCCTAATGAAAATCTTTGGAGTGTAAAGATAAAAGAAACACTATGTTTTTTTAAATGCTATGTTTTAAAAAAATGCTACAAACAAAAGTAAGAGCTCTCTCTTGCATAAAGAAAAATAATACAGAAGATAACTGCAGCACCTCTCTGTTACATAAAAAAAAACAACATATCTCTGTCACATAAAAAAATAATCGTTGTTGCATAAAAAAGACTATACTTGTTGCGCAAAACAAAAGCTACAACAAAATACAATAACAGGTTCAATCCTTTCTCAACATAGATGAGAGAAAACAAACTAAGATTTTAAAAAACACACAACACAGCTGTGTTGAGGGCCAATGCAACTGTTTAGGGGAAAAACTTGGCAAAATAATTCAAACACTCGGCAGTTTAAAAATTACACCTGGATTTCAACTACCGTCTAGATGCTTAACTAACGCCTAAAAACTAGGCATTGGTTATTTCAACCTCCCTAAGTTTTTTACTTTCGAGCAACAATCTAAGATTTGTTAATTTATCCTTTGGAAGAGCTTTAGTGAAAATGTTTGCAAGCTGGTTTTCAGATGGGAAAAATTCGAAAGAGATGAATTCTCGTTATACAAGATCTCGAATGAAATGATGTCTAATATCAATTGTTGTTTGCTCATGGAATAAAGGATTCTTGGTTATGGAGATTGTGCTTTGATTGCCACAATATAATTTGATTGAGTTATTGACTTTCATTCACAAGTCTTCAAATATTATTTTCATGGAGATGGCTTGTATACTTATTGATGACGATGCAATATACTATGTTTCAGTTGTAGATAGAGCAATAGTGGATTGTTTTTGCTGATCCAAGCAACAAGTTTTCCTCCAAAGAGAAAAAAATATCTAGAAGTGTTCTTTCAACCCACCCAATCTGCATATGTGTATGGTACAACATTGGAATCATTAGTAGCATTATAAAATGATCCAAAAAAAATTGTACCACTTATATATCTAAGGATTATTTTTGTTGCATGTGAATGAGACTCATGAGGTTGATGCATGAACCTGGAAACTAGACTCCCAACAAACATGATATTTGGTCAGGTAAGATACATAAAATTGTTAACCGGAGATCTATAAAGAGTGGCATTACAAAGTGGAGTTTCATCTTCCTTCATCAATTTATTGCCAACAACTAAAGGAGTACTTACAGGTTTACAACCATGCATGTTAAACCTCTTCAACAAATCTTCAAAATTTTTGAATTGACCAATGGATATACCTCCAACTATTTGGTTGATTTGCATACCCAAAAAATTTTGCATTTCTCCTAAATTAAACATTTCAAATTCAGATTTCATTGCCTCCTTGAACTCCTTCACAAGTGAGGATGAGGTGCTCATAAAAATTAAGTCATCTACATATAATAAAAAATGATGAAATCTGAATCCACAACCTTTTTTTACAGTGTACCTTTAGAAGGAAATTTAACAAATCCATGATAAAGAAGATATTTATCAATTCTAGAGTACCAAGCTCTAGGGGCTTGTTTAAGACAACAAAGAGCCTTTTTAAGCCTATAAAACTTATCTTATTTACCTTTAACAATCAAACCTTGGGGTTGTTCAACATAAACTTCTTCCTTCAAATATCCATTTAAAAAAGTACATTTAACATCCATCTTATAAACTGTTAACTTTAACCGGTATGCAATGGAAAGAAAATTTCTTACAGTTTCAAGTTAACTTTAACCGATATGCAGTGGAAAGAAAATTTCTTACAGTTTCAATTCTTGCTACTGGAGAAAATGTTTCCTCATAGTCAATGCCTTCTTGTTGCACATATCCTTTTGCAACCAAACTTGATGTATACTTTGAAATACTTCCATCCATATTAAATTTTATCTTGTAAATCCACTTTACACCAATAGTGCAATTTCCATGAGGAAGATCAACTAACTCCCATGTATCATTTTTTTCAATCCATGACATCTCATTCTCCATCTCTTGCACCCATGGATCACCAATGAAATATTCTTTAAAATTAAAATATTCAACATAGGAGGAAGAAAAAAGAGAAAAATTATCACCAACATACCTAGATGTCTCATATATCTCCTTCAAACTTCTTGTTTTTATAGGAGGAATAAATGAAGATGATGATTGTGTATCAACATCAAATATTTCTATTGAAGAAGATAAAGGTGAACTTCATGGAGAACTCCTTGAAGTTGAGCGTGCATTTGTTGCATTAGATGGATGCAAAGACTGATCATTGTTATCATAAATTAAATTTCCAATATGTGGTGTAAGCACTTTATCTTCTCCTTCATTCTTGTGATAAACTCCCCCTTCATCAAATATCACATCTCTACAAATATAAATTTTGTTATTAAGTGGATTAAAAAACCTATAAGCCTTGTTTTCTTCTGAATATCCAATGAAAATACATTTCACTAAATTTCCATCTAATTTATGTCTTTGTTGTGCATGCAAGTGAACAAAGCATGCAAACCCAAAAAAATTTAGATGATAAATAGTTGGTTTTCTACAAAACCAAGCTTCATAAGGAGTAGAATTTTTTACCATCTTTGTAGGACTTTTGTTGAGGATATACATAGTTGTATGGACTGCATCTTCCTAATACATATTTGACAAATTCATTTCTTTTAACATACATATATCCATCATTTTGTTGAGGAGTATATGTATTAGTTAACTCCTTCTTGATGACATGTAAGATGCAAGGTTCTTTGAATTCATTAGAGTTGAATTCTCCACCTCAATCAGTTCTCAATAATTTCAAATAGTATCCTATTCCTTCTGAACAAGTGTTTTAAATTTTTGAAAGAAACTAAAACATTGAGACTTCTCACTAAAGAAATAGACCCAACACATCCTTGAAAAATCATCTATAAAGAGAAGAAAATACATATTATTTCCAAGAGATAAGGTCTGCATGGGGACACAAATATTTGCAAGTACACTAAGGCCAAAGGTTCACTTGCTCTAAAATGATGATGAGGAAATCTATCTCTATGTTGTTTCTCTTTTGCACAAGCTTCACATGTCTTATTATTGGGTTCTATGAATGAAGGAAAACCTCTTACCAAATTCTTCTTTTGCATGAGGTAAAAAGATCCAAAATTAAGGTGCCCAAAAATTTTGTGCCATAACCAAGACTCATCAGCCAAGGCCTTAAAGAAAGATACTTTTGGTTTCATACTTAACAAAAACATCATATTATCTATCATACGAAATTTGGCAACAAGGCCTTTGTTGTTAAAAATCTTACAAAACCTTCCTTAAAAAACAGTCTTGTAGTTTTTAGAATTTAGTTTTCCTATGCTAAACTTAGAGAAAAATAAGTATCTTGCATATACATAATACTTATATATTTGACTTTTATGGCAAGGGTAATTTTTACCCTTACTCCTGCCTCATTATCATTTCCAAAATTTACTTTTCCCTTCACACTCTCATCTAACTTTACAAAATGATTTTTATTTCATGTCATGTGATTTGAGAAACCACTATCAAAATACCATAAAAAATCATCTTTATCATAAAAAATATTACATGTGAGAAACAAAGTTTGAGAGTTCTCCTTTTCATCTTAAAACAATAGCTTTCAAGGTGACCATCCTTTTACAATAGTTGTAATGGAAGTTACTTCTCCCATGAATGTTGCTTCTTCCTATAACATGACCTCCTCTTTCGCTAGATCTTCCACAACCTCTACCTCCTCTATTTAACAATGAAGAAAAATGAGAATCATCATTCATGGTAGTGAAATATTGTTTCTTCTTTTCGTCAACCTTCAACTTTGGAAAGTGTGATCATGAGTTTCCTCAGTCTTTTTTAACTTGTCTTCATGTACTTGAAGGATTCCAAATAGATCAACAAGGGTTGGCTATGATAAATTTTTTGACTCCTCTATAGAAATAGTGATGGGATCAAAGTTCTTAGGAAGATTTCTCAAAACTATTTCAACAATCCTCCAATCTTCAAGAGATTCACCATGATCATGAATAAAATTTTCAATATTTTGAACTATAGTAATAAGATATTCAACACCCTCATTTTCTTTCATAGTACGAGATTCAAAATATATTCCCAACATTTGGAGTTTGACAAATTTTACCTTAACAAATCCCTTGTATTCCTTCTCCAAGGTTTCTCAAGCATCATGGCACTTACTACATTCTGTAATGTTTGGAAACACTGTGATGTCAACTCAAGTTTGAAACATGAACAAAGATTTGGCATCCGTTTTCATGTTATCCTTCAATCCTGTCTTTTCATCAACATAGAGAGCATTATAGGCAGTCTCATTAGTTGGCTCTATGTAAGCTACAAAAACAAGCACCCATAAATCTTGTCAGATGAGAAAAGTTTTCATCTTTACACACTAGTTCTCATAGTTTTCCCCATTGAAAAGAGGAATCTCGTACTAAATTGCATTTGAATTTTGGACCATTTCTCCTTCTTCAAATAAATTAAGATGATGTAAGCAACCCGCTATGATACCAAATGAAATATCTAAGCACCAATGGAATTAAATGACAAATGGAAATCACACCCAAAGAAACTCAAATGCTATCCAAAAATTTCCCAATAAAAATCTTTTCACTGTAACCATAAAAAAACACACTTTGATTTTTTAAATAGTATGTTTTAAAAAATGCCACAGAATATTAAAGAAGAGATTTCTCTTACATAAAAGTAAAAACTACAAAATATAACTGCAGTACCTCTCTATTACATAAAAAACACAACAAATCAGCAATAACATATCTTTGTCACATAAAAAAATCGTTGTTGCATAACAAAGACTCTCGTTGTGCACAAAACAAAAGATACAACAAAATACAATAATAAATTCAATCCTTTCTCGGCATAGATGATAAAACAAACTAAGATTTAAATAACACACAACACAATTGCGTTGAGGGCCAATGCAACTGTTTAAGGAGAAAACGTGGAAAAATAATTCAAACACTTATACCTGGAGTTCAACTACCATCGATATGCTTAACGAATGCCTAAAAACTAGGCATCAATTATTTATATTTGACCATCAAATACAATTAAAATTTTCTCATGATGGTCAACACTCTTCATTGTAACCGTCACAAAATATTAGAATTTCAAAATGGTCAAATCTAATTAACTGTTTAATTTTGAAATTATTACCCTAGTTTGCAGGTATGTCGAGGGCACCAACTAGGTATAAATTTGACGGGTACTCCTACCACAAGTAAATTTTTTATAACTAGTTTGTCTTTAAAATTGTCCTTCCCATGTTGTTTTATATTTTTTTCCCATCTTTTAAATCAAAGTAAAATTACTTAGAAAATGCAATGAGATACCTACTGTATTAAATAACATCTTTCCAATTATCCAATCCATTCGATTCAAAATTGATCATGTTTATGCCTTCATTCTTTCTTATATCTATGGAGATGGGGAGATTTGTGTGTTGTGAGAAGAGTCATAAAAACAAAGGGCCCTGGAAGGCTAGACCCAAGAATAAAATCCCCCCTTCATCGCCCACATTCAAGTCGAATTTGAAGGATGTTGGTGTTCCCTTTCGAGAGCGACAAGTTTCTTGCATCACCTCCACTTTTTCAATGAATTGTTAGCTTCTATTAAATAAAAATGAAGAGATAATACTATATAACTTTGTTTTATTTATTGAGTGCAGGGTTGTTGCAATACAGTAAGAGGTGCAATATCTGAATTAGAGGCACCCGTGCTTATTATTATTATTAGGAAGACATATAAAAACATTGGTGGGAAGGTATTTAACATGTGGATTCTTGAAAACTAAACATAGTAAGAAAATAAGTGTGAAAGAAGAAAATTTTTAAAATTGATGTGACCACATAGATTCAACCAAAAAAACAAAATTTTTACATCCACATATAAAGAAAATTTCCATCCTTGTGTGGTGATAATTTAAAAAAGTTCAAACAATAAAAGAGAGCATGACAATGTTCACCACAATTGAAATTTTAAACTAAATTTTTATGAGTCTTACCTCTCTTGATAGTTGCATGCACATTCTCAACAAAATTCTTGAATCCTTGATCTTTACTTCCCTCTCAACCTTCACTTTCCATCATGTCGGTTGTGATATGGTCCAAAGAGTCTGTGTGACTTCTGATCATATCGGTGTTGTGCAACATGTGTTATAAGATTTATAACCTGTGTTATGCATGTAACAAAAATGAATATTTGAATTTCAGAAATTGTTACTTATGTCGAAATTAGAACTCGCAGTGGGGATTGAAAATTTGAATGATTCTATTCACAATGGATTTGGATACAAAGTGTGAATAATTGGTGTAGTTGACGGGTCTTGACATAAGTGAAAATTTGAATGATGCTATTCAAAGTGTCAAGACCCATCAGCTAATATGACACACAATGTAAAACCTATTTGCTACTTAGATTTGGATACAACATGTTATTTAAATATATTATATATAAACATATGGATAAGGGAAAATTTTTGACTTAAAAAATTAAGTGTGCATGTGTAAATGTTAAAATTAATGTCAATATACCTAAGAAATGAAAATACATGGTGACATCCACATTGTACAACAACATTGGCATGTTGAGATGCATGCACCTTGAAACAAACTGAATACACCTCATAGCTCCAAACATTGCGTTCCATTTTGACATGACATTGTCTAAACATTGTATCTTTTAAACATTTTAAACATTTTCACTGGAATCTCGCCAAGTAAATCTTGGTGGAATCACCATTTTATGTTGTTTAAATTGCATTTTTGAATGCATAAATGGATTCAATACCTAAAAAACCCTCGAGGTACTCAAATTATACAAACTTAATCACTCAAAGCTAGAGTTCCCATAAATTTTGACTAATTTGGGACAAAACTGATGGAAAAATATGCCCAAAATGCCAACAAGTGAAATGTTAAGACTACTGGATTTCACACCATTGTTGATTTTCGATTTGATGTCGATGCACTATATTAACACTAACTATAAAGTGTTTACAAAATTACTAAACACTACAATATCCACATTATGTTGAAAACATGCCAACCAATTTCCCATGCGGTAGCATACACATGCACATCAACTAAATTTAGAATGTGCATGCATGCACACTTCAGTGAACAGGTTGTGTAACTATATGATCTATTTATGATCAGATCGTGTAACTGTGTGATAGATGTTATATATACAAGCATACCCATAGAGGTGAATGTGTAGTGTGTGAGCAAAACACGATACTGTAGAGTGTGGTGTGTGCGTGGTGAGGAGAGGATGTTTGTATGCCGGTGTTCGCTACTGTAATTCTCCCTTGAATAATAAAAATAATAAGTATCGTTACCTCGTAGTTTTTTCCTGTATTTCGTTTCCACATAAATCACTGCGTCAGTAGTGTGAATTGATGTTCTCGATTTAATATTGGTTTTATATTCTTTTCTATTAGAATCTTGTTAAGTTTATGATTTCTCTACCTAACAAGTGGTAACAGAGAGCAGAGTTTAAAGATCAAAAAGCGAAGGAGAAGAGAATCTAGTCATTGGATAGCAACCCAGATTAACCGAGCGGAGCCGAGTTGAGTGGATTGACCTACTTGACAAGTTTTATTACACTGTCGAAGGTTGTCCCTCTTACACAATGCGACAGTCACAAGAACACTTACAAAATTTTCAAATTCTATAAAGTGTGGCGGGTAATCCATATTACATAGTGCGACAATTTAACAAAAGTGTCACACGATATCCTCTTCCAAGCTGCGACAATTTTCTAATTGCCACAAGCTATCATCATCGAGAGCTACGACAACTGTTGTTTAATCCAAAAATAAATGTTTTTGGAAGGTCATGGTATGAAATTCAAACCTTTTTGTTTCCTTATGCATAAGACATGGAGGATTATTAAATCATGGATGATGTATTAAAAGTTTAGTATATTAATTTAATAAATGTGAGGGATAAGTGTTGGTTCACGTTTTGTCTTAATATGCACATGACACAAATTATACAAGGAATCTATTTTATTAAAGTTCACTTTTGGGTGGTGTTATACATGATCACCATTTATAAATAAATAAGGTGCGTGGTTTTTTTTAAGGTTTTTATATTTGGATTAAACTTTGGACTAAAGATTTTTTTATTCAGCCTTGAAATATACAGGAATATTCCTCCACATTTAAAAGGTTTTTTTTTTATAAGTAGTGGTTTGGACGATTTTTTGTGCTAATGGTGAAACTGCATAGTTCTAAGTTTGAAGTGGAGAAATTCAGTGGTAAGAATAAATTTGATCTATGGAAGCTCAAGATGAAGGATTTTCTTGTGCAACAAGGATTGCAAAAGGCATTGGCTAAAAATATAATGAAATTGGCAAGCATGACAGACGAGGACTCAAAAGATTTGGATGCAAGATCCCTCAGTACCATTCGTTTGTGTCTGGAATATGAAGTGTTGTTTAACATCGCTGAAGAGGAGAAAACAATAAGTTTGTGGAACATATTGAAGATTTTGTATATGACAAAGCCCTTGAAAAACATCATTTTCTTGAAGAGGCAGTTGTACATCTTACAGAAGAAAGAAGGTACAAAAATTGTTGATCACTTAAATTTTTTCAATACTTTGATTTGTCAATTATCTTGTATGGAAGTAAAGCACAAAGATAAGAAAAAGGAAGTTACGCTACTGTGTTCATTTCTTGAGTCTTGGGATCATCTGGTCACATCAATGTGGTTCTACTCAACAAATTCCATTGATTATGACATGATTATGAAAGCTTTGTTGTATGAGGAGCTAAGGATAAGATACAGTAAAGAAACCTCAACAACATAAGCAATGGTTGAGGTCGATATATAGGAGGAGGGGAAGATCAGAAAGGTACAATGAGGTCCAAGTCAAAATACAGTAAGGGTAAGGGAAAATGTTAGTTTTCTGGAAAATCTAGGCATCTCAGGAAGGATTGTTGGAAAAGACAACAAGCATCCAAAGAGGACTCCACAAAAGAAACAAATTCGGCTACAAGTATGGTTGATGAAGTTTTATCTTTTTGTTGTGTCTCACCCCCTATGTTCACATAAAATTTTCAGGGCAATGATGGTTGAGTCACCTTGAAATAAAAATAAATAAATAAATAAATTTTATTTACTTTGGAGTTGTAAAAAATATTGATTGCATGTAAATTGGGCTTATGTCTATAAGACCTGGATAGGCATGCATACCCCCAGTTTATCTGGTCACCTATGAAAATTCTAAACATATATTTAGGTAGATTGAGTATGTGGGTGGGCATGTGTGTTGGGTTAACCTTGACTCAATGAAAGAGTTAATGAATTAAATATGGTTTTTAGGTCAAAGAAGGTGATTTTTCGGGTCCATGTTTTTTGGGTATCCTGTGGTATTGTGTCCATGGATTGCATGTAATGAAGTCTATAAAAGGCTTGGTGAACTCAATTGTAAATGGGCATGGAGCTAAGTGGTGAAGGCTTACTTGGTTGGCTTGGTCGGATTTGTTTAACAGAATGTTCATGTTAAGGTGGAGCACTAAGACTCCAGTGTGAATTCCCTCGAGGTGAGCGACAAAGGTTCACTTGGGTTGGTTTGGCCAAATTTGGTCAAATTCGTTCGAATGCAAAATTCTAGGTGGAGCATTGTGTCCAGGTTATAAAGATGGGTTTGTATAAAGGTTGATGTGTTGGGAGGTCAATCAAGTGTTCGAGAATATATGATAAAGGTAGGTTTATATCCATGGAACTTGTAGAGTATTGCAAGGTAGCTCAGATTGAATAAGCATGTTTAGTAATGCCAAGTTGCAACAATAGTTGTGGATAGAAGTGGTTGTGATATATGGTAACTTATTCACCATCGATTGCAAAAGACTAGAAGACTCAAGAAGAGGTATGAAGAGGTCATCTAGTAATTAGTCAAATGTGAAATTATTTGGTTGTGATGGTTATGTTTCTTATCAAAATTCTAAGTAGGACCCAGATCAAGAAGGTAGATATTTGATATGATGATGATGTTGAGGGATGCAAAATGTGGGATCATACTACCCACATAATCATCATGGACAAAGATGCAGTGTTTGATGAATCTCCTTTTATAAAATCAAACGTAGTAAAAGATGAAAGGTTCAAAGAATGACTGGTAGTAGAAGGGTATTTGGAAGGTATTGATTTCAATGAAAGTTTCTCACTATTTGTTAAGAGCTTGTTTCTATTCATGTTCTGTCACCACTAGTTGTGTTAGTAAAGCTAGATGTTAAAACTGTTTTACATGGATTTTTTTGGATAAGGGGATGTATATGGAACAACCAGAATGGTTAGTTTAGAATCACAACAAAAGATTTGTTTGCAAACTCATGAATAATTGTATAGCCTGAAGCATGCCATGAAAATAGTACAAGATGTTTGATTCCTTAATGGCGAGAAAAAATTTACAAGAAGTGAGTATAACCATTTTGTTTATGGTATATTTATTATATTGGTGTTAAATGTTATGCTTGTTGCAAGTACAAGCATGTTTGAAATCAACAGGTTGGCTCAGTTTGTTAGGAAATTTGTTATGAAGGATATGGGAGCAACAAAATAAATCTTGGGCATGGAAATACACAAAGACAAGAAATAAGGTAATATTGGTTATAACAATAGATGTATGTGGTGAAAATACTCAGGAAATTCGCTATGAATAATGTGAAACTGGTAAAATCCCTTTTACTTTCCATTGTAAGTTTTCTTCGGGTTTATGTCCTAGTCGATGAAGAAGAAAAGGGTTATATGTCTCGAGTATTATATGCTATTAGTAAGTTTGATGATTGCGATAGGAAATGGTCATGATTTCACATGTAGTTGACACATGGAAAAACAAGGTGAAGAACATGGAAATGGGTGCTTCAAACAGAAAAGCACAAGTATCACCTAGAGTGGTTGCATTGATTTAGTCTTTGGTTATTATTCATGAGATGTGGACAAGAGGAGACCTAACTTAGGTTATGTCTTGTAAGAATGCACCGATCACATGTATAGGATGTGGTGTTCCATAGTGGTCAAAGTGTTGTGCATTTGACTAATAGTCCAACGTATCATAATGGACAAGTGTAATATTTTATTGGACATGTTACTGATGGAGGCATAATGGTCCATACTCACGTAACAATACTGTTAGAGAAGTTGCGGAGTTGTGCTGGTGTTTGGCTTCTCTAGGCTTGCAGAAAGGGGTGTTTGGCTTCTCTTGTCTTGCAGAAAGGTGATGAATTAATTCGGACATGCACATCAACTAAATTCAGAATGTGCATGCATGCACACTTCAGTGAACAAGTTGTGTAATAATTGTGTGATAGATGTTATATATACGAGCATACCCATAGAGGTGAATGTACAGTGTGTGAACAAGACACAATGTGTGTGGGTGGTGTTGGCTATTGTAATTCTCCCTTAAATAATAAGAATACCGATTATTATTGCCTGGTTTTTTCCAATATTGAGTTTCCACATAAATCATTGTATCAATTTTGTGAATTGTTACTCTCTATTTAATCTTGGTTTTATAGTCTTTGCTATTAAAATCTTGTTAGGTTTATGCTTCCATTGCATAACACATTACACATTGAAAAATCTACATTACACATAATATAATAATTGCTTTAATGAAGTGTTAAAGCTACCCAGCCACATGAAGAATGTTGCACAAAATAGTGCACTAAGATGGTGCACCCAGATGCATGCGTAGACAACCAAATCAAACACACCTTCTAGCTCTGGCCGGTGCATTATCTTTACCTGGATGCCCCATGCATGGTGGGTATGTGTTGCACCATCATCAATAATAGTACTCGCGTGTCGAGATGTACGCTCGTCCAATAAAATTGAATGTACCTAGTAGTTCTAGCTGGTCCATGCTTTATTGGATGCACCACGAATGGGGTGTCCTTCAATGCATTGTTATCAGTTCATGTGTGTTCCACTAGTATAGTACATTACTGATCATTAGAAGCATCAAGTCAATGCACTATTATCAGTTCATGTGTGTTCCACTGGTATAGTACATTACTGAGCATTAGAAGCATCAAGTCAATGCATTGTTATCAGTTCATGTGTGTTCCACTGGTATAGTACATTACTGAGCATTAGAAGCATCAAGTCAATGCACTATTATCAGTTCATGTGTGTTCCACTGGTATAGTACATTACTGAGCATTAAAAGCATCAAGTCAATGGGGATTGTTCGAGTATATTCAACGAAGCGTAAAAACTGAAACTGCAAGTAGGTAAACTGCTAGCATTATGAAAACAAAATTGAAAGAACTATGAAAGACAGATCGAGTTTCGGGGTTTACAAACGCCCGATGCACAAACAAAACGAAATAATAAATGCCGAATTGCGAAATGTGAATATGCTTTGGGCCCACAATTTCAGGGTTTGGGATTTGCTAACACCCGATGAAAAAACAAAATACACCCAGAATTGTCAAATCACGAAATCACGATAAGGCTGTGGGACCCTTCGGGTTTCGGCGTTTGGGAATGCTCAATACATAAACAACACACAACGGTAATGGCCAAATCATGAAATCTGATCAAGCTGTGGGGCCCAGACAATATTGTTTCAGGGTTTGGAAGGGACCAATTCAATAGCACAAGCCTATGGATATTTCGAAAGAAAAAAAATAATTTTGAATAGAGTTTACTAACTCAAAATTAAACACAGAGAGAATAAATGCAAATACACCATAACCGCTTCAATTCAAAAATGTCTTCAAGATCCATAAATTACAATTTGTTTCTGGTACTTATACAGAAACATAAATTCAAAAATTGCCCCTTCGATCTTATAAAAGGCTTAATCAATGGTGGTGATGGGGTCTTATGGCCTGCAAAGGTTAAGGCAACCATCGTTTAAGTTTATATAAAACAAAATTTTAATCGGTGGTTTAATCCTCGAGTCTTGAAGGGTCAAGATGGCCACCGATACACCATTTACACAGGCGGAGAGAAATGATTACATCCTAACATACTCCCTCTTAATAATATAAGAACAAAAACAAAACTAAAACTATGTAAAACAAAATTGTTGTAAACAATGCATTATAGCTTACAGACCCTAATATTACTTCTATGAATTTTAAATAGTTCATTTCCCAAAGGCTTTGTGAATATGTTTGCAAATTGTTCGTCAGATCAGCAAAACTGAAAAGAAATTTATTTTCCATTTACTAGCTCTCGAATGAAATGATACCTTCTATCAATGTGCGTACTTTGTTTGTGAAAAACGTGATTCCTTGACAATGCAATGGCAGACTTATTGTCACAGACAATCTGGGTTGCATCATTCTGGTTATGCAACAATTCATTCAAGACCTTTCTCATCCATACATCTTGACATCCAGCTGCAACTATTGCAACATACTTTGCCTCAGTGGAAGATAGAGTCACAATGGGTTGTTTCTTTGATGCCCATGCCACTGCTCCAGATCCAAGACTGAAAATATACCCAGATGTGCTTTTCCTGTCATCAATGGAACTTGCAAAATCACTATCAGTATATCCGATCAGCTCAAAGTTTAAGCTTGATGTGTATCAGATACCAAAATTAGTTGTTCCAACAACATATCTCAGGATCCTCTTTCCTGCTTGCCAATGAGTACTCTTCGGAGTCTCCATGAATCTGGAAATCAAACTCACAACAAACATAATGTCAGGTTTGGTTTCTATTAAGTACATAAGGCTTCCAACAAGCCTCTTATACAGGGTTGGATCAACATATGATCCTTCATCATACTTGCTCAGTTTAATACTAGTTTCCATTGGTGTTGCAGCTGGCTTGCAATTCAACATTCTAAACCTTTTCAGCACCTCATTTGCATAGTTAGTTTGACAAATGAAAATGCCATCATCAGATTGATCCACTTCAATTCCAAGAAAAAATTTCATTAAACCTAAATCAACCATCTCAAACTCTATTTTCATGGCATTCTTAAAATCATCTACAGATAGATCTTCAGTAAAAATAAGATCATCAACATACAAACAAACAATCAAAATTTTACCATTTTGGTTTACCTTTGTATACAGAGTTGGTTCACCTGGACTTTTGTTGAATCCAACACTAATCATGTAGTCATCAATTCTGCTATACCAAACTCTGGATGCCTTCTTCAATCCATATAATGCCTTCCTTAACTTGTAAACTTTATCTCTATGCTTATCAATCTCATAACTCGGAGGTTGTCTTACATAAACCTCTTCTTCCAAATATCCATTCAAAAATGCAGACTTGACGTCCATATGATGCATGATCCATCTATTCTGAGATGCAATAGATAAGACCATCCTCACTGTGTCAATCCTTTCTACAGGAGCAAAGGTTTCATTGTAATCAATACCAGGTTGCTGACTATACCCTTGAGCTACAAGTCTTGCCTTGTATTTTTCAACTTGACCATCTGCATTCAACTTAGTCTTATAAACCCATTTAACACCAATTCTCTTCTTACCTTAAGGTAAATCGACAAGATCCCAAGTGTTGTTTCTTTCAATGGAATCAATCTCCTCATCCATCTCTTTTATCCAGACATCCTCTTTAGCAACTTCATCATAACTTACAGGATCATAAGCTATAAATGCAAAATTTGAAATCTGATCTACTTCTTCATACTGATCATACAATTCTCTTATGCTTCTAGTCTTTTGTCCTTTAAATCTGTTTTTTAATGAAGCTAAAGTGGGATTTGATTCACTACTTACCTGTGAATCTGATTGATGTCCTCCATATCTAGATGGCTCACCATGCTCATGAGTTATTGGCATTCTAAATTGAGATGAGCTGAAATACGGTGCTTTCCTTATTGGACTTCTTGTTGTAGGCATATGTACATGTGGAATCATCTGTCCATCTCCTTCAGCCTGCTCAGATCCATCATCATCTTCACGGGGTAACACAACTCCCTCTGAAATTGATTTCTCAGTACTTCCATCCCAACCTCATCTTCTTTAAATTGAACATCTCTGTTGATTACATATTTCTGGGTGATGGGATTGTGGATTTTATATGCCCTAGACTCTTCACTGTATCTAACAAAGATACATCTCTCACATCTTTCATCCAACTTCCTCCTCATTTCTGCAGGTACATGTGGAAATGCAACACATCAAAAAATTCTGAAATGAGAAACATTACAAGGCTTACCATCCCAGGCTTCCTAAGGTACATGATCCCACACGGTCTTGGTCAGACTTATATTTAAGATAAAAAAAAGAGCATAGAACTGCATCTCCCCAATATTCATTTGAAAGATGCTTTTCTTTCAATATGCTTCTAGCCATGTCCATGATGGTTCAATTCTTCCTTTCAACCACTCCATTATGTTTTGGAGTATATCAAGCAATAAATTGCCCTTTAATTCCATGAATATCACAAAATTCAATGAATTCATTAAGTTTGTATTCACCTCCTCTGTCAGACCTCAGGATCTTAATGGTTCGACCACTCTCATTCTCAACCATAGACTTAAACTTCTTAAAAACATCAAAGGCTTTAGACTTATGTTTCAACAAATACAACCAAGTCTTCCTACTAAAATCATCAATGAAAGTCATAAAATAAACACAACTAGTTAAATAAGGTGTTTGCATGCGTCCACATAAATCTGTGTGGACAATTTCCAAAGCATCTTTTGCTCTGTAGGAAACACCTGAAACAAATTTCTCTCTGTGATGTTTTCCAAGTATGCAGCTCTCACAAGAACTTATAGGTTGCTGAATACAAGGTAACCCTTTCACCATCTATTTCTTTTATAACAAATCTAAGCCACCAAAATGTAAATGACCATATCTCAAATGCCATAACCAAGATTCATCTAAACTTCCATCTTTATAAGCATTCAAAGAACCACTCAAATCAATTTCGCATAACAAGTGGAATCATTCTATTCTTGGTCATCTCTACTCTTGCAATCAACTGTTTGCTCAGTAATTTATCATAGATAGTACATACCTTGTCATTGAAGAACACTCTATACTTTTTCTCCAACAACTATCCAACACTGATAAGATTGCATTTTAAACCAGGCACAAAGTAAAAATCATCAATACTTCTCCTCTGATTATTCTTAGTGTAGACTAGAACTACACCTTTACCATTAACTATAACCTTACAGTCATTTCCCAGTTTTACTTCAGACTGAATACTAGTATCAATGGAAGAAAATAAGTCTTTATTGCCAGTCATGTGGTTACTGTAACCACTATCCAAAAACCAAATATCATTGGCACTTTCCTGAGTGACATTACAAGTCAAGAACATAGGATTTTGATCATCCACAAACTCATTTATGATATGTGCAGACTGCTTTCCAGCATCTGCTTGCTTCTTCCAACATTTGTTAGAAAAATGCCCAAAATTCTTACAATAATAACATTGCACTTTAGTTTTATCATACCCCTGATTATCTTGTTGCCAGGGTTTGTTGCTTCTCCCTCTTAAATTAGGATGATTCTGTTGGGACTTCTGCTCAGACTCTGATTCGGCTCTGTTGTCCCTTGGGCCAAAAAAATTGACCTCCTCTTCCATGAGTATGAGACCTTCCTCTGCTTCTGCCTCTAGTAACATGCAGTTGGGATTTGAAAGCATGCTCTAATGATCCTTCTTCATATCTAGATATCCTAGATTCATAAGCAACAAGAGAACCAGTTAACTCATCAATTTGCATTAAACTTAAATCTTTAAATTCCTCTATGGGAACAACAACAGGTTCAAACTTCTTGGGCAAACTTCTCAGCACCTTCTCTATAACTCTTTTATTATCAATATCATCTCCATATTGCCTGAGCTGGTTTACAACACTCATCACCCGAGTCATGAAAGTATCAACACTTTTATTATCCTTCATCTTTAGATTTTCGAAATCCCTTCTCAAGTTCTTCAGCTTGACTGTCTTCACCTTGGACAGACCTTGATAACCAATTTCAAGAATGCCCCAAGCCATTTTTGAATATGCAACACTAGCAATCTTCATAAAAATGAATTCATTTAATCCTTGCTAGATTAATCCAAGAGCTTTATTATCCTTTTTTCTGTTTTCCTTCAGTAAAACACGGTCATCATTAGACAGAGCCAATTTTGTTGCAGCATCAGCTGGCTCAGCATAACCATCAATAACATAAGTCCACAAATCCAGAGAACGCAAAATCGTCCTCATCTGAATGTACCAGGAGTCATATGACTTCTTGCTCAGAACAAGAACCTGAATTTGAGAAGAACTAGTGCCAGACGTAGCCATTTATAAAAATTGACAAAAAAATAAATAAACCTTCACGTAGAAAATTATGAGAATAAAATTTTGGCACTAACAGGAATAATCTGCAATGAATTAAACAATTGCCGGATATACTGCTAGCTCTGATACCAAATGTGAAAAAAGCAGAGGCAGATCTGGTTTTGGGGTTCGGGATTTCAGGGTTTACAAACACCCGACGCGCAAACAAAACGAAATAAGAAATGCCGAATTGCGAAATGCGAATATGATTTGGACCCACAATTTCGAGGTTCGGGATTTGCTAACACTCGATACAAAAACAAAATACACCCAGAATTGCCGAATCGCGAAATCATGATAAGGCTGTGGGACCCTTCGAGTTTCAACGTTTGGGAATGCTCGATACATAAACAACACACAACGACAATCGCCAAATCACGAAATCGATCAAGCTGTGTGGGGCCCAGGCAATATTGTTTCGGGGTTTGGAAGGGAACGACTCAATAGCACAAGCCTGTAGATATTTCGAAAGAAAAAAAATAATTCTGAACAGAGTTTACTAACTCAAAATTAAATGCAGAGAGAATAACTGCGAATACACCGTAACAACGTCAATTCAAAAATGTCTTCAAGATGCATAAATTACAATTCGTTTATGGTACTTATACAAAAACATAAATTCAAAAATTGCCCCTTTGATCTTCTAAAAGACTTAATCAATGGCGGTGATGGTATCTTGTGGCCTGCAAAGTTTAAGGCGGCCACCGTTTAAGTTTATATAAAACAAAATTGTAATAGGCGGTTTAATCCTTGAGTCTTGAAGGGTCAAGATGGCCACTGATGTATTGTTTACACAGGGGGTGAGAAATGATTACATTCTAACAAGAACTAACTCATTTTGGATTTTTTTTTAAAATTATATAAATATAAATTAATGACATAACAAGGAACATTAACCGGTTTTTCCTCCATCGTTAACGAATTCAAAAGATGCTTTGAAGGTTTTTTTTTTATCAAATTAAATTGGAAAATTTCAAGCTACCATAGATGGACAACGTGAACCAAAATCGATAGTGTAGATAGGAGCATTTTGTCAGGGGAGTAGACTTTGAAAGAAAATACTAGTGCTTGAAGAAGAGGAGGAAAAACATTGTATGTGAGGGGGAAGAGATTTTGAAAAAAAAATAATGCTTGAAGAGGAGGAAAAGAATAAAGGATGATAAAATTGTAAAATTGGTAGGGAAAGCTTTTTATTTTATCGTAATTGTGGTACAGCAATGCCGAAAATGAAAAACAGTGAAGGTAATACATCAGTGCATCATTGTTTCCTATACCACATTGGGTGTGCGAATACAATTAGGGCACATAGAAGGACTTCTTGATTGCAAAAATCTCCACTTTCTATCTTCACTAGAGTAGAGAAGGGAGTCCACTAAAACCTAGAAGGGAGTCGACTAAAACCTATGCTAAACCTTGTTTTTTGTGTGTAAGTTTTGTTTTCCCTTGTGTGAGCTTCCATCTTGGTTTGACTTATAAAAAAAATTCATCTTTTTATATGCATTTAACAAAAGCTTTGTCGCATTGCTTTTCTTGATCTGTCTACGGGTAAATATCTACTAACTAGTCAATTCTCATCGCCAATATGTGATTATAGATACAATTATTAAACAACAATTATTAAAAAATGATTCAAATTCCTAATCATATCCATCATTCATGGTAATGATAGCAATGGCAAAAGGAAATATATCCTATATACATCTCTTAGGACACATTTGTGAATGTCCTAGATGGTAGATTTGAAATCGATACTAATTTTGTGGGGATGTTAACCAACTTGGACTATCTAAGTTTTGTTTGTTTACAGTTTTGTTTACAGTGCCAGTGCGCCTGCGCGTGAATGGAGATTCGGGGCATCCAACGACCATGAGAAAAGTCAATGGTTGACTTTGTTGACTGACCGTTGGATTGCGAATATCCAAAGCTCACCGCGCTTGGATATACCCAACACGATAATCTTTGTAATCATATAATATAACTGAATCGTAAATGAAAATACTCGAGTGGATATACACGACGCGATAATATCTGTAATAATATAATATAACTGAATAGCAAATGAAAATACTCTTCCACATCCGCCGTTCAGACTCGGTACTAATCCATACTTGCCGACTCTCTTTCTATATATTGTGAGAACCCTAATGAGGCTTAGATATCAGACCCCGAATCGAATGCCACAGCAATTCAGGTGAATTTTTCTTCCAAGATTAGAGGTGAAAATGTATGCAATAAATCCTTAGATCCAAGCATTGATTAATTGAAGTTTGATGTAGTACACTTTGTTCCATATTGGTTTATTCAATCGATTAGGAGGTTAATAGAATGTCTCGGTTTACGTTTTCGTTTCGTAATGAAATTTTCAATAGGAAATATGGTTGCGAGTGATGTTAAGCTGCAAGATCATATTGAGGCTACAAGTTTTGGATAAGTATTAACAGATCATATTCAGCATTTTGTTTGTTTTTTCAGGTAAAGTTTGCGAGGTGTGGTTCTTTCTGGAAACAGCTAGCTATCTTGAATGGGCGATTCAGGCATTTCGAGTAACTGTATTGATCCATTCCGTACCCTCTTTGGAATGAAAACTTTTGGGTGAGTGTCGAAATGTTTGGAATGGAGTCATTGGCGACTGTGTTTCAAGACAACATTATAATTTGCTTTTGATTAATTTCCATATCATACAATGTGCATGCAGATTGGATGATTTTGATGACTCACTGTTCACGCAATCAAGTGAAGGATTGACATTTCCTGGGCTTGAAAGCTTGGGGTTAACATTAAATATGGACTCAATCCTGGAATCAGAAGATCAATGGAGCTTAAAATCTCCTCAGTGTAGTTCCCAATCGCCATATAGTTGGACTAGTCTACCAGAAGGAAATTTACAGCACTTATCCTCAGATGCAAATTATGCTCCGGCTGCAGATCATACTTATACACCGAACACGAACGTGCAAAACCCGGAGTCTGCAAGCACACAGTGCAATATTGTACTCAATGATATTGCCAAGCATTCCGAAAGAAAATGTTCTCCCAGGCTGATTACACTTGGCCAAAATGAAGGGCAATATTCTTCCGGCTGCGCTGCTAAAATCCCTAATATTGTTGGTGAGGGAGGCCAAGCAAGCCCTCCAGAGGTATTTTGGGAGTCGAGAAACTTGGCAGCAGAGCGCAAGCGAAGAAGAAAAGTGAACGAGTTGCTCATGTCTTTGCGGGCACTGGTTCCTAATGTTAGTAAGGTGATCTCAGTTCTGTTGTTAATTAAGCTTTGATGAAATGCTAGTTTTAACTCTCAAAGATGTTTGTAAATCCGGTTCTTTTTATTACATATGCAGATGGACAAGTCATCCATTCTAACCGATGCGATCGATTACATTCAGAGCCTGCAAAAGCAAATGAAAGAGGCGGGACCCGATATACCTGCTCTTCAATCTAACACAGTCCAACATAGCAGAAGTAGTACTAGCCAGGTTATTTCGAGCAGCAGGATAGGGTCAATAGATGTGGGTGGTTGTGGGAAAAGACCTACCAAATCCCAGAGTCAGCAGGGCTTCGAAATTCTGGAAGTAATTCTCTAATACACTTTTTCTAGATAACTTCTGCAATTCGATTTAATTACTTACTGTTTCCTTATAAACATAATTCAAATAGGAAATTGATAGGATCATCCTCCGTCTCTGCAATTTAGCTTCATGTAACGAAAGTGGAGGGGAAAACATTCCTGATACGAATATCTTGCAAAAAGGAAACGGGAATAATAACTCACCTTATGGAAGCAATTGAATCCTTTGAGCTGGATATTATCAACGCTAATCATTTGACCATAAATGCATGCATTCTAACTACTGTTCTGGCAGAGGTACCAAGTTACATATTGTCTTCATTTCAAATAACTTTATTTATTCAATAATCCACAATGGCGTGCATTTTAGGGAGAACCTAAAACTAAAATTGTTCTGGTATTGGGCGTTCCATGCAGGTAGAGAAATGGGAATCAATGCAGGAAAAGCAGATAAAGAAAAATATTATGGATGCTGCTTCAAAGTATGGTTTCCAGGAGTCCTGAAGCAGGAACCCTTCGTTTTAATCCTTTTAATATTGGTGAGTTGCTTTGAGCAGACCATAGATGAGTCGATTGTAAACTTATCAACATGAACTACACTGGATTATTATATTTTCCACGTGGAATTCAATGTTTCCAAGTAGAAATTACTTGTTGGGAAATGTCGAATGGTTTGTTCTTCTAATACATCATGGCCTTAAATTGTATACTGGTTTTGGTCGTTGTTGGGAAATGTCGAATGGTTTGTTCTTCTAATACATCACGGCCTTAAATTGTATACTGGTTTGTTCAGCGTATAAGTATGATCTGCAGGAGGAGCACAATTTTGATCTTAAGAAATGTACTGTAAATTTGTACATGTCTTCTGATTTCAGGATCGAATCTATATTTTTGTGGACACTTAACTTTCAAGCACAGGAAATACAAAGCAGCTTTCAGATGATTGCCTAAACCGTGCGTTGTTAGAATCATTCAATCTGCACGCACATTGTGATGGTCTCGAAATGAATCAAGACCTAATTAAAATGGTGTCTCGAAACACAGTGGCAAATGCCTCCTTCCATAAACGTTTTCCCGCTCTCAAACTTGTTTATTGAACTTGATTCCAAATAGGGTTTGGAAAGGTGAGGTAATGTTAGGCTGTTTCCACGCATTTCAAAGTAGCTAACTCGTTCCCTTGAACAAACAAACAAAATGCGTTATATAATCTGTGGATTCTTAGGCAAAACTTGTAGCAATGATTCAAGATTCCAACGTTTAAGATTGCAATGGAGAGTATCAATCAATTCGGCTAATGAATTAGCCGAAAGTTTGATGTTGGTCGTAAATTTTCTTAATTCTCTTTTTAAGAAGTATAGAAAGGGTTCATTGCTTTTTGAAATCTAAAATGTTTATAACTAGCACAGCCGTTTAAATAATGAAGTATTTTTTAATTAATTGTGTTTATCTCCAATAGATTTAAAAATAAAATTAAGATAATAAAAAAAGAAATACCTATATATATTTCAACCTATATATATGAGTTCGATTCAATGACCGTTACTTATAGTATTCTTACTCATATATAAATGTAGATTTCTCTTTTATATTAATTTCAATAACATTTTTTTTTTTCTTTCAAGTATACAAAAATATTTTTATTTATATTTGAAAAACATATAATATTAAATTTATTTATTATAAGTATTGATTTTTTTAAATCTATAGGCAAGGATTATCCACTTATCAAATGTGATGATTTCTCTATCACATATGGTGTAGATACAGGTTCAAAGATAAATCTGTAATTGCAAATTTTATTGTCATTTAAGATGGATTTAGGTCTAAAATATTTATATGTAATTATAGTATCTATAGTATTTTGTATTTTTTATTTATGAGTAAATCGAGATTTCTTTATTTTTATATAAGGTTTATATATCATGTTTTTATTTATTTTTATATTTGGCTAATATATAGTAATTAAATTAGAGAGACCGAACTAAACCGTGAGCAAAGGTTTACTTGATTGCTTTAAGGAAGTCAAACTATTACATTTAAATAGCACAACAAACCTGAATTGATCTCCTACAAAGGTGGATCTGAAACCACCAACAAACCCTAATTTGGACAAGCACACAATCACTTAGTTACGTAAACCTTAACTAAGTATCTAATTTCTACATTATTCCAACACTCCCCCTTAATGGAGAAATGGATTTTCTACCACACCTAGCAAATCTCTGCAAATTTCAAATTTTTCCTTTCC
>ML797491.1:97786-121441 GCA_009831015.1 Picea engelmannii
GGAAAGGAAAAATTTGAAATTTGCAGAGATTTGCTAGGTGTGGTAGAAAATCCATTTCTCCATTAAGGGGGAGTGTTGGAATAATGTAGAAATTAGATACTTAGTTAAGGTTTACGTAACTAAGTGATTGTGTGCTTGTCCAAATTAGGGTTTGTTGGTGGTTTCAGATCCACCTTTGTAGGAGATCAATTCAGGTTTGTTGTGCTATTTAAATGTAATAGTTTGACTTCCTTAAAGCAATCAAGTAAACCTTTGCTCACGGTTTAGTTCGGTCTCTCTAATTTAATTACTATATATTAGCCAAATATAAAAATAAATAAAAACATGATATATAAACCTTATATAAAAATAAAGAAATCTCGATTTACTCATAAATAAAAAATACAAAATACTATAGATACTATAATTACATATAAATATTTTAGACCTAAATCCATCTTAAATGACAATAAAATTTGCAATTACAGATTTATCTTTGAACCTGTATCTACACCATATGTGATAGAGAAATCATCACATTTGATAAGTGGATAATCCTTGCCTATAGATTTAAAAAAATCAATACTTATAATAAATAAATTTAATATTATATGTTTTTCAAATATAAATAAAAATATTTTTGTATACTTGAAAGAAAAAAAAAAATGTTATTGAAATTAATATAAAAGAGAAATCTACATTTATATATGAGTAAGAATACTATAAGTAACGGTCATTGAATCGAACTCATATATATAGGTTGAAATATATATAGGTATTTCTTTTTTTATTATCTTAATTTTATTTTTAAATCTATTGGAGATAAACACAATTAATTAAAAAATACTTCATTATTTAAACGGCTGTGCTAGTTATAAACATTTTAGATTTCAAAAAGCAATGAACCCTTTCTATACTTCTTAAAAAGAGAATTAAGAAAATTTACGACCAACATCAAACTTTCGGCTAATTCATTAGCCGAATTGATTGATACTCTCCATTGCAATCTTAAACGTTGGAATCTTGAATCATTGCTACAAGTTTTGCCTAAGAATCCACAGATTATATAACGCATTTTGTTTGTTTGTTCAAGGGAACGAGTTAGCTACTTTGAAATGCGTGGAAACAGCCTAACATTACCTCACCTTTCCAAACCCTATTTGGAATCAAGTTCAATAAACAAGTTTGAGAGCGGGAAAACGTTTATGGAAGGAGGCATTTGCCACTGTGTTTCGAGACACCATTTTAATTAGGTCTTGATTCATTTCGAGACCATCACAATGTGCGTGCAGATTGAATGATTCTAACAACGCACGGTTTAGGCAATCATCTGAAAGCTGCTTTGTATTTCCTGTGCTTGAAAGTTAAGTGTCCACAAAAATATAGATTCGATCCTGAAATCAGAAGACATGTACAAATTTACAGTACATTTCTTAAGATCAAAATTGTGCTCCTCCTGCAGATCATACTTATACGCTGAACAAACCAGTATACAATTTAAGGCCGTGATGTATTAGAAGAACAAACCATTCGACATTTCCCAACAACGACCAAAACCAGTATACAATTTAAGGCCATGATGTATTAGAAGAACAAACCATTCGACATTTCCCAACAAGTAATTTCTACTTGGAAACATTGAATTCCACGTGGAAAATATAATAATCCAGTGTAGTTCATGTTGATAAGTTTACAATCGACTCATCTATGGTCTGCTCAAAGCAACTCACCAATATTAAAAGGATTAAAACGAAGGGTTCCTGCTTCAGGACTCCTGGAAACCATACTTTGAAGCAGCATCCATAATATTTTTCTTTATCTGCTTTTCCTGCATTGATTCCCATTTCTCTACCTGCATGGAACGCCCAATACCAGAACAATTTTAGTTTTAGGTTCTCCCTAAAATGCACGCCATTGTGGATTATTGAATAAATAAAGTTATTTGAAATGAAGACAATATGTAACTTGGTACCTCTGCCAGAACAGTAGTTAGAATGCATGCATTTATGGTCAAATGATTAGCGTTGATAATATCCAGCTCAAAGGATTCAATTGCTTCCATAAGGTGAGTTATTATTCCCGTTTCCTTTTTGCAAGATATTCGTATCAGGAATGTTTTCCCCTCCACTTTCGTTACATGAAGCTAAATTGCAGAGACGGAGGATGATCCTATCAATTTCCTATTTGAATTATGTTTATAAGGAAACAGTAAGTAATTAAATCGAATTGCAGAAGTTATCTAGAAAAAGTGTATTAGAGAATTACTTCCAGAATTTCGAAGCCCTGCTGACTCTGGGATTTGGTAGGTCTTTTCCCACAACCACCCACATCTATTGACCCTATCCTGCTGCTCGAAATAACCTGGCTAGTACTACTTCTGCTATGTTGGACTGTGTTAGATTGAAGAGCAGGTATATCGGGTCCCGCCTCTTTCATTTGCTTTTGCAGGCTCTGAATGTAATCGATCGCATCGGTTAGAATGGATGACTTGTCCATCTGCATATGTAATAAAAAGAACCGGATTTACAAACATCTTTGAGAGTTAAAACTAGCATTTCATCAAAGCTTAATTAACAACAGAACTGAGATCACCTTACTAACATTAGGAACCAGTGCCCGCAAAGACATGAGCAACTCGTTCACTTTTCTTCTTCGCTTGCGCTCTGCTGCCAAGTTTCTCGACTCCCAAAATACCTCTGGAGGGCTTGCTTGGCCTCCCTCACCAACAATATTAGGGATTTTAGCAGCGCAGCCGGAAGAATATTGCCCTTCATTTTGGCCAAGTGTAATCAGCCTGGGAGAACATTTTCTTTCGGAATGCTTGGCAATATCATTGAGTACAATATTGCACTGTGTGCTTGCAGACTCCGGGTTTTGCACGTTCGTGTTCGGTGTATAAGTATGATCTGCAGCCGGAGCATAATTTGCATCTGAGGATAAGTGCTGTAAATTTCCTTCTGGTAGACTAGTCCAACTATATGGCGATTGGGAACTACACTGAGGAGATTTTAAGCTCCATTGATCTTCTGATTCCAGGATTGAGTCCATATTTAATGTTAACCCCAAGCTTTCAAGCCCAGGAAATGTCAATCCTTCACTTGATTGCGTGAACAGTGAGTCATCAAAATCATCCAATCTGCATGCACATTGTATGATATGGAAATTAATCAAAAGCAAATTATAATGTTGTCTTGAAACACAGTCGCCAATGACTCCATTCCAAACATTTCGACACTCACCCAAAAGTTTTCATTCCAAAGAGGGTACGGAATGGATCAATACAGTTACTCGAAATGCCTGAATCGCCCATTCAAGATAGCTAGCTGTTTCCAGAAAGAACCACACCTCGCAAACTTTACCTGAAAAAACAAACAAAATGCTGAATATGATCTGTTAATACTTATCCAAAACTTGTAGCCTCAATATGATCTTGCAGCTTAACATCACTCGCAACCATATTTCCTATTGAAAATTTCATTACGAAACGAAAACGTAAACCGAGACATTCTATTAACCTCCTAATCGATTGAATAAACCAATATGGAACAAAGTGTACTACATCAAACTTCAATTAATCAATGCTTGGATCTAAGGATTTATTGCATACATTTTCACCTCTAATCTTGGAAGAAAAATTCACCTGAATTGCTGTGGCATTCGATTCGGGGTCTGATATCTAAGCCTCATTAGGGTTCTCACAATATATAGAAAGAGAGTCGGCAAGTATGGATTAGTACCGAGTCTGAACGGCGGATGTGGAAGAGTATTTTCATTTGCTATTCAGTTATATTATATTATTACAGATATTATCGCGTCGTGTATATCCACTCGAGTATTTTCATTTACGATTCAGTTATATTATATGATTACAAAGATTATCGTGTTGGGTATATCCAAGCGCGGTGAGCTTTGGATATTCGCAATCCAACGGTCAGTCAACAAAGTCAACCATTGACTTTTCTCATGGTCGTTGGATGCCCCGAATCTCCATTCACGCGCAGGCGCACTGGCACTGTAAACAAAACTGTAAACAAACAAAACTTAGATAGTCCAAGTTGGTTAACATCCCCACAAAATTAGTATCGATTTCAAATCTACCATCTAGGACATTCACAAATGTGTCCTAAGAGATGTATATAGGATATATTTCCTTTTGCCATTGCTATCATTACCATGAATGATGGATATGATTAGGAATTTGAATCATTTTTTAATAATTGTTGTTTAATAATTGTATCTATAATCACATATTGGCGATGAGAATTGACTAGTTAGTAGATATTTACCCGTAGACAGATCAAGAAAAGCAATGCGACAAAGCTTTTGTTAAATGCATATAAAAAGATGAATTTTTTTTATAAGTCAAACCAAGATGGAAGCTCACACAAGGGAAAACAAAACTTACACACAAAAAACAAGGTTTAGCATAGGTTTTAGTCGACTCCCTTCTAGGTTTTAGTGGACTCCCTTCTCTACTCTAGTGAAGATAGAAAGTGGAGATTTTTGCAATCAAGAAGTCCTTCTATGTGCCCTAATTGTATTCGCACACCCAATGTGGTATAGGAAACAATGATGCACTGATGTATTACCTTCACTGTTTTTCATTTTCGGCATTGCTGTACCACAATTACGATAAAATAAAAAGCTTTCCCTACCAATTTTACAATTTTATCATCCTTTATTCTTTTCCTCCTCTTCAAGCATTATTTTTTTTTCAAAATCTCTTCCCCCTCACATACAATGTTTTTCCTCCTCTTCTTCAAGCACTAGTATTTTCTTTCAAAGTCTACTCCCCTGACAGAAAATGCTTCTATCTACACTATCGATTTTGGTTCACGTTGTCCATCTATGGTAGCTTGAAATTTTTCAATTTAATTTGATAAAAAAAAAACCTTCAAAGCATCTTTTGAATTCGTTAACGATGGAGGAAAAACCGGTTAATGTTCCTTGTTATGTCATTAATTTATATTTATATAATTTTAAAAAAAAAATCCAAAATGAGTTAGTTCTTGTTAGAATGTAATCATTTCTCACCCCCTATGTAAACAATGCATCGGTGGCCGTCTTGACCCTTCAAGACTTGAGGATTAAACCACCGATTACAATTTTGTTTTATATAAACTTAAATGGTGGCCGCCTTAACTTTTGTAGACCACAAGACAACATCACCGCCATTGATTAAGCCTTTTAGAAGATCAAAGGGGCAATTTTTGAATTTATGTTTTTGTATAAGAAACAAATTGTAATTTATGGATCTTGAAGACATTTTTGAATTGAAGTTGTTACGGTGTATTCTCAGTTATGCTCTCTGCGTTTAATTTTGAGTTAGTAAACTCTGTTCATAAAAAAAAAAAATTGTATTTCGTGATTTGGCGATTGTCGTTGTGTGTTGTTTATGTATCGAGCGTTCCCAAACGCCGAAACCTGAAGGGTCCCACAACCTTATCATGATTTCGCATTTCGACAATTCTGGGTGTATTTTGTTTTTGCATCGGGTGTTAGCAAATCCCAAACCCCGAAATTGTGGGCCCAAAGCATATTCGCATTTCACAATTCGGCATTTCTTATTTCGTTTTGTTTGTGCGTTGGGTGTTTGTAAACCCAGAAATCCCAAACCTTGAAACCGGATCCGCCTCCGCTTTTTTCACATTTGGTATCAGAGCTAGCAGTATATCTGGCAATTGCTTAATTCATTGCAGATTATTCCTGTTAGTGCCAAAATAACGAATTGTAATTTATGGATCTTGAAGACATTTTTGAATTGAAGTTGTTACGGTGTATTCTGAGTTATTCTCTCTGCGTTAAATTTTGAGTTAGTAAACTCTGTTAAGAATTTTTTTTTTGTATTTCATGATTTGGCGATTGTCGTTGTGTGTTGTTTATGTATTGAGCATTCCCAAACGACGAAACCTGAAGGGTCCCACAGCCTTATCGTGATTTCGCAATTCGACAATTCTGGGTGTATTTTGTTTTTTCATCGGGTGTTAGCAAATCCCAAACCCCAAAATTGTGGGCCCAAAGCATATTCGCATTTCACAATTCGGCATTTCTTATTTCGTTTTGTTTGTGCGTCGGGTGTTTTTAAACCCAGAAATCCCAAACCTTGAAACCAGATCCGCCTTCGCTTTTTTCACATTTGGTATCAGAGCTAGCAGTATATCTAGAAATTGCTTAATTCATTGCAGATTATTCCTGTTAGTGCCAAAATTTCATTCTCATAATTTTCTGCGTGAAGGTTTATTTAATTTTTGTCAATTTTTATAAATGCTTGCGTCTGGCAATAGTTCTTCTCAGATTCAGGTTCATGTTCTGAGCGAGAAGTCATATCACTCCTGGTACATTCGGATGATGACGATTTTGCGTTCTCTGGATTTGTGGACTTATGTTATTGATGGTTATGTCGAGCCAGTTGATGCTGCAGCAAAATTGGCTCTGTCTAATGCTGATCATGTTTTACTGAAGGAAAACAGGAAAAAGGATAATAAAGCTCTTGGATTAATCTAGCAAGGATTAAATGAATCCATTTTTATGAAGATTTCTAGTGCTTCATATTCAAAGATGGCTTGGGACATTCTTGAAACATGTTATCAAGTTGTGTCCAAGGTGAAGATAGTCAAGTTGCAGAACTTGAGAAGGGATTTCAAAAATCTTAAGATGAAGGATAATGAAAGTGTTGATACTTTCATGACTAAGGTGATGAGTGTTGTAAACCAGCTCAGGCAATATGGAGATGATATTGAGAATAAAAGAGTTATAGAGAAGGTGCTGATAAGTTTGCCCAAGAAGTTTGAACCTGTTATTGTTCCCATAGAGGAATTTAAAGATTTAAGTTTAATGCAAATTGATGAGTTAACTGGTTCTCTTATTGCTTATGAATCTAGGATATCTATATATGAAGAAGGATCATTCGAGCATGCTTTCAAATCCCAACTACATGTTACCATAGGCAGAAGCAGAGGAAGGTCTCATACTTGTGGAAGAGGAAGTCAATTTTTTGGCCCAAGGGACAACAAAGCTGAATCAGAGTCTGAGCAGAAGTCACAGCATAATCATCGTAATTTAAGAGGGAGAAGCAGCAAACCCTGGCAACAAGATAATCAAGGGTATGATAAAACTAAAGTGCAATGTTATTATTGTAAGAAGTTTGGGCATTTTGCTAACAAATGTTGGAAGAAGTAGGCATATGCTGGAAAGCAGTCTGCACATATCATAAATGATTTTGTGGATGATCAAAATCCTATGTTCTTGACTTGTAATGTCACTCACGAAAGTGCCAACGATATTTGGTTTTTGGATAGTGGTTGCAGTAACCACATGACTGGTAATAAAGACTTATTTTCTTCCACTGATACTAGTATTCAGTTTGAAGTAAAACTCGAGAATGACTGTAAGGTTACAGTTAATGGTAAAGGTGTAGTTCTAGTCTACACTAAGAATAATCAGAGGAGAAGTATTGATGATGTTTACTTTGTGCTTGGTTTAAAATGAAATCTTATCAGTGTTGGACAGTTGTTGGAGAAAAAGTACAGAGTGTTCTTCAACGACAAGGTATGTACTATCTATGATAAATTACCGAACAAACAGTTGATTGCAAGAGTAGAGATGACCAAGAATAGAATTTTTCCACTTGTTATGTGAAATGATTTGAGTGGTTCTTTGAATGCTTACAAAGATGGAAGTTTAGATGAATCTTGGTTATGGCATTTGAGATATGGTCATTTACATTTTGGTGGCTTAGATTTGTTACAAAAGAAACATATGGTGAAAGGGTTACCTTGTATTCAACAACCTGCAAGCTCTTGTGAGAGTTGCATACTTGGAAAACATCACAGAGAGAAATTTGTTTTAGGTGTTTCCTACAAAGAAAAATATGCTTTGGAAATTGTCCACACAGATTTATGTGGACCTATGCAAACACATTCTTTAACTGGTTGTGTTTATTTTATGACTTTCATTGATGATTTTAGTAGGAAGACTTGGTTGTATTTGTTGAAACATAAGTCTAAAGCCTTTGATGTTTTTAATAAGTTTAAGTCTATGGTTGAGAATGAGAGTGGTTGAACCATTAAGATCCTGAGGTATGACAGAGGAGGTGAATACAAATTTAATGAATTCATTGAATTTTGTGATATTCATGGAATTAAAGGGTAGTTTACTGCTCGATATACTCAACAGCATAATGGAGTGGCTGAAAGGAAGAATCAGACCATCATGGACATGGCTAGAATCATGTTGAAAGAAAAGAATCTTTCAAATGAATATTGGGGAGATGCAGTTCTATGCTCTATTTTTATCTTCAATAGAAGTCCGACCAAGATCGTGTGGGATCATGTACCTCAGGAAGCCTAGGATGGTAAGCCTTGTAATGTTTCTCATTTCAGAATTTTTGGATTTGTTGCATTTGTACATGTACCTGCAGAAATGAGGAGGAAGTTGGATGAAAGAAGTGAGAGATGTATCTTTGTTGGATACAGTGAAGAGTCTAGGGCATATAAAATCCACAATCCCATCACCCAGAAATATGTGATCAACAGAGATGTTTAATTTAAAGAAGATGAAGCCTGGGATGGAAGTATTGACAAATCAATTTCATAGGGAGTTGTGTTACCCCGTGAAGATGATGATGGAGCTGAGCAGGATGAAGGAGATGGACATATGATTCCACATTTACATATGCCTGCAACAAGAATTCCAATAAGGAAAGCACCATATTTTAGCTCATCTCAATTTAGAATGCCAATAACTCATGAGCGTGGTGAGCCATCTAGATATGATGGACATCAATCAGATTCACAGGTAAGTAGTGAATCAAATCCCACTTTAGCTTCATTAAGAAATATATTTAAAGGACAAAAGACTAGAAACATAAGAGTACTGTATGATCAGTATGAAGAAGTAGATCAGATTTCAAATTTTGCATTTATAGCTTATGATCCTGTAAGTTATGATGAAGTTGCTAAAGAGGATGTCTGGATAAAAGAAATGGATGAGGAGATTGATTCCATTGAAAGAAATAACAATTGGGATCTTTTCGATTTACCTTAAGGCAAGAAGAGCATTGGTGTTAAATGGGTTTATAAGACTAAGTTGAATGCAGATGGTCAAGTTGAAAAATACAAGGCAAGACTTGTAGCTCAGGGGTATAGTCAGCAACCTGGTATTGATTACAATGAAACCTTTGCTCCTGTAGAAAGGATTGACACAGTGAGGATGGTCTTAGCTATTGCAACTCATAATAGATGGATCATGGATCATATGGACGTCAAGTCTGCATTTTTGAATGGATATTTGGAAGAAGAGGTTTATGTAAGACAACCTCTGGGTTATGAGATTGATAAGCATAGATATAAAGTTTACAAGTTAAGGAAGGTTTTATATGGACTGAAGAAGGCATCCAGAGTTTGGTATAGCAGAATTGATGACTACATGATTAGTGTTGGATTTAGTAAAATTCCAAGTGAACCAACTCTGTATACAAAGGTAAACCAAAGTGGTAAATTTTTTATTGTTTGTTTGTATGTTGATGATCTTTTTTTTACTGGAGATCTATCTGTAGATGATTTTAAGAATGCCATGAAAATAGAGTTTGAGATGATTGATTTAGGTTTAATGAAATTTTTTCTTGGACTTGAAGTGGATCAATCTTATGATGGAATTTTCATTTGTCAAACTAACTATGCAAATGAGGTGCTAAAAAGGTTTAGAATGTTGAATTGCAAGCCAGCTGCAACACCAATGGCAACTGGTATTAAACTGAGCAAGTATGATGAAGGATCATATGTTGATCCAACCCTGTATAAGAGGTTGGTTGGAAGCCTTATGTACTTAACAACAACCAGACTTGACATTATGTTTGCTGTGAGTTTGATTTCCAGATTCATGGAGACTCCGAAGAGTACTCATTGGCAAGCAGGAAAGAGGATCCTGAGATATGTTGCTGGAACAACTAATTTTGGTATCTGATACACATCAAGCTTAAACTTTGAGTTGATCATATATACTAATAGCGATTTTGCAGGTTCCATTGATGATAGGAAAAACACATCTAGGTATATTTTTAGTCTTGGATCTGGAGCAGTGGCATGGGAATCAAAGAAATAGCCCATTGTGACTCTATCTTCCACTGCGCCAGAGTATGTTGCAATAGTTGCAGCTGCATGTCAAGCTATATGGATGAGAAGGGTCTTGAATGAATTGTTGCATAACCAGAATGATGCAACCTAGATTGTCTGTGACAATAAGTCTTCCATTGCATTGTCAAGGAATCATGTTTTTCACAAACAAAGTAAGCACATTGATACAAGGTATCATTTCATTTGAGAGTTGGTAAATGGAAAAGAAGTTTTTGTTCAGTTTTTTCGATCTGAAGAACAACTTGCAGACATATTTACAAAGCCTTTGGGAAATGAACTGTTTAAAATTCATAGAAGTAATATTGGGGTCTACAAACTGTAATGCATTGTTTACAACAATTTTGTTTTACATAGTTTTAGTTTTGTTTTTGTTCTAAAATGATTAAGAGGGAGTATGTTAGGATGTAATCATTTCTCACCGCCTGTGTAAATGGTGCATCGGTGGTCGTCTTGACCCTTCAAGATTCGAGGATTAAAACACCGATTAAAATTTTGTTTTATATAAACTTAAATGGTGGCCGCCTTAACCTTTGCAAGCCACAAGACCCCATCACCGCCATTGATTAAGTCTTTTATAAGATCAAAGGGGTAATTTTTGAATTTATGTTTCTGAATAAGTACCAGAAACGAATTGTAATTTATGGATCTTGAAGACATTTTTGAATTGAAGTTGTTATGGTGTATTCGTAGTTATTCTCTCTGCATTTAATTCTGAGTTAGTAAACTCTATTCATAATTGTTTTTTTTCTTTCGAAATATCTATAGGCTTGTGCTATTGAGTCATTCCCTTCCAAACCCTGAAACAATATTGCCTCGGCCCCACATCTTGATCAGATTTCGTGATTTGGTGATTTTCGTTGTGTGTTGTTTATGTATCGAGGATTCCCAAACGTCGAAACTCGAAGGGTCCCACAGCCTTATCGCGATTTCACGATTAGACAATTCTGGGTGTATTTTGTTTTTGCATCGGGTGTTAGCAAATCCCGAACCCTGAAATTGTGGGCCCAAATCATGTTTGTAAACCCCGAAACCCAATCCGCCTCCACGTTTTTCACAGTTCTTTCAATTTTGTTTTTATAATGCTAGCAGTTTACCTACTTGCAGTTTCAGTTTTTATGCTCCGTTCAATATACTCGAACAATCTCCATTGACTTGATGCTTCTAATGCTCAGTAATGTACTATACCAGTGGAACACACATGAACTGATAATAGTGCATTGACTTGATGCTTCTAATGCTCAGTAATGTACTATACCAGTGGAACACACATGAACTGATAACAGTGCATTGACTTGATGCTTCTAATGCTCAGTAATGTACTATACCAGTGGAACACACATGAACGGATAACAGTGCATTGACTTGATGCTTCTAATGCTCATTAATGTACTATACCAGTGGAACACACATGAACTGATAACTGTGCATTGAAGGACACCCCATTCGTGGTGCATCCAATAAAGCATGGACCAACAAGAACTACTAGGTACATTCAGTTTTATTGGACGAGCGTACATCTCGAAACATGAGTACTATTATTGATGATGGTGCAGCACATACCCACCACGCGTGGGGCATCCAAGTAAAGATAATGCATGGGCCAAAGCTAGAAGGTGTGTTTGATTTGGTTGCCTACGCATGCATCTCGGTGCACCATCTTAGTGCACTATTATGTGCAACATTCTTCATGTGGTTGGGTAGCTTTAACACTTCATTAAATCAATTATTATATTATGTGTAATGTAGATTTTGCAATATGTAATGTGTTATGCAGTGGAAGCATAAACCTAACAAGATTTTAGTAGCAAAGAATATAAAACCAAGATTAAATAGAGAGTAACAATTCACAAAATTGATACAATGATTTATGTGGAAACTCAATATTGGAAAAAACCAGGCAATAATAATCGGTATTCTTATTATTTAGGGGAGAATTACAATAGCCAACACCACCCACACACATTGTGCCTTGTTCACACACTGTACATTCACCTCTATGGGTACGCTCCAATATATAACATCTATCACACAGTTATTACACAACTTTTTCACTGAAGTGTGCATTCATGCACATTCTAAATTTAGTTGATGTGCATGCCCAAATTAATTCATCACCTTCTGCAAGACAAGAGAATCCAAACACCCCTTTCTGCAAGCCAAGAGAATCCAAACACCATCACATCTCTGCAACTTCTCTAACAGTATTGTTACATGAGTATGGACCATTATGCCTCCATCACTAACATGTCCAATAAACTAATGCACTTGTCCATTATGATATGTTGGACTATTAGTCAAATGCACAACACTTTGACCACTATGGAACACCACATCCTATACATGTGATCGGTGCATTCTTGCAAGACATAACTTGAGTTAGGTCTCCTCTTGTCGACATCTCATGAATAATAACCAAAGACTAAATAAATTCAACCACTCTAGGTGATACTTGTTCTTTTGTGTTTGAAGAACCCATTTCCATGTTCTTCACCTTGTTTTTCCATGTGTCAACTGCATGTGAAATGATGATCATTTCCTATCACAATCATCAAACTTACTAATAGCATATAATACTCAAGACATATAACCCTTTTCTTCTTCATCGATTAGGACATAAACCCAAAGAAAACTTACAATGGAAAGTAAAAGGGAATTTACCAGTTTCACATTATTCATAGCGAATTTCCTGAGTATCTTCACCACATACATCTATTGTGATAACCAAGCTTACCATATTTCTTGTCTTTGTGTATTTCCATGCCCAAGATTTATTTTGTTGCTCCCAGGTCCTTCATAACAAATGTCCTAACAAACTAAGCCAACCTGTTGATTTCAAACATGCTTGTTCTTGCAACAAGCATAACATTTAACACCAAGATAATAAATATACCATAAACAAAATGGTTATACTCACTTCTTGTAAATTGTGTCTCACCATTAAGGAATCAAACATCTTGTACTATTTTCATGGCATGCTTCAGGATATACAATGATTCATGAGTTTGCAAACAAATCTTCTGTTGTGATTCTAAACTAACCATTCAGGTTGTTCCATATACATCCCCTTATCCAAAAAAATCCATGTAAAACAATTTTAACATCTAGCTTTACTAACACAACTAGTGGTGACACAACGTGAATAGAAACAAGCTCTTAACAAATAGTGAGAAACTTTCATTGAAATCAATACCTTCCAAATACCCTTCTACTACCAGTCATTCTTTGAACCTTTCATATTTTACTACGTTTGATTTTATAAAAGGATATTCATCAAACACTGCATCTTTGTCCATGATGATTATGTGGGTAGTATGATCCCACATTCTGCATCCCTCAACATCATCACCATATCAAATATCTACCTTCTTGATCTGGGTCCTACTTAGAATGTTGATAAGAAACATAACCATCACAACAAAATAATTTCACATTTGACTAATTACTAGATGACCTCTTCATACCTCTTCTTGAGTCTTCCAGTCTTTTGCAATCAATGGTGAATAAGTTGCCATTTATCACAACTGCTTCTATTCACAACTATTGTTGCAACTTGGCATTACTAAACATGCTTATTCAATCTGATCTACCTTGCAATACTCTACAAGTTCCATGGATATAAACCTACCTTTATCATATATTCTCAAACACTTGATTGACCTCCCAACACATCAACCTTTCTACAGACCCATATTTATAACTTGGACACAATGCTCCACCTAGAATTTTGCATTCGAACAAATTTGACCAAATTCGTCCAAATGAACCCAAGTGAACCTTTTTCGCCCACCTCGAGGGAATTCACACTGGAGTCTTAGTGCTCCACCTTAACATGAACATTTCGTTAAACAAATCCGGCCGAGCCAACCAAGTAAGCCTTCGCCACTTAGCTCCATGCCCATTTACAATGGAGTTCACCAAGCCTTTTATAGACTTCATTACATGCAATCCATGAACACAATACCACAGGATACCCAAAAAACATGGACCCGAAAAACCACCTGCTTTGACCTAAAAAACATATTTAATTCATTAACTCTTTCACTAAGTCAAGGTTAAACCAACACACATGCCCCCCCACATACTCAATCTACCTAAATATATGTTTAGAATTTTCATAGGTGACCAGATAAACTTGGGGTATGCATGCCCATCCAGGTCTTATAGACATAAGCCCAATTTACATGCAATCAATATTTTTTACAACTCCAAAGTAAATAAAATTTATTTATTTATTTTTATTTCAAGGTGACTCAACCATCACCGCCCTGTGAATTTTATGTGAACATAGGGCTTGAGACACAACAAACAGAAAAAACTTCATCAAACATACTTGTAGCTGAATTTGTTTCTTTTGTGGAGTCCTCTTTGGATGCTTTTTGTCTTTTCCAACAATCCTTCTTGAGATGCCTAGATTTGCCACAAAACTAACATTTCCCCTTACCCTTACTATATTTTGACTTGGACCTCATTGTACCTTTCTAATCTTCCCCTCATTCTGTAGATCGACTTCCACCATTGCTTCTATTGTTGAGGTTTCTTTATTGTATCTTATCCTCAGCTCCTCATACAACAAAGCTTTCACAATCATGTCATAATCAATGGAATTTGTTGAGTAGAACCACATTGATGTGAGAAAATGATCCCAAGACTCAGGAAATGAACACAATAGTGTAACTTCCTTGTCCTCATCTTCGTTCTTTACTTCCATACAAGATAATTGACAAATCAAAGTATTGAAAAGATTTAAGTGATCAACAATTTTTGTACCTTCTTTCTTCTGTAACATGTACAACTGCCTCTTCAAGAAAATGATGTTGTTCAAGGGCTTTGTCATATACGAAATCTTCAATATGTTCCACAAACTTATTGTTTTCTCCTCTTCAGCGATGTTAAACAAAACTTCATATGGCAGACACAAACGAATGGTACTAAGGGATCTTTCATCCAAATCTTTTGAGTCCTCGTCTATCATGCTTGCCGATTTCATTATATTTTTAGCCAATGCCTTTTGAAATCCTTGTTGCACAAGAGAATCCTTCATCTTGAGCTTCCATAAATCAAAGTTATTATTACCACTGAATTTCTCCACCTCAAACTTAGAACTATGCAGTTTCACCATTAGCACAAAAAATCGTCCAAACCACTACTTGTAAAAAAAAAACCTTTAAATGTGGAGGAATATTCCTATATATTTCAAGGTTGAATAAAAAAATCTTTAGTCCAAAGTTTAATCCAAATATAAAAACCTTTAAAAAAAACCACGCACCTTATTTATTTATAAATGGTGATCATGTATAACACCACCCCAAAATGAACTTTAATAAAATAGATTCCTCATATAATTTGTCTCATGTGCATAATAAGACAAAACGTGAACCAATACTTATCCCTCACATTTATTAAATTAATATCCTAAACTTTTAATACGTCATCCATGATTTAATAATCCTCCATGTCTTATGCATAAGGAAACAAAAAGGTTTGAATTTCATACCATGACCTTCCAAAAACATTTATTTTTGGATTAAATAGCAGTTGTTGTAGCTCTCGATGATGATAGCTTGTGGCAATTAGAAAATTGTCGCGGCTTGTAAGAGGATATCCTGCGACACTTTTGTTAAATTGTCGCATTGTGTAATAGGGATTACCCGCCCCACTTTGTAGAATTTGAAAATTTTGCAAGTGTTCTTGTGACTACCACATTGTGTAAGAGGGACAACCTTCGACAGTGTAATAAAAATCGACAAGTAGGCCAACACACTCAACTTGGCTTGGCTTGGTTAATCTCCGTTGTTATCCAATGACTAGATTCTCTTCTCCTTCACTCTTTGATCTTTCAACTCTACTCTCTGTTACCACTTGTTGGGTAGCAAAATCATAAACATAACAAGATTCTAATAGAAAAGAATATAAAACCAATATTAAACCAAGAACATCAATTCATACAATTGACGCAGTGATTTATGTGGAAACGAAATACAGGAAAAAACTACGAGGTAACTATAATTATTATTTTTATTATTCAAGGGATAATTACAATAGCGAACACCGGCATATAAACATCCTCTCCTCACCACGCACACACCACACTCTACAGTATTGTGTTTTGCTCACACACTACACATTCACCTCTATGGGTATGCTTGTATATATAACATCTATCACACAGTTACACGATCTGATCATAAATAGATCATATAGTTACAGAACCTGTTCACTGAAGTGTGCATGCATGCACATTCTAAATTTAGTTGATGTGCATGTGTATGCTACCGCATGGGAAATTGGTTGGCACGTTTTCAACATAATGTGGATATTGCAGTGTTTAGTGATTTTGTAAACACTTTATAGTTAGTGTTAGTATAGTGCATCGACATCAAATCACAAATCAACAATGGTGTCAAATCCAGTAGTCTTAACATTTCACTTGTTGGCATTTTGGGCATATTTGTCCATCAGTTTTGTCCCAAATTAGTCAAAATTGATGGGAACTCTATCTTTGAGTGATTAAGTTTGTATAATTTGAGTACCCCGAGGGTTTTCTAGGTATTGAATCCATTTATGCATTCAAAAATTAAATTTAAATAACATAAAATGGTGATTCCACCAAGATTTACTTGGCGATATTCCAGTGAAAATGTTTAAAATGTTTAAAAGATACAATGTTTAGACAATGTCGTGTCAAAATGGAACGCAATGTCTGGATCTATGAGGTGTATTTGGTTTGTTTCAAGGTACATGCATCTCAACATGCCAATGTTGTTGTACAATGTGGATGTCACCGTGTGTTTTGGTTTCTTAGGTATATTGACATTAATTTTAAAATTTACACATGCACACTTAATTTTTTAAGTCAAAAATTTTCCCTTATCCATATATTTATATATAATATATTTAAATAACATGTTATATCCAAATATAAGTAACAAATAGGTTTTACATTGTGTGTCACAGTAGCTGATGGGTCTTGACACTTTGAATAACATCATTCAAATTTTCACTTATGTCAAGACACGTCAACTACACCAACTATTCACACTTTGTATCCAAATCCATTGTGAATAGCATCATTCAAATTTTCAATCCCCACTGCGAGTTCTAACTTCAACATAAGTAACAATTTCTGAAATTCAAATTTTCATTTTTGTGTAAAGCATGCATAACAAAATTTATGAATTCTATGACAGAGGAGGTTTCATGCATAGCACAAGTTATAAATTCTATAATAAAGGCTACATGTATAACACATGTTATAGATTTTATAGCAGAGGTTACATGCATAACAAAGGTTATAAATCCTATAACACATGTTGCACAACACTGATATGTTCAAAAGTCACAGTGACTCTTTGGACCATATCACACCCGACAGGATGGAAAGTGAAGGTTGAGAGGGAAATAAAGATCAAGGATTCAAGAATATTGTCGAGAACCTGCATGCAACTATCGAGAGAGGTAAGACTCATAAAAATTTAGTTTAAAATTTCAATTGCAGTGAACATTCTCATGCTCTCTCTTATTGTTTGAATTTTTTTAAATTATCACTGCACAAGGATGGAAATTTTCTTTGTATGTGAATGTAAAAATTTTATTTTTTTGGTTGAATCTATGTGGTCACATCAATTTTAAAATTTTTCTTCTTTCACACTTATTTTCTTACTATCTACTTATTTTCTTATTACGTTTGGTTTTCGAGAATCCACATGTTAAATACCTTCCCGCCAATGTTTTTATATGTCTTCCTAATAATAATAATAAGCACGGGTGCCTCTAATTCAGATACTTCACCTCTTACTGTATTGCAACAAACCTACACTCGATAAATAAAACAAAGTTATATAGTATAATCTCTTCATTTTTATTGAATATAAGCTAACAATTCTTTGAAAAAGTGGAGGTGATGCAAGAAACTTGTCGCTCTCGGAAGGGAACACCAACATCCTTCACATTCATCTTGAACGTAGGCGACGAGGGGGGGATTTTATTCTTGGGTCTAGCCTTCCAGGCCCCTTTGTTTTTATGATTCTTCTCACAACACACAAATCTCCCCATATCCACAGATATAAGAAAGAATGAAGGCATAAACATGATCAATTTTGAATCGAATGGATCTGATAATTGGAAGGATGTTATTTAATATAGTAGGTATCTGATTTCATTTTCTAAGTGATTTCACTTTGATTTAAAAGATGGGAAAAAAATATTAAACATTATGTGAAGGACAATTTTAAAGACAAACTAGTCATAAAAAATTTACTTGACTTGTAGGAGTACCCGTCAAATTTATACCTAGTTGGTGCCCTCGTCATACCTACAAATTAGGGTAAGAATTTCAAAATTAAACAGTTAATTATGTTCGACCATTTTGAAATTCTAATATTTTGTGACGGTTACAATGAAGAATGTTGACAATCATGAGAAAATTTTAATTGTATTTGATGGTCAAATATAAATAATTGATGCCTAGTTTTTAGGCATTCGTTAAGCATCTAGATGGTAGTTGAACTCCAGGTGTAATTCTTAAAATTGCCAAGTGTTTGAATTATTTTTCCACGTTTTCCCCCTAAATAGTTGCATTGCCCCCACAACGCAATTGTGTTGTGTGTTATTTAAATCTTAGTTTGTTCTCTCATCTATGCCAAGAAAGGATTGAATTTATTATTGTATTTTGTTGTAGCTTTTGTTTTGTGCACAACGAGAGTCGTTTTTATGCAACAACGATTTTTTTATGTGACAAAGATATGTTATTTCTTATTTGTTGTGTTTTTTATGTAATAGAGAGGTACTATAGTTATCTTTTGTAGTTTTTATTTTTTTGTGTAAGAGAAATCTCTTCTTTAATATTCTGTGGCATTTTTTAAAACATACTATTTAAAAAATCAAAGTGCTTTTTTTTTATCGTTACAATGAAAATATTTTCATTGGGAAATTTTTGGATAGCATCTGAGTTTCTTTGGGCGTGATTTTCATTTGTCATTTAATTCCATTGGTGCTCAGATATTTCATTTGGTATCATAGTGGGTTTCTTACATCATCTTACTTTATTTGAAGAAGGAGAAATGACCCAAAATTCAAATGCAATTTAGCACGAGATTCTTCTTTTCAATGGGGAAAACTATGAGAACTGGTGTCTAAAGATAAGAACTTTTCTCATATGACAAGATTTATGGGTGCCTGTTTTTGTAGGTTACATAGAGCCAACTGATGAGACTGCCTATAATGCTCTCTATGTTGATCAAAAGACGGGATTGAAGGAGAACATGAAAACGGATGCCAAATCTTTGTTCATCTTTCAAACATGAGTTGACATCGCACTGTTTCCAAACATTACAGAATGTAGTAAGTCCCATGATGCTTGAGAAACCTTGGAGAAGGAATACAAGGGATTTGTTAAGGTAAAATTTGTCAAACTACAAATGTTGGGAATATATTTTGAATCTCGTACTATGAAAGAAAATGAGAGTGTTGAATATTTTATTACTAGAGTTCAAAATATTGAAAATTTTATTCATGATCATGGTGAATCTCTTAAAGATTGGAGGATTGTTGAAAAAGTTTTGGGAAATCTTCCTAAGAACTTTGATCCCATCACTATTTCTATAGAGAAGTCAAGAAATGTATCATAGCTAACCCTTGTTGATCTGTTTGGAATCCTTCAAGTACATGGAGACAAGTTAAAAAAGACTGAGGAAACTCATGATCACGCTTTCCAAAGTTGAAGGTTAATGAAAAGAAGAAACAATATTTCACTACCATGAATGATGATTCTCATTTTTCTTCATCATTAAATAGAGGAGGTAGAGGTTGTGGAAGAGCCAGAGAAAGAGGAGGTCATGGTATAGGAAGAAGCAATATTCGTGGGAGAAGTAACTTCCATTACAACTATTGTAAAAAGTTGGTCACCTTGAAACCTATTGTTTTAAGATGAAAAGGAGAACTCTCAAACTTTGTTTCTCACATGTAGTATTTTTTATGATAAAGATGATTTTGTATGGTATTTTGATAGTGGTTGCTCAAATCACATGACATGAAATAAAAATCATTTTGTAAAGTTAGATGAGAGTGTGAAGAGAAAAGTAAATTTTGGAAATGATAATGAGGCAGGAGTAAGGGTAAAAGGTACCCTTGCCATAAAAGTCAAATATATAAGTATTATGTATATATAAGATACTTATTTTTCTCTAAGTTTAAAGCATAACTTGATTAGCATAGGACAACTAAATTCTAAAAACTACAAGACTGTTTTTTAAGGAAGGTTTTGTAAGATTTTTAACAACAAAGGCCTTATTGCCAAATTTCCTATGATAGATAATATGATGTTTTTGTTAAGTATGAAACCAAAAGTATATTTCTATAAGTCCTTGGTTGATGAGTCTTGGTTATGGCCCAAAATTTTTGGGCACCTTAATTTTGGATCTCTTTCCCTCATGCAAAAGAAGAATTTGGCAAGAGGTTTTCCTTCATTCATAGAACCCAATAATAAGATATGTGAAGCTTGTGCAAAAGAGAAACAACATAGAGATAGATTTCCTCATCATTATTTTAGATCAAGTGAACCTTTGGCCTTAGTGTACTTGCAAATATTTGTGTCCCCATGCAGACCTTATTTCTTGGAAATAATATGTATTTTCTTCTCTTTATAGATGATTTTTCAAGGATGTGTTGGGTCTATTTCTTTAGTGAGAAGTCTCAATGTTTTAGTTTCTTTCAAAAATTTAAAACACTTCTTAAGAAGGAATAAGATACTATTTGAAATTATTGAGAATTGATTGAGGTGGAGAATTCAACTCTAATGAATTCAAAGAACTTTGCATCTTACATGGCATCAAGAAGGAGTTAACTACTACATATACTCCTCAACAAAATTATGGCTATATGTATGTTAAAAAAATGAGTTTGTCAAATATGTATTAGGAAGATGCAGTCCATACAACTATGTATATCCTCAACAAAAGTCCTACAAAGATAGTAAAAAATTCTACTCCTTATGAAGCTTGGTTTTGTAGAAAACCAACAATTTATCATCTAAATTTTTTTGGGTCTGCATGCTTTGTTCACATTCATGCACAACAAAGACATAAATTAGATGGAAATTTAGTGAAATGTATTTTCATTGGATATTCAGAAGAAAACAAGGCTTATAGGTTTTTTAATTCACTTAATAACAAAATTTATATTAGTAGAGATGTAATATTTGATGAAGGGGGAGTTTATCACAAGAATGAAGGAGAAGATAAAGTGCTTACACCACATATTGGAAACTTAATTTATGATAACAATGATCAGTCTTTGCATCCATCTAATGCAACAAATGCACGCTCAGCTTCAAGGAGTTTTCCATGAAGTTCAAATTCATCTTCTTCGATAGAAATATCTGATGTTGATACACAATCAACATCTTCATCTAGTCCTCTTATAAAAACAAGAAGTTTGAAGGAGATATATGAGACATCTAGGTATGTTGGTGATAATTTTTCTCTTTTTTCTTCCTCCTATGTTGAATATTTTAATTTTAAAGAATATTTCATTGGTGATCCATGGGTGCAAGCGATGGAGGATGAGATGTCACGGATTGAAAAAAATGATACATGGGAGTTAGTTGATCTTCCTCATGGAAAATGCACTATTGGTGTAAAGTGGATTTACAAGATAAAATTTAATATGGATGGAAGTATTTCAAAGTATACATAAAGTTTGGTTGCAAAAGGATATGTGCAACAAAAAGGCATTGACTATGAGGAAACATTTTCTCCAGTAGCAAGAATTGAAACTGTAAGAAATTTTCTTTCCACTGCCTACTGGTTAAAGTTAACTGGAAACTATAAGAAATTTTCTTTTCATTGCATACCGGTTAAGGTTAACAGTTTATAAGATGGACGTTAAATGTACTTTCTTAAATGGATATTTGAAGGAAGAAGTTTATGTTGAACAACCCCAAGGTTTGACTGTTAAAGGTAAATAAGATAAGGTTTATAGGCTTAAAAAGGCTCTCTGTTGTCATAAGCAAGCCCCTAGAGCTTGGTACTCTAGAATTGATAAATATCTTATTTATCATGGATTTGTTAAATTTCCTTCTAAAAGTACACTGTAAAAAAAGGTTGTGGATTCAGATTTCATCATTTTTTATTATATGTAGATGAATTAATTTTTATGAGCACCTCATCCTCACTTGTGAAGGAGTTAAGGAGGCAATGAAATCTGAATTTGAGATGTCTAATTTAGGAGAAATGCAAAATTTTTTGGGTACGCAAATCAACCAAACAGTTGGAGGTATATCCATTGGTGAAGTCAAAAATTTTGAAGATTTGTTGAAGAGGTTTAACATGCATGGTTGTAAACCTGTAAGTACTCCCTTAGTTGTTGGCAATAAATTGACAAAGGAAGATGAAACTCCACTTTGTAATGCCACTCTTTATAGATCTCTGGTAAACAATTTTATGTATCTAACCAGACATCATGTTTGTTGGGAGTCTAGTTTCCAAGTTCATGCATCAACCTCATGAGCCGCATTCACATGCAACAAAAATAATCCTTAGATATGTAAGTGGTACAAAAAATTTTGGATCATTTTATAATGCTACTAATGATTCCAATGTTGTAGCATACACATATGCAGATTGGGTGGGTTGAAAGAGCACTTATGGATATTTTTTTCTCTTTGGAGGAAAACTTGTTGCTTGGATCAGCAAAACACAACCCACTATTGCTCTATCTACAACTGAAGCATAGTATATTGCAACGTCATCAATAAGTATACAAGCCATCTCCATGAAAATAATATTTGAAAACTTGTGAATGAAAGTCAATAAGTCAATCAAATTATATGGCAATCAAAGCACAATCTCCATAACCAAGAATCCTTTATTCCATGAGAAAACAACAATTGATATTAGACATCATTTCATTCGAAATCTTGTATAGCAACAATTCATCTCTTTCAAATTTTTCCGATCTGAAAACCAGCTTGCAAACATTTTCACTAAAGCTCTTCCAAAGGATAAATTAACAAATCTTACATTGTTGCTCGAAAGTAAAAAGCTTAGGGAGGTTCAAATAACCAATGCCTAGTTTTTAGGCGTTAGTTAAGCATCTAGACGGTAGTTGAAATCCAGGTGTAATTTTTAAAACTGCCAAGTGTTTGAATTATTTTGCCAAGTTTTTCCCCTAAACAGTTGCATTGGCCCTCAACACAGCTGTGTTGTGTATTTTTTTAAATCTTAGTTTGTTTTCTCTCATCTATGTTGAGAAAGGATTGAACCTGTTATTGTATTTTGTTGTAGCTTTTGTTTCGCGCAACAAGTATAGTCTTTTTTATGCAACAACGATTATTTTTTTATGTGACAGAGATATGTTGTTGTTTTTTTTATGTAACAGAGAGGTGCTGCAGTTATCTTCTGTAGTATTTTTCTTTATGCAAGAGAGAGCTCTTACTTTTGTTTGTAGCATTTTTTTAAAACATAGCATTTAAAAAAACATAGTGTTTCTTTTATCTTTACACTCCAAAGATTTTCATTAGGATTTTTTAGACAGAATCTGAGTTTCT
>ML797491.1:121491-142291 GCA_009831015.1 Picea engelmannii
CATGCAATTCAATCCCTGCAGTGCCAATTTTCAAGTGGGGCAGTGTGTATGTATGTTGACCTTCACGAGACGTCTAGTAATCCTGAACGCATGTGATAAAGGTGGGAATAGACACCCGCCCGTCCAATTCATTCCCTGCAGTGCCAAATTTCAAAGTCGGGCAGTGTCAAATTTCAAACTGGGGCAGTGTGTATGTATGCGTACCTTCACGAGACGTTAGTAATCCTGAACGCCTCTGATAAAGGTGGGAATAGACACCCTCATTACCTAGTGCCTTTAGGTTCACGTGACACACAGTCTATAGGTTCACTGCCATGTAAATGTTTTTTAATTGTTAAATGCACCCTTATCGAGGCTCCTTAAACATAAACAAGTTCTGGGAATGTCTATAAAGGTGGATGAATGTATTGCATTAAAATAAATGAAGTTTGTTAAAAGCCGTGGAAGCTATATGCCTATGGGGAAGGCACAACCATTGAGGCTCAACTACTCAAATGCGTCACTTGTATAAATAACTGTTCGATGTTTCGTCGTTCATACACTTTAATTGGGAAGCGGGCAGGTAAACACAAATGAGCTTGGATTTATTCTGTTGTAATCGAATCATACAATGAGGCCATGTGAATGTTAGTAGTTATTGGGAAATGGAATAAACCAATGACTCAATGCGTTCATATCTAAACGTAGTCACATTATTGATCTTAACGATCTAATCACATTGCTACAAAGTCAACATCTTTATAGGGCATTTAACATGTTTGGTTTTTTAAAAATCTTTCCCTGGTAAACCAGAGATGGAATTTGACGGACAATCATGGCTGATTTGTCTTTCAAATAATGAATTACCATGAAAATTTTCATTAATTTCCGTAGCCATACAACTTCAGTACATGTTAAACATGTTGCCATATACTATGCTTCAGTTGTGAGTGCAACACTGCAACACTGGTTTGCTTCCTGCTAAACCATGAGAACATCATGAAGTACTCTTACGATTTGTGACACTACCAACCCAATCTGAATCAGAGTAACATTTTATCTGTGATGTGCTAGAAAAGGGAGCAGTGAAGCTTCATTATGTGGCTACCAATGAGCAGGTTGCAGATGTGCTAATCAAACCTTTGACAAAGGTGAAGTTTGAGTACTTCAGAGACAAACTTGGACTGGTCCCTCGTAAGAGGGAGTAAAGAGCTGCCAGTAGTGGAGCAAGTCATTTATAGGTAGGTTGTGGGATAGTCTATTTTATTCTTGTGGAGCATGAAAAATGATAAAAATGATTGGCACTGAGTAAGACAGTTCTTGGTGAATTGATAGTTCTTGGTGAACTCTATAGCTTCCTCTAGCATATGGCTAGTAGGACATTTCTTGGTAAACTGCACAAACAGGTGAACTGAATGAATAAAAATCCTATAATGGTAGTAGTGTGCTTAGAGAAGCTATTGATCCCAATGCTAGCTATGGATACAAAACTTCTCTTGATGAATAGACTCTGCATGGATCAACAAGTCAATAGCCAAGTAAAGACAAATGGATTGGTACTAGGAAAATACCTTCCTTACTAAGAGGGAGTGTTGAATTATATAGCTTTGGAAGCTATTTTCTCTATTGTAACTAACCATGTAAATAAATTTTTGATATACTGTTAAATTTATGTCAAGCATCAAACACATGCCATGTGTAAACCTCATAGCACCTCTAAGAGCGCTGCTTAGGGAGGTTGTAGTGGCTAGCTTAGGGAGGTTGCTTAAGACGGTTGCTTAGGATGGTTGGAGTGGCCAGCCTAGGGGGGTTGCTTAGGGTGGTGGAATGACAATTGTATAGCAACTCTCATACAATCCTAAGACAACAATTTAGGGCAGCCACTAGAAGAGACAAAGGAAGTGGCATTTGGGAGCATTAGGAGGTGGCTCTTAGGAACTTTAGGAGGTGGCTCTTGGGAACTTTAGAAGGTGACTCTTGGCAACCAAAGGAGGGAAGGTATGACAGTTGTTCTATGGTTGTCATACATTTTTAGGAGGCTGCTTAGGGCACCCAAACCAACCTATAAAAAGGGGCATTCACTTACCATTTACATAACTCCTTTTTGTTGGAATCTTCTGTTGAGGCAAGGCATCTATTTTCTCAAGTATTTTTTGTTGGTATATGACTAATATCTACTATAATTTCTTTTTGGTATATGGATTCTAGTTGTTGGAGTCTTCTGCTGGTATATAGCTAGTTGTTGAAGTATACTACTAATACAAGAAATTTATTCTTGTTGAATTCTTATGTTGTTCCTTGCTGATATAAGGCTGCTACAAATACTATGTTAAAGCTTCCATAACTCTGCTACAACAAGAAGGAAAGTTAGTTATCTTTTGGTGATTTTGTGAAGATGTTACTATAAGTGTTAGTTCAACTATTTGTGAATTTTGTGAGTGCTGAAATAGAGGTATTGTTTCATCCCTCTGAGTCCTAGCTAGTTACTCTAAAGTCTTGTACTGTTATTGTACTTTGTTGAAAAATCTAAAGATAAGTTTTGGCTGGGTTTTCTACCCCAAGAGGGTTTCTTAGGGTATACTTGTGTTCTTTATGTGATTGTCTCACTTTCAATGATCCTGATATATGCAAGATGTATTGGTATGTTGGTTGTATGTTGTAAATTTTTAAATTTACCTACATGCATCAGTTTTTCGAAATTTACAGCATACAACCAACATACCAATACATCTTGCATATATTAGGATCACTGAAAGTGAGACAATCACAAAGAGAACACAAGTATACCCTGGAAAACCCTCTTGGGGTAGAGAACCCAGCCAAAACTTCTCTTTAGATTCTTCAACAAAGTACAATAATAGTACAAGACTTTAGAGTAACTAGCTAGGACTCAGAGGGATGAGACAATACCTCTGTTTCAACACTCACAAACTTCACAAATATTTGAACTAACACTTATAGTAACAACTTGACAAAGTCACCAAAAGATAATTGACTTTCCTTCTTGTTGTAGCAGAGTTATGGAAGCTTTAACATAGTATTTATAACAGTCTTATATAAAAAAGGAACAACAAAATAATTCAACAAGAATAAAGTGCTTGTATCAGCAGTATACTTCAACAAATAGTTGTCGTATACCAGCAAAAGACTCCAACAACTACCATCCATATACCAATAGAAAATTACAGTAGATATTAATCATATACCAACAAAAAATAATTCAACAAATAAATGTCTTGCCTCAACAAAAGACTCCAACAAAAAAGAGTTATGTAAATGGTAATTGAATGCCCCTTTTTATAGGTTGGTTTGGTTTCCCTAAACATCCCCCTAAGAATGTATGACAGTTGTATAACAACTGTCATACCTGCGCTCCTTTGGATGCGAAGAGTCACCTCCTAAAGTTCCCAAGAGACACCTCCTAATGCTTCCAAAGGTCACTTTCTTTATCTCTTCTAGAGGCTTCCCTAAATTATTGTCTTAGGATTGTACAAGAGTTGTTATACAACTGTCATACCACCACCCTAAGAAAACCCCCTAAGCTGTCCACTCCAACCATCCTAAGCATCCATCTTAAGAAACCTCCCTAAGCTAGCCACAACAACCTCCCTAAGTAGCCCTCTTAGAGGTGATATGAGGTTGACACATGGCATATGGTTGTCTTGGCATAAGGTTGAAACTTGTCATGTGTATGATGCTTGACATAAAGTTAACACTATATCAAAAATTTATTTACATGGTTAGTTACAATAGGGAAAATAGCTTCCAAAGCTATATAATTCAACACTCCCCCTTAGCAAGGAAGGTATTTTCCTAGTACCAACTGTTACATTCTTTACTTGGCTATTGACTTATTGATCCATGTAGAATCTATTCATCAAGAGAAGTTTTGTATCCATAGATAGAATTGGGATCAGTAGCATCTTTGGTGAGCACATTGTTGTCATTACATGATTTGTATTCACTCAGTTCACCAAGAAATGTTTGTGCAGTTCACCAAGAACTGTCCTACTATCCATATGCTAGAGGAAGCTATACAGTTCACCAAGAACTGTCAATTCACCAAGAACTGTCTTACTCAATGCCAATTCTTTTTCATACTGGATGAGTAATCTTAGAGCCATTCTTTTTCCATACTAGATAAGAATAAAATAGAATAGTCCACATCCTACCTATAAACGGCTTGCCCCACTACTTTTTGTTTTGAAACATCTTATTCTAAACGTTTTACTTTCTATTTTTTTTTTTTTGATTTTGCCATTTACAAATTTGAGTAGTTAAGCTTGTATAATCAAAGTGCTCCAGGATTTTTCAGCACTCTAAATCCATTTATACTTTCAAAAATACAATTTAAACAAAAATAAATAACTATCTTGTCCACATTTATATCCCCTAATTCCAACCAAAAAAGAAAACTTTTAGCCAAAGCCTTTTGAAACTGTGAAGTTATTATATTTTGAAATTCCTGCCTTTCTTGAAAGTTGCGAATACTTTGACATTGTGAGAATAATGGTTCACTTGACACGAGAATGCCCTAAATCCTTTCTTATATTTGGCTATCATAAAATAATGGTTCGAACGATGGTCATGCATTTTACTGTGTTATAAATGCTCCAAAATCAGTATGTTTCCAATATGATATTAAAAGAAAAATAAAATTATTTAGTGAATATATAGGGTATCTATATTTATTTAGATTATATAGTTAAATAATGTATTATATGGGATTTTCCCTTCTCAATAAAACATTTCATACAGAATTTAATGTTTAAATTATGAGTTTAAAATTTAATTAGTATTCAATTGTTATTCATAAATTACATAAAATAAATTTACTTAAAAAACATGTAACTTCCCCATTTTGGGACATTATAACATTACAACATTTCAGAGTGTTATGCCTACCCGAGTAGCCAAATAGGGCTAATAGAGAGTTTGGGAGATATTGAGGGGTTTATTTGGGCCCGACTTGCATCATTAATCATCAGGATCCATTCCGCACAACTTGGCTTTGGTTTCCTTGCATTCTGACGATTTATGTAATTTTGAGTTATTATGGGTCATATCTTAATTAAATTCACTAAGAAGGTCATAATGGGCATATTAATTGGAGAAACCTTTTAGTGTGATAGCTCACCGCAATCGGGAAGAAGAGATCTACAGGATAAGATGATGAGAAGTGACTTTCAGTGGTCGGAGAAGCCATAAGGATGGATAAATCACTTTTTATAGGTAAAATGGTTAATTTATTAATTAATTAAGTGATTTAATCAAGGAATAATAAAATAAAGTAAAAGTCACTTGGAGGGAAAAGGTCAACAACGAATTAGGGTTTCAGCACCGAATTAGGGTTTAGAAAAGCTATAAGAGAAGGGCCAACGCCCTAATTCATCATGATGTAGATTATGACTTGTCATTGAGGATAGAGGTGCATCTCGGGAGAGATACTTCAGTGGATTCGAGGAGGAAGACACTAGTTGGATGATTTTGGTGTTAAGAGACACACCCTAGTCACTAGGAAGATCATTCAGGTCTTTCATCGTTCTTTAGCAGCAGTTACATAGTGTTCAGCAGCAAGGACACATTTATCTAGAGTGAGGGCACAACTTCTAGAGGGTTTTTGGGTCGACTTACCCCATCCAGGGGGGATTCCGAGATTTCCCTCTAACCCATTTGAGACGAGGGCAAGGCACATATTTTTCCTAGTTCCTCATCAGATTCTAACGGAGGAATCAACTCGGACACATTTTCCAGAATTGGACATGCGACACTTTTGGTAGGAACATTTGGGGTTCCAAAGCGACCATCAGAATAGATTCAGGGAAACCCTTCCAACCCATTGCCTAGTAGATCATGGTAGTCATTTTGAAACATATCTCATCCGATTACGACGGTGGAATCACTAGGATGCATTTTTCTAGAAGAAGAGGGGCGCATTCCCCAACTGGTATCCATACGAGGTCCAAACTCATTAGCAGATGGGTCTGACAGATACCCGTACTGAGGACTAGATAAGGGCGCATCATTTGGGACAGTTTCAAGGCCATTCCGAGAAGTATAGCTCCAAGGGAGAAATTTCCAAACTTCCAACAGTTACCGTCAGAGCTGTCATATTCCCAACGCACCCATTGATTCCGCAACACTCACGTATTCTGGGTATTATCTTTTAGTTTCTTATTTGTATTCCGACTAAGATCATTTTGTCTTCTGATCTAGCTGAGTGTTTTTATTTTATTCAACTGCATTCGGCCTATTGTAATCCGCAGAGATATCATAATAGAAACTTTGGATTCATTTGTCGCATTTATTATTTGTATGATCATTTATATGCTACAAACAATAGATCCTACATACACATTAACAACATTTCCTAGACTAGCCAAGTCTGGAACATTAAAATGGTATCAGAGATGGTTTTCCTGCCAGCCTAAGGGGAAAATTAGATAAGGATGTAGATACATCATTACCAACGAGTGTATTGACAGGAGCAGAGATGGAGCCTACACCCATTAGATACAGGGAGCGTTGCTATAGTTGTAAAGTTCCTTGGAAGCCAAATCATCGATGCAGGGGTAAAGGGAAGGTGCACATTGTTGAGGTGCACTATGACAGTGAGGATGAAGAGATGCATGTGAATGAAACCATAGATGCCTATTTAGAGAAGTCTGATAAGACTAGTGAGTCTTGCGCATCTGAGGGATAGTTGGATGGACATGATGATAGTGTATATCCTTCATCTTCCCCATCAGTTAATGTTGAGGATTCAACACTTCAACATACTGGTGACACTTGTGAGGATTCATATGTGTTTTCACTTAAACATGACGAGATTAGGAGGTTGGATGACCTACCAATGGGTGTATACATGGCTTCGAGGAAGTCATGTATGGAGGATGATGAGCTTCCTATGATGAGTGAACCACATTTTTCATCTTCTCATTCACCTATGCTAGGTACAACACATGAGAATATCAATGGCATTCCTCATATGGTAGAGGAGCCTTGTGTGGGGATTGTACACAAGGGACATATGGATTTTCAAACCTAGGAGGAGAGGTATGGCTTGGAGTTAGTTGACCTTTCACATACCTATCAGTATGAGAAGAGTGAGTCACCACACTTGGAGTTTCCACTTATGGACTGGGTTGTGGAGTCTGACAGCTTGTTGGGACACTTACTCCCAGGATCGATCTGCAGTGATGAGGATGCACTCCTTATTGGATGGGATGACCATATCACATGTTTGGACACATATGTATTGGCTCTAGGCGTAGATGATATTAGTAGGGTGAGTGCACAAGAGAATACAGTTTCCCATACAAGATACAATGCGATCCAGATAAGGGTCACAGTTGGTGATGGTGTGCAGTGGCATACAGGAGGACTCAGTAGCACAGGGGACAGTGGGTAGTTTAGTGTCTTATATTTTGACGAGTTTGTTTTTGGGGATTCCATTGTTGACATTACCAGTGAAAGGCATGAGGTAGAACCTCAGCAGGATTGTGACTAGGAGTCATGACACTTGGCAGGATAGTTGAGAGTCAGTGAGGGCATGATCATGGCAGCGACTAGATGCATTGATGATACACATGCATTGGTGGAAGGTTATTGTTGGAGGGCCTCGATGGCACATAATAGTTTAGATGGGGGACTTTTCATTGATGAATTCCATACACTCAAGGAGAGAGTGATTTTGATGAGGGTCGACTACCAACAATTGTTGAGGGATAGGGATTACCTATTGGAGGTTGGTGAGATGTATCATAGGGCACTGAGGGAGAAGAAGGTTGAGGTGGACTAACTCACTCATGAGTTGGTGAGAACATGGAGATTCTCGGAAGGCAAATAGACAACCCTTCAAGAATAAGAGTCCAGATCAAAGGATCTCCTTGAGGAAATTAGACAGAGATCTGCTACATCTATTTCAGCAGAGAGTCAGATATATCCCTCAGCGACATTTCAAGAGGATGTTGGTGGTTTAGGAGTGGAGCACCAATTGAGGGAGGAGCATGAGGAGTACCAAGAATCACTGATGAGTATGGAGAGATATGATCGAGAGATACATGAGGAAATCCATAGGTCACAGGGACCACCCTTCACGAGGGGTGTTGAGACAGTTGGGCACACACATACACATGGGGATTCTAGAGGTAGGGGAAGTTCGCAGGACACTTCCATTTATGTTCTAGGATTAGTTGACCTTTATGTAGAGGATGACCCCATAGTACACTGAGGATCCATGATGTTGTAAGTATATATAGGAGATCACATGAGTATGCATGGGCACACAGTGATGAGTGGTAGTTCACAGAGACATACAGAGGTGTTGGGATTCAGGGGGACAGACTGAATGGCAGGGAGGAGATGTACTCAGTAGAGCATGTGGATTCTTCTCCCTTGCAGTAGTATACAGATCTAGGAGATCACCTTCACTGTAGCAGCAGTTGCGTGAGTGATGATGGATGGAGAATGATTGACCTAAAGTTGGTAGAGATACCTATTGTTGTACCCGATGGTCGGTGTTCAGTGATGAGTACAAGTGATTATTTACCATGGGTGCCGATAGACAAGATTTTGGTTAATACCTTTGGATTAACCAAAGAATATGCTACTTTCCAGTACTAAAATTGGTTGCAGATATTTATGATGGCATTTCCCAATACTTTCATCATTGATAGCAACACAGGGGGAGCTAGACAGTGGCAGGGGGCAGGGAGAGTTGGTACGCTGAGACCACCTAATAGGAGTGTCTTGATTGCATACATCAAGATAGGGGTGGATCATCAGGGGAAGATAGTTGAGGCCCTGAGCATGATGGAGAGTATACTAGGCCATGGGATGGAGGATATCTCAGAGGTTGCTCCATATTCAGACTCTCATTGGGATGAGGGTGGAGTGATTTCAAGAGTTACCAATAGGGCACATCAACAGTTAGTAAGGATTGGTGATGAAATTCCAAATTTGACATGGGATCCAAGAGTCCATTTAGTCAATAGTTTGTTTCATATTATGAGTATCTAGGAGTGGAGGATCCATAATGGATACTTTGATCAGATAGTCATGATCAGATAAGAGAAACATCAATATGATGGTCCCTGTCAGAGACTAGCATGGGACCCTCGGATTACAGGGTTGGGCATTTCATTGACTGGTCAAGACGAGCGAACCTCTGCAGGGGGAAGTCACCTTGATTTTCCATTGAGTTTCAGTATTGAGGAGAGCACGTCATTGGTTGGTGATTCATTGAGGTCTTGTAGTACCTCATTATGGAAGTAGCATGTTCAATTGGTGGGGGTCGTGTTGGGTTTGGTATGGTCTGGTAGGACATACTCATTTCAGTTTAAGACCATGTGTTATTTGCAGGAGACTCATGGTAGTGATATGTTACAGGATTATATTTCACGAGACATTCTAGTTCACATTTTGATATGGGATCCAGGGATTGGAGTGCTTGGTAGTTTAGCGTTTCATGGAGTTGAGTTTCATGTAGAGTGGTTTCTCGGGGAGTTGACTGAGATTCTTTGTCCATTGATCATTCTACTCATCAAGAGCAAGTGGGTGTCATGCATGGTGAGCACTTGGAGAGACCACATCATGAGGGGAGTCTACCTTGTGTCACACAAGTGGATATGGGACCCCGGTATCATATATAGTTGGATTCAAATATTGCTTAAGGACAAGCAATCTTTCGACAGGGAGGATTGTAATGTCCCCATTTTGGAACATTATAACATTACAACATTTCATAGTGTTATGCCTACCCAAGTAGCCAAATAGGGGTGACAGAAATTTCAGGAGATATTGAGGGGTTTATTTGGGCCCGAATTGCATCGTTCATCATCAGGATCCATTTCGCACAACTTGGTTTTGGTTTCATTGCATTCCGACGATTTCTATAATTTTGAGTTATTATGGATCATATCTTAATTAAATTGACTAAGAAGGTCATAATGGGCATACTACTTGGAGAAACCTCTTAGTGTGATAGCTCATCGAAATCGGAAAGAAGAGCACCACATGATAAGATGATGAGAAGTGACTTTCAGTGGTTGGAAAAGCCATACGGATGAATAAATCACTTTTTAGAGGTAAAATGGTTAATTAATTAATCAATTAAGTGATTTAATCAAGGAATAATAAGATAAAGTAAAAGTCACTTGGAGAGAAATGGTCAACAATGAATTAGGGTTTTAGTAGCGAATTAAGGTTTAGAAAAGATATAAGAGAAGGGCTAGCGACCTAATTCATCATTATGCAGATTATGACTTGTCATTGAGGAGAGAGGTGCATCTCATGAGAGATAGTTCAGTGGATTCCAGGAGGAAGATACTAGTTGGTTGATTTCCGTGTTGAGAGACACACCCTAGTCACCAGGAATATCATTTAGGTCTTCCATCATTCTTCAACAATAGTTACATATTGTTCAACAGCAAGGATGTATTCATCGAGACTGAGGACGCAACTTATGAGAGGGTTTTTTGGTTGAATTACCCCATCTAGGGGGAATTTCGAGATTTCCCTCTGACCCATTTGAGAGGAGGGAAAGGTGCATCTTTTTCCTAGTTCCTCATCAGATTTCGACGGAGGAATCAATTGGGACACATTTTCCAGACTTGGATGTGTGACACTTTTGGCAAGCACATTTGGGGTTCCAGAGCGAGCATCAGACCAGATTCAGGGAAACCCTTCTGACCCATTTCCTAGTAGACCAAGGCAGTTGTTTTGAGACATATATCATCTAATTCTAATTATGGAATCATTAGGATGCATTTTGCTAGAAGAAGAGGGGTGCATTCCCCAGGGTTATCCATTCGAGGTCCAAACTCATCAACAAAGGGGTCTGACAGATACTAGTACTAAGGACTAGAGCAGGGCACATCATTTGGGATAGTTTCTAGGCCATTCCAAGAAGTATAGCTCCTAGGGTGAACTTTCCAGACTTCCAATATATACCGTCAGAGTTGCGATATTCCTAGTGTACCCATTGATTCCGCAACACTCACATATTTCGGGTATTATCTTTTATTTGTTTATTTGCATTCAGGATAAGATCCTTTTGTCTTCTAATCTAGCTGAGTGTTGTTATTTTATTCAGCCGCATTCCACATATTGTAATCCACAGAGATATCATAATACAAACTTTGCAGTCCTTTGTCACATTTATTATTTGTATGATCATTTATATGTTGTAAACAATATATCCTACATACACATTAACAACATTTCCTAGACTAGCCAAGTGAGGAACATTACAAAACATTTCATACATAATTTAATGTGTAAATTATGAGTTTAAAATTTAATTAGTATTCAATTGTTATTCATAAATTACATAAAATAAATTTACTTAAAAAATTTAAACTATTATTAAGTACCATCTTAAAAATGATTATTTTAGACATTAACTTAGATAAATAAAAATTAAAATAGGAATTTTAAGATATTTAAAATGATACTAGTTAAAATGAATGGATATTTAAGGCATTTTCTAATTTTGGAGGAGGTGGAGGTTGAGCAACATTCTATCTCAATAATCTTAATAAAAGGGAGAAGATGGTGATGATGAACAATATCTAGTGACACCAATTTAGTTTATGAGACCTTAAGAAGGGTAAGTAATTACCTAGTTTGTTTTAGAACGTTAATTGTGTGCTTGGAAGAGTTAGTAGATCACCATAGTTTTGATGGGTTAAAAGGTTAGGAAAGTCTCTAACTTATTTTGAAATTGTGATCTAAAGTGGGTGTATGTAGGCCAGACATTCTAAGAGAAAATTATTTTTATCTTCAACCTTTTTAATGTGACACATATGAAAAATTATTTCGATCCATGATGTTTTGAGAACTATCCATTGCCCCATTTCAATATGGAGCTTATGCGAGTTTGTTCTTATTTTAACAATGTTGTTTTTTTTCTTTACACTAGAAAAACCATTGAGATACTTTTGAACTTCTAGATTAGAGTTGATCACTTGCTTATAATATCTTGATTTTCTTTTATCCTCTAATTCTTTATGGCACCACCATTTCTCCTTAAAATTTTGTTGTAATAATATTTTTAATATTATTGTTATTCTACAAAGTGATATATTCCTTTATTCCTTAATGATTTAGCCAAGACTTGGCATCTTTATCTCAAAATGAAATAATTTGTGTCCTTCAATTTACTAGATCTCTCCTTAGCTTTGTCCCATGAAGAATAAAAACTTAAATTTTGTAGATAAACAATCACATCCTTATACCAATTGTATTGAAAAAATTTATGACTCACCTTCAAAGATTGTTCTTCTATTTCCTCTTCTTCTCGCTATGCTTCTATGATCTTTCCTAATATATAATTTATATCAAGAGCCCTGTAGTTTGATTCATCCAACCGTTTAGTAATTCCTTGTCCTTTTATAATATTAGTGGCTTTGATATCCTAATCGTATTCTTAAACTTCGAAAATCCATTTACCGCTTGTTCCTTCACTGTTAGGATGGGAAAGAATGTCCTTTATTAAACTAGTAGGTATGTAGGAAAATATATTTGAATGCAATATATAATCTCTAAAATCTTTCAATTCCTTCACTAAGGAATATGATTTTTTTATCTAGGATGTTATATCTCAATTCATCATCTCTTAAATATCTATTGGAAAAGGCTATAGGGTTCTCTTGATTTTCTTCTTTGTAAAAATCCAACAACTATAGTATGTTCTAAATAAAGAGATAAGAACAAGAAATCTTTATCATAGTTTCGGATGACTAATACTCGAGACTCTCCCACTGGATCTTTGATTCACCAAAAAGACTCTTTAGACTCCATAATACATTTAACTTCATGGTCCTTTTTCAACATATGTGTGATGTGCTTTACCATTTAGGAAAAATTTAGGACAAACCTTCTCAAAAAATTTATTATACGTAGCAAGGATTGTATTTCTTTCTTGCTTCTTGGAAGGGAAATTTTCTTTATGGCCTCTACCCTTTCTAGATGTATATTCACCCCTTATTTGGATAATATATGGAAAAGGATATTTCCTTCCATCATATCAAAATTAAGCTTCTTCAGATTCAATATATGTGTGATGTGCTTTACCATTTAAGCAAAATTCAGGATAAACCTTCTCAAAAATTTATACTACCTAGGAAGGATTGTATTTCTTTCTTTCTTTTTGGAAGGGAAATTTTCTTTATGGCCTCTACCCTTTCTAGATGTATATTCACCCCTTATTTGGAGAATATATGGCCAACGAGCTTTCCTTCCATCATATCAAAATTAAACTTCTTTGGATTTAAGGATAAGCCAAATTTCCTGCATTTCATAAAAGTCTACCTTAGATGCTTGTTTTGATCTTCATTTGTTTTTCAGAAAAGAGTCATGTCATCAAGGTATATGTAATTCTTCTTAGTTTATAGATTAAACATTTAATTTATTTCTAGTTTGTGTCAAGTTGATATTGTGATAATTTTTGGAAAAGACTTATGTGGAACTACGTCATGATAAACATTGATGAGGAATATTTTTTGTAACTTTTATTTTTAATTTATTTAATTTACAAGAAAAATAGAAATTAGAGAATCTAGTTACAAAGAATAAATCATTATTACATGGGTGAGTGAAAAGGATAAAAACCACTCGAACGGATTATTATCCATGGGACAAGTGAAACCCTATTCCAAAAGGTGTGGGATGTGACTGAACAAGCTAGCACAAAAGTAGGCCAAGAAGATTCCCTAGGATTAGGGATGAGCTCAAATTGAAAATACCTAGGAAACATATTAAAGACAAGTATGTTATGAGGGAGAACATTGTTGAGTACTTGTGAAGAAATGAGTTTAGTGGTAAGTAGGCCAAGAAGATTCTCTAGGATTAGGGATGAGCTCAAATTGAAAATACCTTGGAAACATATTAAAGACAAGTATGTTATGAGGGAGGGTATTGTTGAGTACTTGTGAAGAAATAAGTTTGGTGGTTCTGTGAAGAACAAAACTCAAGAAATATGGGAATGGTTATATAGTTTTCATTCCCCATGAAATAATAATTTAGGATGGGTGGTGCCAAGGACAAGTAACTTTGGATATTCATGTCTATGGTTGGGAATAATTGGTTATCTTCTCAATTTTTTTCTTAGTTTCCAAGATATGATCATTTCTCTTATTTATATTTGTGTTTCTAATGAATGAAAAATAGTACACTAGATAATATTTAGACAAGTTATTGTACTAATTAAATATATATATATATACATGTGTGTTTTCTAAATTTGTTATTTAAATATTGGCATTAAGAAAATAACGAGCCTCCATGTAAAATGCTATTACACTGCACTTGTTTGATTATTTATTAGAATAGCAAGAAACACATAGTGGAATCCATAGAATGTTGTATTCAAAAAAAAATTATGCATCTATTTACCTTTTATTTTAAAAAAGATTATTTGTCCAATAAAAGAAAAATGTTCTTGTCTAAGAACGTAAAGAACCTTGTTTGCACAATAGACATTGTAAACGACTGCATGTAAATGAAGATAGTTTTTAGCCCGAAAAGTAGACCAAAAACAAATTGATGCTAGCAGGGCTTGTAATCTTAAGTCATTTCAGTGCCATAATATTGTATAGATACCATTGGTGTATATGATTAAATAAATATCCTTGGTTTAAAACAAAGTAATAATGTATTATAACCCGAGGGTCACTTCAAAGTAAAAACATGGAAAATAACATGGTAATTGTTTATGGCAAGCCATGTGAAGCCATCAACCACGATGTCTTGGCTCAATAAAATAATAAAAAAATTTAAAACCCTTTTCACAAAATCGAAATCGTTGTATCGATGACCAGAATCAAAGAGGGAATGTATTTAATACTAACAGAGAATACGTATGAGCTCGAATATCTATATCACAGACGCTAGAGTCAAAATTGTTCATAATATTAACGAAAAGAAGCGAAACGAAAATTTATATATGGTCTACTTACTTAGAGTTTCGAAATCTAGGAATAAACAAAAGGTTATATATATAAATATATATACTGTAGATTATAACAAGTGCAGAAATTGATAATTATAGTGCTATATTAAAAACCCTAGATGGATGATTTAATATTGTTGATTTCATGTCACACTTTGAGATATGTAAAGGGAAAACTTAACTCCAGTGTGAAATTATCCAAGTGTCCAGTGTTGAGTTATTTCCTTACGCAAACCTGAAAGCTTGATAACAACGACCACCTTGGTACTACAATGAAATGATGCTCTTAGCATCGTTTTTAAATAAAAGGACCATAAACTAACGAAAATGAAAATATGTCAAACTTGGCAAGTAAGCCAGGGTACCTCGTTATTAGTTTGTCATATTAGTTTGTCAAAAAAATAAGTCCACGTTCCAAAGGGTTTTATGTACTCTATAATTACATGGAAAGGCGTATATCTATTGAAAATGGGCAGATTTAATAGAGGTTTAGTGTTTAATAAGTTTTCTATGGACATGATTAATCATTAACTTCTTAGCTATTATAAAGACATCCGTTTATGTGTTTACTTTTTTACATTTACCCAATCATATTTAAAAATTACTTTAATGTATTGTTTTAAGGATTCATTTCATCTTATCAACCTTTCGACGTTCACCAACAACTAATATATGTAGCTGATGTGCTAATTAAACCATATCCAAAGTTTTAGTAGTTTATGAAACGAGAGTAAAGTTATAAGTTATATTGTTCAATTTTGGATATGCCAGTTGGCTCAAATGTTGAAAATTCCTAGGGACGAAAACATAAAAATAAATCAATTATAAGTTAATGGAAACAAGAATGTATTGATATAAGAGGAAACTGAAAAATAGACGTTACCCTTTTACCTTTGCTAGCAAGTCGTTAGACTACGAATACGGTTCAATGGTTTGGCAAGCCGTCCATACAAAAACCATAGGATCCCTATGATAAAACCACAACATTAATTGAACTGTTATATAAGGGATCTAAGAAGAAAGGTGAAACATATATGTTATAACCTAATGGTCATCGAAGCATTACAATATATGGTTACCTTTGATCTTTGGATTCGTTCTAGCTTGAGCATGAAACGATATGAAAACGTAAGATAATAATGAACAAATCCTATGAACATAGAGAGAATGGATCCTTTGTATCTACGCTCAAATATTATCGTATCGATGCATTGAACAAGATATGGAGAGAGGTCTCAGATTCCCACGTAATAATTAAATCTTGATGGTATTGTCAAGTGAGACAACTTGGAGTTTAATGGTGTGAATCCTGACCGAGATCTTATCTCGTTGTTTTTTCTTAGCCTTGTATTGATTTCAACCCAAATTATATGTTCGTTTAAACTAGAAGTTAGCTGTGTGCCAATATGGAGTAATTAATATGTGATTTGAGGTACGTACACATAGTCAAGGTGGCATTGTGTGTTAATTAAAGTATCTGTAATTATCACAAGGCCCTAAGACTTACGTGTAATGTCCCTTTACTTATAGACATTTGGATATTTTAATTTTGATGATTAAGTTGTGAAGGTTTGGAAAAATATTTATGTGGAAAAATTATATCATTATAAACATTGATAATGATGAATATTTTTGTAAATATTGTTTTAATTTATCTTATTTTACTAGAAACAAATTTATTAGAGAATAGAGTTATAAAGATTCAATCATTATTCTATGGGAGAATTAAAAGAGATAAACACAACTAGAGTAAATATTTCCCATGAGGAGAAGTGTAAACCTACATCTAATGATGTGGGATATGAGGGAACATGCTAGCACAAAATTAGGCCAAGAAGATTCCCTATGGTTAGGGATGAGGCTAACTTGGAAAAGACAGGTTCTCCTTTGTAAAATAAGAGAAAAGACAATTATATAGGAGGTAGGAAGTTGTTGAGTACTTGTGAAGAGGATTTGAGTTTCATGGTTCTTCGATAGAGTCATAAAAATTTATGCTCATGGATGACAAGAACAAGTAATCTTGATTGTTCAGATAATCTTGGTTGTTGAGGTTTATGGTTAGAAAGATATGATTTTCTACTGAATTTATTCCTTGAATTTTGAAGAAAACTTATATATTTTTTTCTTGCTTGTTCTTATATCATAATAAATGAAAAATAATTGTGCATTAGAAAATAATTACTAATTATTGTAGTGCTAGTAGACATTTCTATGTTCTTTTATCAATGATTTTGTTGGAGAAAGAATAGTTTATAGAAACAACTAAGTATGAATGGTCGTTGTAAATAGAAATAAAAATAGATATATATGTGTTATATTTGTTAAAATGTTATTGCAAAAAGAAACAACTAACTTATGAATGGTCGTTGTAAATAGAAATAAAGAACATAGTTTAGGTTTTATAATGACATTCATGCAATGCAATGGATTACTTGGTTTATAATGATTTTAAAAAGAAGTTAAAGAAACCTTTGTATAGTAAGAGATTAGTAAATATTGCATGTATATAGTGTATGCTATTTAATATGTAATGGTTATCTTTCATAGAATACAAATTCTACAGAGAACAAATGATTATGCCTTAAATATAGTAATAACCATGTATTTATAGAAAGCAAATAATGCACACAAAATGATAATATGAAGGAGTGTTGTGACGACTAAGAATGGTGTTAAACCGATAGGATTCTTTACTTTAAATAAATACTAGCGGGTAAAATCACAAAGTTGGGTAACACTTTTGTGAGAATCTGGTCTCCAAAATTCCTCACGGTATTTTTTCGGCCGGACTCTTTTTTATTTCGACCGAAAGATAGGCTTTTTCGACCGAAAGTTTGCACGTCAAATCGAACGGTGCCCTGACGGTGCCCTCGATAGTCGTGTACAAGATTTTCTAGATGACTGTTTTTCCTGCAATAAGCATATTTCGACCGAAAGGTTTATTTTTAACGGATTTCATTAAAAATAAACCTTTCGGCTGAACAAAAATACTTTTCGGCCGAAAGATTATTTCAACCGAAAACTAAAAATTGGGACTGTATTCAGAAACCAAAAAATTCCCCCAATCTTACATGAACTTTGGAGGTTGCAGACTCCTGCAAATACTCAGAATTTGGTTTCGAAAGTGACACCAACATTTCCAAAATTGAATCTACTTTCAATTCCTATAATTTGTTTTCATTTTCTTTATTTTTATCTAATTTTATTTAATTTAAAAAAAAAATTATTTATGATTCAATGAAATGAAATATTGGTATCTCTAAAAATATACAGTGAAAAATTTAGAAAAAAATATATTCATAATCCTTAAATTGTTCTTTTCAAAATGGTACATTTATATTTTAGTTTTAAGTAAAAATTAAGATAGATACAAGTGTAGAAAAACATGTGTTTAAAATTTGCAACATTTTTAACTTGGTCAACTTAAAAAAATTATAGAAATTATAATATTCATCCGTTAGATTAAAAATTGTAGTCATAATAAAATAGAGTCTTTGTAGATTGTTGTAGTATATTTCGTTTCTTAAAAACATAAGTTTAATAATAGATACATTGTTGTAGAAAAAAGTTACTCATTATCATTCCTTTCATGTTTAAGGAACATACTGTTAAACAATTGTCAAATTGACATATCAATCGTGATAAAAAAAAATTGAAAAATATTCATTGGAAAGATAACAAAATTCTTCACAAGTTTTGTTTTTATTGTAAAGTGAAATTCTAAATAAAAAAAATACTTTTGTATACTGAAAGTTGAAGTACTTGTTAAAATACAATTTTTTTCTCATAAAACAAGCAAAAGTGTAGCCCATCTTCATGATTTTACCCTAGCACAGTCACATAATTCTGATGATTAACGTCGAAAGGCAATCTTATGTGCGCAGTTTCTTGAGTCGTCGTGAAGAACACAGTTGAGCCGTCGTTGAGTCATCGTGAAGAATATGAAACATGCATCATATATTACTACGCAGAGACACTTGACATCGTGAGCCGTCGTTGAGCTACGAAGAGATACTTGAGCTACGCGCATCTGAGCCGTCGTTGAGTTACGGAGAGACACTTGGCATCATATATTACTATGCTTTACCCAATATAAAACGCGTGGATCGTTAACGCTGAAACCTCTGAGGAAAACGCAGGAACAGGTGAGGAAATTCATGGTTAATAATTCAAATGTGGTAATGTTAAACGTTAATCATTTAAATGTGGCAATCATATAGTGTTATAGTAATTTTTTAATATGATTAGGTAAATGTTAAAAAGTAAACAGGTTAACGGATGCATTCAAAACTACAAGGAGATTATGAAGAGTAAATCACATTCATTGATTTGGGAAGACGACTAAGAATATTCCAGCATCTTTAATTGTTAGCCATCAAATTAAAATTTTAGATTAAAAGATGATTAATTGTGCCCATTATCAATAGGTAAAAGATGATTAATTGTGCCCATTGCCAATTGTAACCATGCATTTATACAAAGCAAATAATGCACACAAAATGATAATATTAAGGAGTGTTGTGACGACAAAGAATGGTTTTAAACCGATAGTATCCTTTACTTTAAATAAATACTATGTAGACTATGCAAACTAGAATATTGTAGTGCAAATAAAAGACAAGGGAACTTAAAGGCTTCACATAAATATACATATTATTAGAGTTTTAATATAGAAAGAATTAATGGTTTTATTTTTGAAACGCTAGACCAAATTCGAGTTCGTACATTACAGGCAACAAGAATAAAATATTGTTGTATTACTTTGAAATCATCAAAACAAACCCTTACCCTAACACTGCGCATGAGGTATTCTACACGACTCTCGGAATAAAACCACCAGACATGAGTGTAATTGTTAGATGGGAGGTTACCTTAACAAGTCGTAACCAAAAATGGTGTGAACAACTAAGAATGAAGAGTTAAAAGATAATACATGAGGCTCATACAAGCAACCCTTCACTGTAGATATAACTCAAGAGATGGATAACTTCCTCAGTGTTTAACCTGTGAAGGAAGTGACCGAGGGTCGAACTCGCTATCTTTATTTAACAAGAAAAATTAGTGGGTTTTTAAACAAAACGAGTACTTGCAACCACAACCTCTCGAAATAGAGTACGCCAAAGGGATTATAGGTAACCCTGCACAGATAAGTAAATAGTGTTGGAGTCATAACCGCATGTTAAATAAAAAGAAAGGAAAACGAACTTATCTTTACCCTAGAGCTCAAATAATCCATTGAGTTACTCAACAGATGGCATCATTGTATTTCTTAGATGGATCTTAGCTGCAAGTAAACATGATCTTGTGAATGGAACTCTCATTGAGTAAAAGAGTCAAGATAGCTTCAAATACAAACATTATTCAACTCATGATATTATTCAAGAGAAAAAATGTCAGGACATGAGCTTATTTTTCAAACGAGAGTTGTAAACATGATCTGATATGTTACCTTTTGGAAAAAATCTCGATGGTTTACTAGAACATTGTTTTGGTACACAGACTATATTAACCTTATCCGATCTATGTAGGAAACTTACATGTAGCTTCTAGAAATAATAAAAGAATCCAAATATATAAATATAACACGAGAGGAAAACACTCATGTGTTGATCCATGGATTATAGAGAGGAATCGTTACCTGAAGTCTATATAGTGATGACGCAGTCTGCAAGTAAGGTACTAAACCATTGAACCATCGAACGAGAATCCCAGAGAGGAAGATATCGTAACTTCTCCCTCAACATTTTGGATATCAAGGAACCATAACGAAACTTGGGTAATACGTCGTCATTAAGTGATGGTAGTACACGTGAAAATATATTGTTATATATAGAGCTACAAACATGACATGGATTATCCCAACTCTTC
>ML797491.1:153090-174969 GCA_009831015.1 Picea engelmannii
CAGATCATTTCTCTCTTTGGTTTTCATAGAAGACCTTAGAGCGGCCAACGGAGCCGTTAAACTCGTCAGGGTGGTCCATTCCAAACGGCTTGGGTTATTTAGACAACCCCGGACCGGTTCCACTCTCCCAGTTGACGGACGGTCAATTTCGCCCATCAAAAAATGGTGCTAGAAGGAGGGCCAAACTAAATTGATGGCACGAGGTGGTTGCAAGACTCCTCCACCCCCTAATCGCTCCCCTATAGTGACTAGAAGTTGTTCATTCGATAGTATTCCCCCTCGAACAACAACTACTTCAACCGAATATCCTCAGATCACAGTTGAGCCAGCAACCCCTAATCCTACAGGTGGTGATATACAAGAAATTTTTAGACAATCTCTTATTAAATCACATAAAGCCTTTGCTAGTCTTAGGCAACCAAATCGCCCGTGGGGTCAACCTTTAGACTTCTCTGAAGTCAGAGAACAATTAGGTGACATAGACCTTACTGTGAATCCTACAGATCCAAACACAAATCCTAATGCAGGAGGATCTGGGATACCCGCTTCACCACCTCCCTCATCTCCTTCTTCTTCTGGAGGAGATTCCTCTTCTCACGAAGGTAAATCACCTTCTTAGCCCTCCACACCTACTACCCCAATGGCAAACCAAAACAATCCTGCTAGACCTTGGTTGGACCAGGATGCCGTATCTGTACCTGGAGCCCAGCACCCTTTACCTAAGCACCTGGAGAAATGGCTTCCTAAGTTTGATCCCGATTCAAAACAAATAGCAGAAGATCATATCAAAAAATTTATGTTAGCCATCAGACTCCGTAACGTTGAACATGAAGATGTTTTCTGTAGGTTGTTTCCTTACACCTTTGAGGGTAATGCATCCACTCGATACTTTGCCCAACAGCCTCACACTATAGTGTCTTGGGAAAAATTTGAGTCATGCTTTTTGGAAAAATTCGGAGATGGCAAACCTCCTAAAGTCTTAGTCATGGATCTTTCAAACTTAAAAATGAATGCAAAAGAAAAAGTTAAAGATTTTAATCAAAGATTTCTGACACTTAAAAATCGAATTCCTGCAGACTCCATGCTAGCGGAAAGCCTTGTAATAGCTTACTACACTAAAGCTTTACATCAAAGTATAGCTATTTGGGTGAAAAGATCCAAAAACGCCACATTGTTAGAAGCCTTCGAAGAGGCTACGAAAATTGAAAAAGACATTCTTAGTCTTAAGGATTCTTCTAGCAACGAAACTGAGACTGTTTCTTCTTCCAAGAAGAAGATTGAAATTCTCCCCAGACCTACGCAAAACAAAACTCAATCTGAAAACTCTGATTTGGAAAATTTAACCAAAGTTGTACAAAAGTTATCTAATCAAGTTATAGACTTAAAAAGGTCGACCGAGGAAGCCTCTTCGAGTAAAGGACCCTACAAAATCCCTTTCCGAAAGCCTTTCCCCCCAAATCGGCCTAATCTAAACCCTGAAGGCTTGAACCTAGAAAGTTTGCAATGTGCTCTACAGACAATTCTAGGAGCCCAAGATGACTTGATCCCTCCTGACATCCCTCAAGACGAAGTTGAGCAGGAAACAACTCAAGAAGAAGAGTCTTATCCAAATATCTTTGGTCACCTCTCTGATAGTATCTTTCAAGCTAACTTTGAGACTGTGCACCCTTACAATACTAGGAGCAAGACCGCAAACAAACCTCCTGCTGAGAACACTACAACTTTACCTCCAAAGCCATCTAAATCGGTAGAAACTAAAAAGATTAATGCTATCCCTAAAATAGATTATGATGTTGTTGAAGATCTTAAGAAATTACGGGCTAACATTTCTATCTATGAGTTGTTGAAATTTCCATTTTTGTTACAGAAGATGTTGTAGAATATTTTAGACAATGGTAAGAATGGTAATTCAAACGGTAATAAGGTTGTGCAAAGCAAAGTTCCGCAGAAGACTTCCACAAAAAACAATCCTGATACTCAAGATAAAGGAAGCCTTCCTGTAACTTCTGTAAATAATGTAAATAACAGTGTAAATAGTGTAAATAATTCAGATAAAGTAGTCTTAGATAATGCGAGTAAGAAACCTCAAGCTACAATTCTAAGTACTCGCAAGAATGTACCTCATTTTCTTTTAACTTTCGAAATCTTCAACAGAAATGTGCATAACTGTAAGGTTGACTCGGGAGCCTCGTCAAATGTGATGCCCTGGTCAGTTTTCCAAAAGATTAACGCTGAAGTTGAACCATCTTCTTTGAAAATAATACAGCTTGATTGAACATATGTTAAAGTTATGGGCGAGCTAAAAAATGTATTGATTATATTATCGTCTAACCCTAAGGTTCATCAGGTTATTGACATAATTGTGGTGGATATCCCAGAAGTGTATGGTATGTTTTTAAGCAGGGACTGGTCGGAGCAGCTACATGGTTACTTCGCAACGGACTGGTCTCACTTATGGCTTCCAGAAAATGGCAAGCCTAACAAGATCAGGGTGAATCGTGAGCGTTACCTCAAGTTCACGGTAACAGACTTGAATGACCCCAATGAACCATATACATCTCCGGCTGATTCACCTGAAATCCAAGGGATGGACACCTACTTCGGAAATTTCATGGATGAAGTTTCACCTATCAACAATCCAGAACAGTAGTCTGAGATCCTAGCATATACGCAACCAACAGCTTCTATCCAACAATCTTGTGAGCCCGATAAAAATCAAATTTGGTCTTTATATTTTGACGGTTCCAAATATAAAGAAGGAGCTGGTGCAGGCTGCGTCATTATCGATCTGGCAGGTAACAAAACATTATTGGCTTGTAGATTAGAATTTGAATGTACTAACAACGTTGCAGAATATGAGGCTTTGTTACAAGGTCTCTGAAAAGCCTTAGACATGCACATTCAAAATCTAATTGTATTCGGCGACTCTGAGATAGTGGTCAGGCAGGTGAGAAATTCCATACATTGTCTTTCCCCGCATCTCAAATGTTACCAGTCTGAGGTATGGAGTTTAATAAACAGATTTTCTGCTTTTAATATAAATTCCATTCCTAGATCAAATAATATTGAAGAAGATCTACTTGCTAATGTTGCCTCTAAACTTCATCCTACAGAAGGCTTAACTCCAAACGCATTCTCCGTGGAGCTATTGTTTCGACCATCTGTTCCAGACAATATCACAAACTGGAGAGTATTTGACGATGATCAACAGATCATTAACTTTCTGCACATGGAAGAAACCTTTCAAGGCGCTGTGATAGATGAACAAACACACGATGACAATTTGCATGACTTTATGGTAATACCTAATCCGAAACCTCCTGAAGCTCTATCGGACATGGTAAATTCCATACCCAAATCTGTTGCTAGACTAGAAAAGTTTTATGATTTTGAAGATAGATTTAAAAAAACGGTCAATTGTAAAACCAACAGTTCCTCATTAACTTATGAAAAAGTCAATTTAGGAACTAATGAAAGACCTCAGTGTATCAACTTAGGCTTGGGATGTTCTAGGCAAGAAAAAGCTTCTTTTGTTAAAATATTTAAAGAATTTAAGGATGTCTTTGCTTGGACTTACGAAGATCTTAAAACATTCGATCCTAATATTATACATCATGTCATCCCGATGAAGCCCCAAACCTTGCCCTTCCAACAAAAACTGAGAAAAATGCATCCTAAACTAGAACCGACCGTACAAAAAGAATTGAATAAACTCCTAAGTGCTAAAATAATTTTTCTTGTTAGACAGACTCAATAGGTATCCAACCTCGTCCCAGTGCGAAAGAAAAATGGAGAAATTTGACTTTGTGTCGATTTCCGGAACCTCAACAAAGCGTCTGATAAAGATAATTATCCTGTCCCTCCCATGGAATAGATACTTCAACAAGTATCTGGTTCTGAGAGGCTATCCTTATTGGATGGTTTCTCTGGATATAATCAAGTCTTGATGTCTCCATCAGACCAGTTAAAAACTACCTTCCGTACTTCGTGGGGCACTTATGCTTATCGCAAGATGCCCTTTGGATTGATTAACGTTGGTGCTACCTTTCAAAGAGCAATGGATATTTCTTTCCGAGGCTTAATCAGTCACTCTGTAGTAGTCTACTTAGATGATGTGACCATCTACTCTAAAAACAAAAACGATCATCTAGCTCACTTACGAGCCGTTCTGCTACAATGTCGTAAATACGACATCTCCTTGAACCCTAAAAAGTCCATATTTGCAGTAGAACAGGGTAAATTAATAGGATTTATTGTGTCTAGTGATGGAATGATTATTGACCCCGAGAGGACCCTAGTTATCGCTAAACTTTCCCCAACTTCCTCCAAGAAATACATGCAGTCTTTCCTAGGCCAGATTAATTTCGTGAGAAGGTTTGTCCCCAGTTTTTCCGAAATGGTCAGGCCGCTCCAGAACCTGATTAAGAAGGACACCCAATATCACTAGGGACCCACTGAAAACCAAGCTTTTAACGATATAAAGAAGGCTATAATTGATGCTCCATCTCTCATGAGCCCTGATTTCTCTCAAGACTTTACACTCTACACTTTTTCCTCTGATCATTCCTATGCCACGGTCCTAACTCAGAAGAATGCCGAGAACAATGAAGTACCCATCACCTTTATGAGCTCTGCTTTCAAAGGTGTTGAACTTAGTTACCCAACAGTCGATCGGCAAGCCTATGTTGTCTTCAAGGCAGTTAAGAATTTCCGGTCTTATCTTTTGAAGTCAAGAACGAAGGTCATTGTCCCTTACCCTGTCGTTAGGAACTTGTTAGTGCAAAAAGAGTTAGGAGAGAAAAGATCCAACTGGGTCACCTCCTTACAGGAGTACGACTTAGATATTACTCCAGCTCAGATTGTGAGAGGCCAAGGGTTGTGTAAATTGGTAGTTGATTCAGAAACTGAACAACAAGAAGTTAGTGACACGTCAGACCTAGAACAACGCGATCAGAGTTTGATTTGTTGCACACAAAACCTCGTAAGTCCTTGGTACGACGATATTAGACACTCTATTCAACATGGATTAGCAACTCGTCACCTTGACCCTACCAAGAGAAGATATTTGAGACTAAATTCTGCCTCCTTTCATCTAATTAATGGTATACTGTTTCATCAGAATTTTGATGGCGTACTGATGCATTGTCTTGAAAAGGACGAAGCAGAGAAAATCTTGCTTGAGTTGCATGCATGAGAAGCTGGTGGTCACTTCGGTGGCGATACCACTGCTCATAAAGTCTTAAGATCCATTTACTACTGGCCAACACTTTTTAGAGACGCCCATGCCTTGTGCCGAAAATGTAGCATTTGTCAAAAAGCATCAGGGCGATTGCAAAGACCAGCCTTCCCTTTGCAGCCCGTTACAGTCGATTCTCCTTTCCAGCAATGGTGCCTTGATATCATTGGTCCTATTAACCCTTCATCCTCACAACAGCACAAGTATATTGTGACAACCACTGATTACTTTACTCGATGGTCTGAAGCCGTCGCGCTAAGAACTGTTAACACAAGTCATGTGATCGCTTTTCTTAACTCGAATATCATCACCCGTTTTGGCATACCTGATTGTCTAGTTTTTGATAACGCTTCATACTTTTCCTCTCTTGAGATGAGTGAGTTTGCCTTAGAAAAATGAATAAAGCTTAAGTATTCCGCGAGTTACTACTCCTAGGGTAACGGCTTAGCAAAATCAACAAACAAGAACTTGATCAAGATTATCAAGAGAACCGTGGCTGAAAATCACAAGAACTGGCACAACGCGCTACTTAATGCACTGTGGGCTGATAGGGTAACACCCAAAGATGCTATAGGTAACTCTCCCTTTTTCCTCGTTTATGGAAGAGAAGCCATTTTTCCACCTCATATTCTTCTTCCTTTGCTCCAATTGTCACAAAGAGTTCAAGAAGAAGAATGTCCCCCTTTAGAAAGTCGTATTAACACTTTGATGAAGTTAGAAGAAGTAAGAACCCAAGCCAAGCATAAATTGGATCAACATCAACAACTGATTAAAAGCTGGTTTGATTCTAATTCTGCTTCTGATAGAAATTTTGAAGTAGGCGATCTCATCTTAAAATGGGACAAACCACATGAAGGGAAGGGTGAACACACTAAATTTCAAAATTTGTGGCTTGGGCCATTTTTGATTGCTGAAAAATTGGGTCCTAGTTCCTTTCATTTGCAAAATCTTGAAGGATAGCTTGACACCTATCCGGTGAATGGCCAAGCCCTGAAAAGATACTTTGCTTGATTTTTATCCTTGTATATTATGTAAATATTTCCTTTTGTTTTTATTTTTGCCTTCGTTTTCGTTTTGATTTTGATTTGATTGATCAGTTTGGTGTGTTTTTGTGTTTTGAAACATATGCATGCCTATGCACTGAGCCATTCAGACAAAGACCATGGGAAAATCTCTTCGCTGAAATAATTTCTCAAAAATTGTACAAACATCAGTGATATATATTTCTAAAAATAATACATGTTGGAAAATTTTGTTTGAAAGAAGTTTACTAATTGCAATCTCTGAGTAAAGTTTGTCATGATCATCTTTATCTTTTTATGTTGTCCCTTTTCGTAAAGGAATGACTCTAATGGATGTTTCCCTGCCCAAGTAAGTTGTTTTAGAAATAAAACATTTCTGGAGCTGCATAAAGGACAGTAATAAAAAAATAAATTATGATGAGGTCTGAAAAAATATGACAAAATATCAAGATTTTTCAGCGTCACCCCACTCAGCTATCTATAAAAGAAAAACAAAATAAAAATCTTAAGAGCTGTGGGAAGTGTTTGTAAACCCGTCGGGATACTGAACAGGTCCGCTGGCAGCGGGTAAATGCAAGCATGGAGCCAAGACAACTTCGTCGGGGTACTGAACAGGCCTGTTAGCAATGAAGCAATGTCGGGTAAATGAAAATCTGTAAAATTATAAGAAACCTCTTTGAAAAGTCCTTTATGCTGATCTAGAACTTCTTGACAGGATACAGATGTCCGAGTGGGTTAAATGGAAACCCTGTCGAGGATATGGATGCTTGCTGGTAGCAGTGGTCATGCCAACAGTATTGAAGATTCTATCATAAAAATCATGACTTGCTGATCTTAAAGACTGTTCTTGGTTTGCATCTTTTGAAACATCATTGAAAAAATAGTTGATGATGATGTTAGTACGATTTTCTAGTTGTTGTTTTAAGTCAAATTTTTCTTTGATGTCCTGATCTGAATTGATTTCTTTTGACAGAGATAACTTCTTCTCCCAGCGTGTCGCCATTGTTGGCAGCCAATTCATTTTTTTTTAATTGCTCTAAAAAAGATGCCTACACCTCTTGTCTTATAAACGACAAATCATTGTCGCATTGTGAAACTAGACATTTGTTTCATTTTTGCGACAATTGCAATTTGGTTTCGATTCAGTTATCACAACTAAAAGTGTGAAAACCCCTCTTTCGTTGTTTGGACTGTCGTTGTCTTTTATTAATTTTCTGAAAGGCACTTTACCATTGGTTTATCACATGACTGCAAAAGATTCTTTCAAACTATGTCCCTTGGCCTACTCTTACTCTGATTGCGCATTTGGATTTATTGGATTAATAAGCCATTGAGCATGAAAATTTATTGACTACATTTTGATCCTATAAAGGTCATGATTGATTTTGGTCTTATATGCTTTGATCCTTATTTTCTATGAGCTCTTGACTTATTGATTATATGAGATCTTTTGTTGCAATGTTCTAAAAACTTTGAAATATAAACATTTGAATATGCAACAAATGCATTGGTAATATTATAAGTTTGATTTGATATGAAATGGCAATGGTTTGCGTTTTACAAAGGCGCATTGATTAATCATTTGGATTTCAATTTTATAGTTTGAATCGTTGCTTGGTGCATTGTTTTGTGAGTTTGATTTTACATTGAACGATCATAGTTTCAAACTATACATTGGCACGATTGGATTAACATTGGTCTAAATGTTTGTTAATATGATTAATACGATGGATCGTTGGTTAATGTTGGATTTCATGTTGGATTGAACTAGACACTTGGCACATGAATATAACATATGGTGTTGGTTCTACATTTGATGGATGGCACGTTGATATGGTTGTACACCGATTTGGGTTGGCCGATTAATGTGTTGATTATTGATGGAATAGCGTTGTACCCAACCATTCATACACTGCATGGCGATAGTAATCCCACCTCCTTCACACGCGTTACATTGATTCATTCCCCTTTGAGTGCTTGCAGTTGTTAAGCCCTATCGTTTTTCTCCTGCGTTTTGTATTGTTCAAACCAAACCCTACCATGCACAGAATCCATGGCTCCTGTCGTAAGGGCCGAGCCCAACGATTTCCAAGCACTGCTGATGTTTGATGGCGCTTGTAGTGACTTGGAGAAATTTGGGTGGCTCCCGTTCATAAGGAAATTCGATGGTTATAACCCTATCGTGGCTCAGCAATTTGCGTTATCATTCGATGGTTGTCGAGCCAAAATTGGAGATGTGAAACTGGAGATTAATGAACAATTTCTAAGCTCGACAACCAGTTTGCCTGCTACAGGATAGAGGTGGTCGAAGAGTTGTAAATTGGAAGATGTCCCGTGGACATTTCTCTTCCAATTTCGAACGGTGAAACCCTACGACAAAGGATGGCCTGCAAAAATGTTAAAACAGCGCTGGCATGACCTGCTAATGATAATCAAGCAATTCGTTACTTGCGAGGGCAGGTACAGGTTAGTTGTCTTGTTTCACCTTCGTCTATTGATGGTTTTTATGGGTTTTGAACTCAATATGCCACACTACCTGCATAGAAGTCTGTTTAAGATGGCTAAAAGGTTCAAACGCAGCTAGGCTGATACCAGTCTCTTCCATTTGGGGTTAATTAAAATGATTATCGTTTATGAGTTGGGGTTACGTCGTGACATTTGGGGTGATTTTCTCAGTCGTAATGGCTTTGAAGAGTCCAACCCACCACAGGTTGATAAGCCTATGGTGACCAAAATCAAGCCTACCCCTGTGCCTTACAGCATTTTTCTACCCAAACCTCTACCCGACCCACCTACGAACTTTCCCATGTCTGTGACCAAACAGGTCGAAATTGCTAAGCCTAGAGTCAATCAGCCTAAAGCTAAAGTTAATGCTAATTCTAAAGGCAAAAAAAATGCTTGGTTAATCTCTCGCATGGTGAGAAATAAACCGAAACCCTCTGCCAATCCTGAGCCTATCGTGGTCAGTGAAGATTTTGATTCCGAGATTGAACGTTTTCTCGTGAACGAGTATCCTTACTTAGAAGGCTTGTTTAACAAACCTCCTGATGACTTTGTTAAGAAATTACCACCTTGTCTGTGGGATGATCCTAATTTTTCTGGCATTGAACTACCACGTGGAACCCTCGGTGAATCATTGAAATCCTATGCTGCTCAATCGACCGTTCCACCATGCGATCAGTGTGGTTTATGGTTAGAGAGGTACTACTTGGACGTGCCGATGTTGCAATCCAGAATCCATGCTTTGGAAGACCAAGTGGAAAAACTCACCGGTCAGAACATCAAAGGGAAACCCACTGACAAAAAGCAGCGAACTACTGGTTCAATACTGTTCAAAAATGTCGAGTCGGCTACTGCAATTGTCAATTCGAAATTGACATAGCCTCAGCAACTGCGCTGGTATAACTTTCACTCATTTATATGGCGCATTCATAAACTCTGTGTACATTATTGACCTGCTCTGTTACATAAACATGCACTGTTGTATATGATTTGATTTGTTAAATCGAATTTTGTTATCGTTTAGTTGGATTTGGTTTTGATTCTAGTAATCATATTCTGGATTTGATTGTTTAAAATTAGTTACGATTGAATGCTYTGTTGCATCTATTATAGGAAARCCGTTTTKCATTTCAAATTTTGAAACACGATCTATCTTTTTTATTCGAATTGGTTATGATGCACATAAACGATGGTTGTTCTGTTACAATTTTATCTGAGTATGATTTTGACCAACCCGGATACGATGTGGATTTTGTTTAAAAAAGGGTTTTGTTTTATAGCATGAATTAATACAAATCATAACAGTTATGTGAAGTCCAGCCAGTCAATTTGTTGTGGCTCGTTGATTAAACCGCCCCTGTTATCGTTTGAATTGGAATAACTATCGATATTCAGTTACGAATGATTATGCACAGGATGATGAATTGTTCTATAATTGGCTCAGTCCCGATTTTGTTTGATTTTTGTCCATCTTATGGTTATTGATACTGTTGTCACATCCAGCAATTGAAATCGATGGTGATTTCTGGTCATTATTGCTACGCATATTTCGTTCTGAGTATATCGTGACAACATTTCTCATATTTGATTACAATAGAATGAATCTTATGCATAATCTACAGCTCGCCTATCTTTACTGTTGGTTGAAACGACATGAAATCTATGTGTATTGCTACAGCTGTAACAAATCTCTTCAATTGATATCGTTTATAATTATGACTTCGATTCTGATTGTATTTGATTACTATTATGGTCTATTATGGTTGGTGATTACGATTACATCGTATCCGATGTGACTCGAATCAATTCTTAATTTTGTTTGATACAAAACAGGCTTGTCAAAGTTTGACCATGTTTTATGGTAACTGAAAACAGAGCATTATGTACTCTGTTTTGATTGCATTTATTTTGATATTGTTTAATTTAAAAGATAATTTCACTTGAATTATTAGTAATTCGTTTTGATGATGAAAATAAAATTAAATTAGATTTAATTTCTTTTAAGATTTTATTTGATTGCTATCTGATTCCATATGCTATTTTTGAGTAGCTACAGAATCAGATGATTCTGTAGCTAAGTCTGAGAAGTCAATTTTTTATTGTTTTCTTAATAAAATATCCTTCTAATTTGATCTTTGTGTTGTATTGCAGGCAAATTCGAATTCGCAATAGATATGATGAGCAGTTAGGGGATGTTTTACAGATTCTACTTGCATTCTACTTCCTTAGTTTAGATGATTTTGGGATATCTCCCAGATTGTGTAAAACTATCTGAGATTATCCACAAGGAAGTTTTACCTTGTGAAGAAACCTATATATACTTATGATTTTTGTAATAATTTTCATCCTCAGTTATGGGAGAACAAGGATATAGAATTATGTTACAGACTAGAGAAGAGTTGATGTTTTGTCATAGCTTTTGCTTTTCAAAATATCAACACTTTGTTTCATGTTTTGTATATCACTTTCTTTATGGTTTATGATTACTTTAGCTATCTAAATCAAATTCAAATGATATAATTTTATTACTGTTCTCTATATCTTGTTTCTTCCAGATCGATAAAAGACATAACAATTATTAATTCATTTGGTCAATGATAGCTTTGTCTTCTTCATAGATTGAATTGTTACATATAAGTTTTCTGCATAATAGGTTTCCCTTATTGCAGAGATTTATTATCAGAAGATTGTTATGATTTTCTTTTTGTTTGTCATGTAAAACACTTCAAGAAGCAGCACAGTTGATCGTTTACGAAAATCTTAAGGACTAAATGGTGTGAATTTCTTCCTCCAACCATCTTAAGAAGTCATCTTACACAGGGTAGACTTGGAGCGTTTCCAGGTCAATTAGTTTGTTGTTTACTATTTTTATTAAGTAGTTTAATATAGATTGTAATTTAATTAAATTTATATTAGATTGTTTAATTTCAGTACATATATTAGATTGTTTAATTTCAGTACATATATTAGATTGTTTAATTTCATTAATGTTTGTTTCTTCTTCATAAAACATAAAAATCAAAAAGAGATTCTTGGTTGTCTTAGGGTAGAAAATATATGCGTTTTGCAGGTTTTAACCAAATCTGTAGGTTGTTCATAGTGTACATTTGTGAATAAGTAATATTGTAGATGATAATTAGGTAGTTGATTTGAGTTATTATAATAGTAATTAGTGGATTGTATAGAATAATTAGTATTTAGTATATTAGTTCCTTTTCTTTGTTTTATTAGTTTCTAGTTTCCTTTATTTTATTTAGTTTCTTGTTTTTAGTTATAGTTTAGTTTGTTTTATTCACCTTTAGTTAGATTTCTTAGCTCAAATCATTTCTCTCTTTGGTTTTCATAGAAGACCTTAGAGCGGCCAACGGAGTCGTTAAATTCGTCAGGGTGGTCCATTCCAAACGGCTTGGGTTATTTAGACAAACCCGGACCAGTTCCACTCTCCCAGTTGACGGACGGTCAATTTCGCCCGTCAACATGGCCTGATATTCAACTACATTATTGGTGTCCTCAAAATCTAGTTTGTAGGACATGTGAACTTTTATTTTTCTAGGGGATATGAGTACTACAACATCTCCCACTCCTTCCTTTGAATATGCCCCATCAAAATACATTTTCCATATACTATTTATCTCTTTAGTAGGGCCTGCCAAAGGATATGTGAGTGTTGGGGCGTCCTTATGTTCTTCATTGACTATGAGGATGCAAAAACCAAGGTATTCATCAAGAGAATATATAGTGTGATTTACACAATGGTTCCAGGTGCTAACAATGTAAGAAAATTTTGTTTCTCTATACAATCTCCTATTCTCTCCTCCAAAATTTGGTACAGTAGCATAGTTCATGTTCATATGAATTGCACCTCCCAACATTCATTCCCATTTTCTTGATAGAAACATGTCATAGTTTGCAAGTGCATCAAACACCACTACATACATTACTATGCTTTTGATAGGAAGCTGAGCCAAAATGACTACAATATCTTTGATCATCCCATCACTTTTTAATTTTCTTGCATCAAAAGAATAGAGATAATGATATGGCCTAGTTATTTCCAAACCCATATTTTCCATAACTAATTTGGGCATAAGTTTATATGATGGTCCAGATTAAATAATACAATTATGCAACATATTTTCATGTATATTCAATGTGACATAGAAAGTTCTAACCGATTATCCTTTGTCATCAATGTGAGGGTCAAAAACTATGATGGGGGACTCATCTTGTAGATTGACAATAACAGGAGGGCTTCTTGATCCTTTTATTTGTATCAATCTCTCAATTTATTTGTGGTATGAGGGATTATTAGCCAATTCCATCAATGGGACAAGAATAATGATATTTGACAGTTCCTTTATTTGTGGTATGAGGGATTTTTAGCCAATTCCTTAAGTTGTTTAACTTTTATTTCTCTCTTTGAAAGTTCCTAAATCTCCTAGTCCTTGGGAATATTATTTAGTTCTTTGATTTTAACCACAAAAATACTTGGGCTAGACATCTTAGGATGGGGTTGACTATCTTTGTTGGATTCCTTCTATCTATGTCTAAGATTATAATTCTTATGCATATTAGCTTATAAACAAACATCCTATATTGAGCAGAGGACAAAACTTCATTGTTCGATTCAAATTTGGGGATTGTTTTCCTATTTTTCAAATAATATTCATAATCCTATTCACTTAGATGTATGGAAAATTACTTTCCCCTTGTAACAAGTGTGTTTCCTATGAATTCTCAAGATACTCTTCATCCATTTCTTCCTCCATTAAGATATTTTCATTGTTGGGTCTCACAGGGGGTTGTATGGGTTGTTCTCCATTTCTTCTTTCTCCCCTTAGGATTTTAGGATTGAAAGGTATTATGAACTTATTAAGGATCCTCTCACATTCTTCTTGAGGAGCCTTGTTTGTATTACCATTTTCCATTTTGAACCTTGAAATTTCATTTGTCAAGTTTTTAATTAGGATGGAAATTTCATCCATCCTAGATTCATGGGAATATTTGAATATATATGAGAGACCACAATCCTCTTTAATATTCTTTATTTATACTTGATATGGATTTTGTTTAATTTTACCTAGGATGCAATCATAATTCCTTCAATGTCTATTGTGTCGTCCTACATTATCAACAATGTTGGATCCCTTATTTCCCTTAATACCATGGAAAAGTACACATCAAAATCTCTAACATATGTGACTTTAGTATCTTGTTGTAAAGGATTTATGTCTCTATGGATCTTGTTGTATATATTGTTAAATATTCCATTAAATTCAACAACAAACTCATTGGGTATCTTCTTGAGTGAGCGAAATTCAGTCAAGCAATATAGACTATCTCTTCCCTCCACCTATTGTTTCATAGGGTTAGCCTTAAATCCATGCTTGCAGTAAATGAAATTATGCAAAAAATAGGTAATTCTTTTTTTTCTCTCTCTCTCTCTTATAAAATTCTCAATCCTCAAGTATTCACAGTACAGATGCTGAAAACATTCAACTCCATAAGTCATTTGTGCACACGTGTTTCATACAATTTTATTTTTAGAGTGGGGTAAATGGTGGGCTAGAAGAAATACAAGATAATAATATAAGGCACTCCAAATAATGAATCTTATATATTGTAAGGTAGCTATAGAGGTAGTGGGGGGGGGCAGAGGGCCCATAGTGATAATAGTGGAGTTCATTCAATGTAAGGTGGACTAGGTCCACTATATTATTAAATAATGCCCACTATGGTAGTTAGATATAATAATTGGGTAATTAGATATAATAAATGTAAGAGGACTTCTTACAAGGTTCAACTTCTAGAAGATTCCTCCTCTAGAATGTTCTTAGGTGATGGTAGCACTATATAAAGGGGTTCAAACAATGTAATGAGACATGAAGAGAAATATTGTATTTGGAGCAGTAGCTCAATAAGAGGATGCCTCATCGAAGAGGCAAGTGAATAGGAGAGGATCCCTTCCATAATAGGATCCATTGTACGGTGTTTCCCTACCTCAAGGGTTTGATGGTAATAAAGAAGATTTTGCATATTGTTCTTATATATATGTTTTTCTTCTTTTGTATTTAGTATTAGGTTCTTAACAAGTGGTATCAGATCACTTTCCTTGGACAAACATTTTGAGCAAATATTTTTTATTTTTGCAGATTTTTTTTAAGAAGAAAAAAGAGGACCGTGACATTATTGAAGTTTTCGGTATATTTCTGTGCAAAATTTGCAGAAAAGGGTTGTATAACTGAGTTCCTCTGAGAAAAAAAACCAATTTGAAAAAAAAAAATTGTCCGAAACGGAGTCCGGGAAGTCAAGATATTGAAGTTTTAAAATCTACAAATTGTTAGTATTTTTTTCATGGACGGAGGTGAGAAATGTTTTATTTCTATAGAATCTAGAGGCCTAATTTGCTCAAATAACTTACATATCTGAGTTCCTCTCACAATTTCACCCAATTTAAAAAAAAAAATTCAGCCAAAACGGAGTCCGGGAAGTGAAGTTATGAACATTTTAACTTCACCAGTTTTTTAGGGTTTTTCCAAAAAAAGATGTGATTTTCTGTCGTAACTTATTGGGTCTATTTTTTGTTTTTTTTCATGATGGTTGAGGGAACAAAGAGTTCATAGGGTTCTCAAATGGCTATTTTTTCTCAAGACCTGAAAGAAATTCTTAAATCATTCAAAGTCCAATTGTTGCACACATTGCATGACAGATTGGATGCATTTGTACATGGCCTCACAGACGGTCTCACAGACGACCTCAATGATAGTTTTATTAGTATTCAAGATTCATTGAATAAAATGTAGGAGAGATTTCTTATGGAGGGCCTCAATGATGAATATAATCAAGAAATATATGCTTGGTATGATTTTGAGGCCGATTGTGATGATTGGTATATAGATAGTTGTCATTTCTAGGATGACAACCACTTTCATATTTTATTTGATGACTCTAATCCACCTTTTGTAGAGAGAATTTTTTTTCTCTCTCTCTTATAAAACTCTCAATTCTCAGGTATTCACAATAGATATGCTGAAAACATTCAACTCCATAAATCATTTGTGCACGAGTGTTTCATACAATTTTATTTTTAGAGTGGGGTAAATGGTGGGTTATAAGAAATACAAGATAAAAATATAAGACACTCCAAATAATGAATCTTATATATTATAAGGTAGCTAGAGAGGTAGTGGGGGGGGCCATAGGGCCCATAGTGATAATAGCGGAGGTCATTCAATGTAAGGTGGCCTAGGTCCACTATATTATTAAATAAGGCCCACTATGGTAGTTAGATATAATAAATATAAGAGGACTTCTTAGAGGGTTCTACTTCTAGAAGATTCCTCCTCTAGAATGTTCTTAGGTGATGGTAGAACTATATAAAGGGGTTCAAGCAATTTAATTAGACATAAAGAGAAATATTGTATTTGGAGTAGTATCTCAATAGGAGGATGCCCCCTCGAAAAGACACGTGAACAGGAGAGGATCCCTTCCATAATAGGATCCATTGTATGGTGTTTCCCTACCTCAAGGGTTTGATGGTAATAAAGAAGATTTTTCATATTGTTTTTGTATATCTGTTGTGGTGATTTTGTATTCAGTATTAGGTTCTTAACAAGTGGTATCAGATCACTTTCCTTGGCAGATATTGTGGGCAAATATTTTTTATTTTTGCAGATTTTTATTTTTTTCTCAGAAGAGAAAAAGAGGGCTGCGACATTATCGAAGTTTTTGGTATATATCTGTGAAAAAATTGCAAAAAAAGGTTGTATAGATGAGTTCCTCTCAGAAAAACACCAAGTTAAAAAAAAAAATCGTTTGAAATGGAGTCCGAGAAGTCAAGATATTGAAGTTTTAAAATCTGCAAATTTTTAGGATTTTTTTTGCTGACGGTGGCATGATTTTTATTTTTATTTATGTAGCATTTGGAGGCCGAATTTTCCCAAGAAAGTTACGGATATGAGTTTCTCTCACAATTTCACCCAATTTCAAAAACAAAATCAGCCGAAACATAGTCTGGTAAGTGAAGTTATGAGCATTTTAACTTCAACATTTTTTTAGGGTTTTTCGAGAAAAAGACGCGATTTTCTGCCAAAACTTATTGGGTCTATTTTTTGGGTTTTTTCGTGACGACTGTCGGATCGAAGAGTTCATAGGGTGCTCAAATGGCTATTTCCTATCAAAACCTGAAATAAATTCTTGAATCATTCAAAGTCCAATTGTTTCACACATTGGATGACATATTGGATGCATTTGTACATGGTCTCAATGATAGTTTTCGTAGTATTCAAGATTCATTGAATAACATGCAAGAGATATTTCTTATGGAGGGCCTCAGGGATGAATATAATCAAGAAATATATGCTTGGTATGATTTTGAGGCCGATGGTGATGATTGGTATATGGATAGTTTTCATTTCTGGGATGACAACCACTTCCATATTTTATTTGATGACTCTACTCCACATTCCGTAGAGAACATCAATCTCCCACATTAGGAGCTAGTTACCAGAGTTTAGATTTCATATTATAAAGTGGTATTATTCCTTCCAGATTCTACTATGACCCTTTTCCACTATGTGAATGGATCTTTTTATTTGGATCCACATGATAGGTGTTAGTCTTTGGAACATCATTTGGAGTTGGTTATTGGGTTCCAAAATCTTCCACAGGAAGTTCACATGAGCACTTGGACATGGGACCCAGGCTTACAATGGTGGTGGACTACTTCAGCATGGTGGATTTCCTTTCTACATGGGACCTTGGTTCTTCAGTCTTCTTTAGCATTATGGTCCACAATTATCCATGGGACCCTGGTATATGGTTGTAAATCAAGCGTTGAGGACAACGCTTTCATAAGGGGGATGGAATGTAAGGTAGCTAGAGAGGTAGTGGGGGGGATCAGAGGGCCCATAGTGATAATAGTGGAGGTCATTCAATGTAAGGTGGAGTAGGTCCACTATATTATTAAATAAGACCCACTATGGTAGTTAGATATAATAAATGAGTAATTAGATATAATAAATGTAAGAATACTTCTTAGAAGGTTCTACTTCTAGAAGATTCGTCCTCTAGAATGTTCTTAGGTGATGGTAGCACTATATAAAGGGGTTCAAGCAATGTAATGAGATATGAAGATAAATATTGTATTTAGAGCGGTAGCTCAATAGGAGGATGCCCCCTCGAAAAGAAAAGTGAATAGGAGATGATCCCTTCCATAATAGGATCCATTGTATGATGTTGCCCTACCTCAAGGATTTGATGGTAATAAAGAATATTTTGCATATTGTTCTTGTATATCTGTTGTGGTTCTTTTGTATTCAGTATTAGGTTCTTAACATATATTATCAACATGGAATAACACATAGAGAAATTAATAATTCAATATTTATAACACATATAATATATCACTAAAGCATGCATCAAACATTCACATCTTCAAATATCTACATCCATGGAGGTAACCTCTTCACATAATTAAACATATGAAGAAATGAAAGCAAATTGTTATTTGTTAAGAGGAAATAACTTCAATATCATAAGCATACAACACATAGTAACATTGTGTAACGTCCTCCTCGTTAACGACAACAACTATGATAACAGGTGCAAATATATATATATATATATATATATTGTGTTGTAAAAGTGTGTGCGCGCGTGTAAAAAGGAACAGACACACTTGACTCTACGTCGCCACCCGACGACTAACAAGACGCAACCACGATGATCACAACAAGAAGACATAAGGCGCTCAACACGTAACTACAAGCATTAAACGACCATAGACATAAGGCGCACAATGAGTAAATGCAAACATTTAACGACATACTGGGTTATGCACAGTACGAACACAGAAGGAAGAATCCATAGTAGTAGAGTTTACTATTTCTGCACAGGAAAGCAGGGCATTTAATCTTAGTTCTTTGCTCCGGAGAGAGAGAAGGTCAGATAGGTTCCTGGCCGACTGCTCAGGCAGAAACTAGTAATCTCTGTCAGGTGTGTCGCAAGAGTGGAAACCTTGCCTTTAAAGGGCCCAAGAATCTTGATACGGCATAGGATACTATACACTAAAATAAACACACATGGACTTAAGTACTAAGGCTACATGGAGGTGTCTACATCCCGCCCAACAGAACAGACCAAGCGACTAAACACTTACCAATAAGTATGATCAATGATTAAAGAAACAACCACGTCCTCTTCGGAAGACGCAATCTGAGAGGCTCCAACTATGACCAAACAAGGTTAAGACAAGGCATTATCTATGACCCAATTGGTAATAGTCACGGACCAATTTTCCAAATAAATTCATTAATCGAAGTGTTACTCAATCCACCCTCTGGAAATAAGGAAAATTCGATTGATTGTGATTCTTCATTACATTTCATAACAACTTATTGTGCTTAGTTCATCGACAACACATTTTTGAGTTAACAATCCAACAGTTCTAACAACATTAACCTGAAACAATATCTGATTTACAATTCCTTATAGTATTCTTCAAATAATAAAAAAATCTCATTCATCTTGTATGCTAACAAAACATCTAATTTCATCTTGTATGCTAATTAAGAATCTATTTTTTCCAATTAAATTCATTAAAAATCTAATATCCGCGATAAATTCATTACAGTATTCCTCAAAAATTTAAACATCTCATTTCATGACATTTCAACACAACTTCACATCTATACACTCCTAACCTTGTAATACCACACCTATCACCTCACTACTGGTATGTTGTCCATACAAATTTACGAAACTTACCATAAGACTATATTATCATTGCCTTTTATAAATGCCATAATGCTTGCCAATTAAGATATTACAAGATCACGTTACAACAAACCTTTCATAGAACTATATTAATACGGCATTTTTTATCTATATTTTATGTTGCCATTTGAGATAACTACAATCTTATTATAACAACCTTCCATCAACATTATTACTACTGCATTTTAATATTTCATTTTATATTTGCATTTATTGATTGCATTTTATATTTGTCATTTAAATAACAACCAGGACGCATTACAACAAACTTTCCTCCTGTCTCCTGAAAATAAAATAATAAAATAAAGAGGTCGAGCGTAATGAGAAAAGAAAAACCATAAGTAAATCTTAATGTAAATCATATGGTAAAGGAAATTCTTTATTGCAATCGTAAAGTAAATAGATTCAATGAGGAAAATTGTATTCTTTCCTTAACCTGGAAATCAAGTTTTGTACCTCATCAACATTAAAATATTAAAATAAAAGATGGCACGCATAAAGAGATTTGTCAGGGTTAAAAGATGGTGGTTGTGTGCAGTCAATCCCTCCAGGAGATCACGTTGACACCCCAACACAATCTGCAGTGATGAAGACGCGGACTGACATACGCGCTGTCATAAGGAGAGGTAAGGAAAGGCATGGGATTTCAGTCTATGGAAGTTAAGGGAAATTCGCCAGCATGGAGGTGCTCAGGAAAGCATGCAGAGGCAAAAGCATGTGCAGAAGGAAATTACCCAATTCAACTTGTGACAGCAATTTCCTCCCAACGATAAATCTCATTCAAGGAAAGGGGAATGTGGTCATCAGAGGAGATAAACAAGAAAGCATGGCCTGGAAAATTCATCCACAAATAAATAAAGCAATGCAGAAATCCAAAAACACCAAATTGCAGAGATTAGGGGGGGTTACGGTGTGAATGTCCTCAGTAAAACGTAGAACATTAATTCGCAGAGATCAGATTGGGTGGAAGTGCATGAGATTTAATGCTATGTGGGATTATGTACATGTTTTTAAATTAATTTACTCGGCTTCAAAATTGATAGCCTCACTTTAATGACATAGATTCACCACCTTACTCGTATGGCTCCAATGCTGAGATTCGTTCAATACTACAGTGAAGAGTGGATATTGATATAGAATCACTACTGAGATCATGAAGGACATGGATAATACATCTTTCCTATGAAAACCAGTATGTAGCGTTCCTGAAATAGATCATGGTTCTTTTATTTTCATTGAAATTTAATATCTAGTTAGACTCACATTAAATAATGCTTGACGGAGGGATTGCATTTTCTGTGGCAGCGATTCGTTGTAAATCATCCACAAGATGAGGAATGGATAGTCTGGAATAGTGGTATTGTTATGTATGCATGGAAATTTTAGAACATAAACACTAATTTGATAACCACAACACACAAAGCCCATCGCCAGCAATCCAGGGTATTCAGAACACAGACTCATAATGTTTATGTTTCCCTTTCTTATCAGAATGCCAAACATGCAGGCAGAAAATTTGATAAATCCGACCAATGCCAGCAATAATATATAAAATTCCCCAGTCACCATGGGAACGCCCACACTCAAGTAATACACCACGGAAAATTTCAAAAACCCCCACAGAAAGGTAGAATGTCCACGGCAAGGTAAAAACGCCTAGGGAAATGTAAATACGTAGACAACAAAAACGCAAGGCATAGTGGGAGATCGTACAGATCCAAGGAAGGTGATAGAAACCCATCAACAATCATACAGCCAAGCTATAAAAAAAAATCAGTCAATAACTAAAAATCAGTTTACCCATTTAAAACACATGCAGATCTAACCATATATCCCAATGCCTCCTACTCTACCAGAAATAAAATCATACTGTTGCCTTTCGCCAGCTTTGGATGACGTCCCACGCTCCGTTCTGTGTCCTGCTCTCTGTGCCTCTCCCGCTCGCCGAATGTAGAGACCTCACTGCTACCTCCCAGCCAATCGCTAGGGGTACTCTGCTTCCCCCTTAGCCCCCCGAGCCGCAAAGGGGCCACACAAATTCCAGAAGATAAGCCTATCTTCTTAGCTTGCCTTGCAAGGCTGAGCTACCACTCCAATCCAAGCTAAGAAAATCCCAACTCCTCACAAGCAATCAATCAAGACACAATCCGACAACGTAATGTTACGCTTACAACCCATCCCTTTCTTCCTCCTCTTCCCTTTCTTTTATAGAGTTTTGAGACCCACCCTTTCCCTAAATCACATTTAATTTAAGTTTTAATCAAAACCCTCTAAAAATTCTCTGTCTTACAAGTGTCACTCATCCCCCACCTTTCTCCAAAATTATTTTCTTTAAATTTATTA
>ML797491.1:175019-205016 GCA_009831015.1 Picea engelmannii
GGGTTTTTGTTTGAATTTTTATTTTTATGCTAGGGCCTTTTTCTTTAAGGTTACACTAAAAATTTTACCCTAGAAAAGTCTTAGGCTTAGGACTTAGATTCTGAGCTAGGCGACAATTGGTTAGGGAAGTTGTTTAAGGATTTATGAAGGTGTTAATGTCTTAGGGCCATCTAGGTTTGTTTCTTCCATCAACATCAATGCGATGTTCCCTTCAGGACGCACCACGTGTTCCAAGGGTGCCACTCACCTCATTCATTTCCTTTACGCGACATGCCCTTCAGGATGCACCACGTCCTCCAAAGGTGCCACTCACTGACTTGACTGATTGGTAGATATCTATAACCCCTTGAGTCAACACTCCACTAGGTGAACTTGTGGGAGACTAAGGGCTCTAAGGAATAAGGCCCCCGCCTTATTGCATTCCCCTTAGAATCATCATGAACGACTGTCACAGTCTGCCCCCACGGCATCGCGGATCCTCTCGAACTAGGTAATCATTACCCTTTAGTTCGAGCCATGGCGGGAGTGCTAGTAGGCTATGGCAGGGCTTATGTCTACACCTCTCCCTCAGCCTCTCTGGAAATCGTGTGTGGCCCCTTTACTCCATATGTGAGTCTAGTCGGCAAGCTATCGTCAGCCTGCATCATCAAAAATCGTGTCAAAACATGTCAATCATTAAATCATCAATCAATGAAATATCACAGTACATAAATCAACCCAATTAGCACACTCCCTCACTCAATCTGAAGTCCAAGGGGTTCCACCGATGCCTCTGCATCATCAAGGTCCAAAACCCTGCACACTCAATAAGACTGAGTCAATATCACCTGTCTACATGAAATAGTAAAACCTCATGTCGTTTATCATAACACATCATAATCAAGTATAAATGTTTTAACATCAGAAAAGTACAGATCGCTTGCAAGCAAGTGTCCTCAAATAATAAGTTTTCTTAGTGCGCCAGAGCGGGATGTTACATACACCCCCTCTTGGTCTAAACTTCGTCCCGAAGTTTCTCAGTATAAATGTCAAAATAAAAGTATGACAGTATCATAAGTCTATCTATCAAACAAAAATGGAAACTGTTGATGCATATCATATGCATCCTCCCAGGTCGCCGAGTGCGGACTATAACTGTCCCACTGGACCTTGACCTAATCTACCATTCGACGTCGTAACTGTTGAACGCGATGATCTAAGATGCGGATCGGCTCAGCCGTGAGTGCTCCCTCGTCCGATACCTGGAAGGAACTGATGTCAATCACATGTGTAGGATCACTAATATAATGTCTCAGAACAGATACATGAAAAACATTGTGCATACACCTCAAAGAATCAGGCAAGGCCAGTCGATAGGGCATGGGCCCCTTTCTCTCCATAATCCCGAAAGGTCCCATGAACCTAGGAGAGAGTTTAGCTCCCTTTTCAAACTTGATTGAACTCTTATGCGGTTTAACCCGCAAGAAGACTCGATCGCTGACCTCGTAACTACGATCGACTCGGTGCGCATCGAGATAAATCTTCTGTCGATCCTGCGCTTCTTTAATCCTTTGTCTCATGGTTTGCATTTGATCTTCCATTTCTTGGATCGCTTCGTGTCCCACCAGGACCCTATCCTCAAGCCGATCACAACTCAAGGGAGTCTGACATGGTCGCCCATAAAGGAACTCAAAAGGCGCCATCTTAATGGTTCTCTGGTAACTGTTGTTGTAAGAGAACTCTACTAGAGGCAAGAATTCCTCCCAACGCTTTTGTTGGTCCATAACATACATGCGCAACAGGTCTTCCAAGGTTTGGTTTGTTCGTTCTTCCTTTCTGTCCGTATCTGGGTGATACACAGTACTAAAGTTAAGTTGGGTCCCCAAAGCCTCTTGGAAACTCGTCCAATATCGTCCAGTAAACACCGATCCTCGATCATATATAATCTTCTTAGGAATGCCATGCAGCCTCACAATCTCACTGATGAAAACTCTCGCTATGTCAGGTGCCTGATACGTCATACGCACAGGAATAAAGTGAGCACTCTTTTTCAGAGTGTCTACTACTACAAAAATCGAGTCATGTCTCCTTGCCATCAATATAAATCCAACAATAAAATCCATCGAAATAACTTCCCATTTCGATTCTGGAATGGCATGTGGTTGAAGTAATCCTGCCGGGTGTCTATGTTCAGCCTTTACCTACTGACACTCTAGACATCTAGCCATAAAGTTAACTATGTCGTCCTTCATTCCTTTCCAAAAGAAAATGGTTTAAGGTTTGCCCTCATCTTCGTGACTCATGGGTAAGCCATGTAAACCTCTCTATGAGCCTCGTTCAGGATCAATATCCTCAACTCATCGTTGGGCGGTACGTAAATCCGACCTCTAAACCTCAATAACCCGTCGCTATCAAAGAAAATCCCTCATATCATGGTACCATCATTGTGTTTTGTCCGATAAATTCCTCGACTTCTTTGTACCAGTCATCGTCACGCTGTACAGTGAGAATATTCTCACGTAGATTCGTCTGAAGATACAACACCAAAAAGATGCGTGGTCTCCGACTCAAAGCATCATCCACTCGGTTCACTATTCCCTTTATGTAAGTAATCTCGAAGTCGTACTCGCTAAGAAATTCCGACCAACTCTATTGTCGCGCATTCAGGTCGCTTGCGTGAAAATGTGTTGCAGCCCACAATGATCAGTCCTTAATTCAAATTTTCGTCCAACAAGGTAGTGTCTCCAGATCTTCAATGCATAAACGATGGCTAATAACTCCAAATTGTGCATCACGTATTTCTCCTCATGCCTTCTCAGCTTCCTCAAAATGTAAGTAATCACTCATCCGTCTTGCATCAAGACTTCGCCTAATCCTTCCTTGGATGCGTCAGTGCATACCAAGAAGTCTGCGTTCATGTCAGGGACTTTTAGTATCAGCACTGTTGTCAACAAATCTTTAAGCCTCCAAAATGCCTTCGTGCATTTCTCAGTCCAAACAAACTTCTTATTTTTCTTCTGCAATTCCGTGATCGGATTTGCTATCTTCGAAAATCCCTCGACAAACCGTTGATAGTATCCAGCTAAACCCATAAAGCTACACACTTCTGTGGCATTCGTCAGCGCAGGCCATTCCATAATAGCCTCAACCTTGGCGGGATCCACGACGATACCTTCGCCGGAGATGACATGCCCTAAGTAGTGAATCCTCGATTGGTAAAAAGAGCATTTGGACAACTTCCCATACAATTTGTGCTCCCGTAGACACTGTAGTACTAAGCGCAAGTGCTCGTCATGCTCCTCCGTCATTCGAGAATAGATCAAGATATCGTCAATGATTACTTGGACGAACTTGTCCAGGTACTCGTGAAATACCCTATTCATCAAACTCATAAATACCCCTGGGGCGTTTGTTAGTCTAAACGATAAAACATTAAATTCGTAATGTCCAAATCTCGTCTTAAAGGCGGTCTTAGGGACGTCATCCTCCTTGATCCGTAACTGGTGATTCCCTGATCGCAAATCGATCTTGGAGAACACCGTCGCACCCTTCATTTGATCGAACAGATCATCAATTCTTGGTAAGGGATATTGATTCTTGATCGTAGCCTTGTTCAGTTGACGGTAGTCAATGCAAAGCCTCCATGATCCGTCCTTCTTTCATATGAAAATAACCGGTGCACCCCACGGTGACACACTAGGACGTATCAGTCCCAGGTCCAACAACTCCTTCAGTTGCATTTTCAACTCTTGCGACTCTGAGGTCGACATCCAATAAGGTGTTCTTGCTATCGGTTCGGTCCCCGGTTTCAGGTCTATGGTAAACTCTAGTTCCCTTTCCGGCGGCATCCCAGGAAACTCCTCTGGAAATACGTCCACAAACTCCTTCACCACCAAAAGGTGTTCTAGAACTTCCGCTACTCCCTTCTCGTTTAGCGTGAGGATTGCATAAAGTTTTCACCCCTTGCGCATACTCTTCCGTAACTGTAAGGAAGAGAAGAACCGCAGGGAAACTCCCTGGTTTCGTCCTACAATTACACGTCTCTATCCTTCGTCATCAACCAAGCTCAATTGTTTCATCTTACTGTTGAGTATCGCCTCATGTGATTCCAACCAATTCATACCAATCACGACGTCATAAGATAATAATATCGTGACGTACAAGTTGACCCTCGTGACAAACTCTCCCAGGTTAAGGGCACAGCCCATAACCTTTCCTCCAACCTTCTGTTTGGCTCCCGAAGCCATCTCCATGAAGCTAAACTCATATTGTTTGACTGCCTTTACCTTAATCCTTTTCAGCGCTGCACCAGAAATGAAAATCTCAGTAGCACCTGGGTCTATCAAAATACTAAGGGTTTGGTCAACGACAATACCTGCCATCTCGAGCACAGTCAACTGGTGCTCTGCCTAGCGGTTATTCACTGCTGCATGAATCCGATGGGCCTTGCCCATATCTCCCATGGTAGTGGGTTCGGCTGATCCGGACACTCTGGTCCTCTCCACAGGATAGTCACGCTGGTAGTGTGGCTCCCCACACGTCCAATACCCCTTCTTAGGCCTAGTAGTCCTGGTACCCGAAGTAGAAGATGACGGCCCACTGGTCTGGAACCCTGGTCTGTTCGACTGAACATGCCTAAACTGTTGTAGCTGCAGGCGACGTTGCTACTGATGTTGTGGTCCCTAATAAGGTGCCCACTGCGGAGGCGGCGGTCACTGGGGTGTAGTGAAAGTGGATCCCTTCTGGAAGCCACGATATCCCGACATATGTCTCACTGGTGTCTGATGCTGCGGTGTACCAGATGAACCCTGCCCTGCTGGTCTTGCTAGAGTCCTGGTCTGACCCCCATTGATAAGCTCCTCCTCTGCTATGAGGGCCTTTTGGACAGCACCGTGCAAGGTTTGAGGCATCAAGATCCTAACCTTTGCACGCAGGCTGCCGTTAAGGCCAAACACGAACCTGTTGACCTTGAGCTTCTCAGTGTTAAGGTGCGGAGCATACTGGAGCAGCTCCATGAAACGTGCCTCGTACTCGGGTACCGTATGACCTCCCTGTCATAATGCGTTGAACTCATTGAGCTGACGCTCAATGAATTCCTCTTAAAGGTACCTCTCTCGAAACCTTTCCTCAAACAATTCCCATGACAGGTCTTCAACGGCCATGTTCAGCTATGGTAGGAGCGTCTTCCACCATAGAAGAGCGCTCCCCTTCAATTGAAAGACCGCCATGCGGACCTTCATGTTGGAGGTATAATTGTGAAGTGCAAAGCACATAGCCATATTCTCCAACCATACCTCGGCGGCGGCGCCATCCGGGGCACCAAAGAACTCGAGAAATTTTACCTTCTCGAGTTCACGGTGAATTCTACCTGTAACGGCCAGTGCACGCGGCGGAACCTCAGTGGGTGTCGGTGCCCTGGCCTTGTCTCTATCCAATCGGTTGATCAATACCTCGGACATGCGCTGAAAGGATCTCATCATCCCAACAACATCGCCAACCACTATCTTCTCCTGTCCGAGAACCTACTCGCCTCCCTGCGGATTAGACCCCTCAAACGTGGATGTTATTGGAGGCATCACGCCTCCTCCCCTAGCACCCTGTCGTCTGCCTCCGCAGCGTCCTCTAACCATGATTACCTGAACGCACCCAATCAACTCGATCAGTAGCAGTATATTCAAATCTAATCATGTCAACGAAAGCCGTAGGGAATCCCAAGTCGCGGCTCAAACCTCTCTCTAATACCATATGTAATGTCCTCTTCGTTAACGACAACAACTCTAATAACAGGTGCAAAAATATATATATATAAATTTTTTTTTGTGTTGTAAAAGTGTGTGCGTGCGTGTAAAAAGGAACAGACACACTTGACTCTACATCGCCACCCGGCAACTAACAAGACGCAACCACGATGATCACAACAAGAAGACATAAGACACTCAACACGTAACTGCAAGCATTAAACAAACATAGACATAAGGCGCACAATAAGTAACTGCAAACATTTAACGACATACTGGGTTATGCACAGTACGAAAATAGAAGGAAGAATCCATAGTAGTAGATTTTACTATTTCTGCATAGGAAAGCAGGGTGTTTAATCTTAGTTCTCTACTCCGGAGAGAGAGAAGGTCAGATAGGCTCCTGGCCGACTGCTCAGGCAGAAACTAGTAATCTCTGTCAGGTGTTTCGCAAGAGTGGAAATTGTAGTGTCCCCAAGGCCGAGACCCGTTACAGAGCATGTTATATGCAAAGAATTGTAAATGTGTTCTATAGGCTGGAGAGCCAAGTTTTGTATAAGCTATAGGCTTATGTGATTTGTTAGGCCAGGGAGCCTAAGTGTTTAAGGCCAGGATCCTGTTGATGTACTTATATGTATGCAGATCAACTTATAAAATATAAAAACACCGCCAGTGCATACCGACCACGATGAATGAGTGATGGGGGACTGAGCGTCCACAAAGTGGGCAAGGGATTAAGGGCTGGAAGGTGGGAAAAGGGGCTAAGTGATGAGCCTAGGGGCTAAGCCTAGGGGGCTTAAGCCTGGGAAATAATATTCTAATAATTATTTTAAAAGAGACATGTGCATTTCTGTTTATCCTAAGTTCCTCGCAAGGGAGGGAACGAGCAAAGGGGATGCACACTGTGGTACGCATGCAGTTCCAAGGGTGACAAGTGTCAACCCTAGTGCATGAAAATATAAGCCTTGAACTGAACTGTGGGTGGGGATCTTCCTCCTTTCTGACCTGAACCGCTAAGCGTATAACTGGTACACCATCTGCCAGAATACCCTGGTTTATCTCTGAAAAGCCAAAAAGCCTGTGTTGTTCTCGAAAAACCGTGTATACCTTGTCCAGATCTGTGAGTCTGTGTCTGTTCCAGGAAATCCTGAGAGTGCATTTCCTGAACCGGAATTCCCTGTGTTGAACTTGAGTGGAAGAATCCCTGGTTGTTCGGGAAAAAACTGAGCTAGCCTATGCGTGAAGCCTGCTCCGAAATCATCCCGTGAGATTATCCTGTGACAGCTGAACCGTTTTGAGAAGCAATTGTTTTTGTTTTCCATGGACTGTTGTGACCACACAGTGATGGACTACATGAGGCTTGTTGGCCTGTGAGTGACTCCTCCAGGTGAGAGAGTGCGCAGAGGGAGAAGAGAACTCCTGGAAGGAACCCTGTAGCTGCCATAGAGCTCGGAGAATTCTGGTCCGGTCTGTTCCTGTAACCCAAGGTAACGGAGACTGGCAGTCGAAGGACTGTCTAGGTGACAGAGAAGGTGCACTCTCCTGGGGTGGAACAGGCATGTGGGGAATGAGGGTCTGTGGGCAGTGAGCATGGGAGATTCCTGGGGAATCTTCTTCCTGGTGATCGTGTATGTGTTATTTTCCCTATAACCTCAGCCTAGCCTAGGATTCCTTGCCTTGGGGTGGAGCTCGGTCCCAGCTCGGGGGTGACCTACTGTTGAGTTGATGAATAGTGTGGTATAAGGCTGGGAGGTTCATGGAAGGCCCGCACTTGGTTGGTGATTTCTACAGCTGATAAAAGATAAGTATTCTGAATTATGTTTTGAACATGTTTTGGCATGACTGTGTTGTATATATTATCCTGTTTTTCGCTATGTGTAAATGAAGTGCTGCTGAATGCTATGAGTTGTTTAATTATAGCAGTGCCCATATATTTTACTCTGAGTTTGAGTGTGTTTAATTATGTGAAAAGCATTTTCTTATAATTTCAGTATGAATTATGTAAACATCCATGTATAATGGTAAACTGAGAGGTTTGGAAACCTCGGTAGTGAAAGGGTACACTACAAATTGGTATCAGAGCTAAGGTTTCGACACTGAGCCTAGATGGGCCAGTTGAGTGGTCTTTGGACCTAGGGTGAGAGGATAAATTGTGTGTGGAGGACCAATTTCTGACCCTGGTATGACTCGGAGTGTATAGGAGTTACTTAACCGTACCTTTAAGCTCAGAAGGTTTAGCGGTGCTGTGAAACAACAGCTGGTATGGTCTATGACCATAGGGAGATAGGTCTCTACACCAATGGTGTTAGAACCATCATATATGTTCAGAAGGGAAGGAAAACCCTTGTAACCGTCCGATTTGGAGAACGTGCACAAGGTTTAAAGCCTTGGATATTGCACAAGAGTTTAAACTTGGGAGGATCATGAGTCGTAATATCCCTGTGGGATTACCCGTCAACCATCCGAGTTGACAGAAGTTGCGCAGGATTTAAGTCCTCATGGGTAGAGGAGAAGCTGGAACGACGAAGGGATCATAGCCGTAGGATTCCAAGGAGGACACGTGTTAGAATCCTGGAGAGGGTCAGAAATCGGAGAATCGGAGTTCTCGAGCACATAGAAATCTTGTCATACGGAATCACAATCCGCAATTTCACGACGAGATCTAAACCGTTCGTTTTGAGGAAAGGTGTCAGCAGCCTGGGCAGAGTCGGGAAGCGACATATCGGAGTTCCTAAGGATAAGGAACTCGAGACCCTTTTAGTCCCGAACCCTGGAGGAAATCGGGACCGTTTATATAAGGGACACGTGGCAGAGATCTTCCATCGAGGAAAGTCCCGATAAGGAGTAAGTCCATCAGTGTTTAAGGTTCATCGGGAAATCGGGAACCCCGGTGACGAGTGAGTCATACACTTTGAAACCGCCGAAACCCGACAAGGTAAGGTGGAGGTCATATAGTATGGTCATGTGGACCAGAGGCTGAGCCAAGAGAGCTAGCCAGTGCAAGAGCATATCGGGAAATCGGGGATTCCGCTGTCAAGAGTTTTGACACATTTTGATTCGCGAAACCCCGAACCCTGATAAGGGAAAAGGTTGGGGTCACGAGTCAATGGTCACATGATGTAGAGTCCATAGCAGGGGCTACCCGTAAGGGTAGTGCATCGGGAAATCGGAAATCGGGGATTCAAACCACCAGAACACTGTCGGTTTCAAAACCCCGATAGAGGTAACCCCGATAGAAGGAAGGAAGACCCCGAAGAGTTTCCTGTGGGAGGAAAAATTCTCGATAGGGAAATAGGAGAATTTCAAGAAAACCCAAAAAACACAGAGCCAAACAGAGTTCAGGAAACTTGTGAAGTTGAAATGTCTTTCACTCTTGTTCGTATTAGTTATAAATGTTGTGGATTAATCATGAAGTTTAATGGCCTAACAATTTTGAATTGGATTGCATAGTGTGTGTTCAGAATACAACAGAGGCCAAAACTCCAAGTTAATCAACGTCGAGTATGGAGTGGGGAAGAGTGAAAACTACCCCTGATTTGGAAGACGAACGAGAAGGAAAGGATGTTAACTTAGGAGTCGGAGGATTGAACTCTAATGGGCATGGAAAGGAGATGGATAAGGAAGGACATATAATGAAAATCCTTGAAGGGTTACAAAGAGAGGCCAAGGAGAGTCGAGCTGATATCCGAAAGCTCATGAAAGTTAAGGATCGACAAGGGAAATTAAACTTAAAATTCTTGCAGAGTCTGGAAAGAATAGAGAAGAAACTTGAGAAGGGTAGAGACTCAAGTACAACAGAGAGTCGCAGAGACCATGGAGGAAGAAGTAGATCGAGGAGTGGTAGCCGACATCACAGTCGATCCCAAAAACATTCAGACAAGGAGACACACAATAGTTCAAGCCTGTTCCCTACCAGAAAACATCGAAAATCTGGAAGGGAGGAATTGAAAGGAGAAATGAACAAGATTAAGCCTCCGAAATTCGATGGAGAGCACAAGAAGGAGGAAGATGCTGAGACATGGTTGTTGGGAATGAAGAAATACTTCCAGCTGCAAAACTATTCTGCCCATGCAGAAGGTAGAATTGCAATGTACCAACTGAAAGGAAAAGCGTCCATGCGGTGGGATCAGTTTGTGCAGGTGCAACACATTCAAAAGAAAGAGGTCACGTGGAAGGAGTTTAAGAGGTATTTCGAGAAGAAATACCTGACTAAATGATACTATGATAGAAAGATGAAGGATTTCTTCGAACTCAAGTTGGGTAGTATGATCATTGATGAGTATGAACGAAGTTTTCTGGAACTGTTGAAGTATGTTCCATTCATCAAGGATGAGGCTGTCAAAATTCAGAGGTATCTGAGTGGAATACCACCTTCCATTGGTGACAAGATTTAATACGATGATCCTAAGACCATGGAAGAGACCATAAGAAGGGATAAATTCCTATACAAACAACAGAGAGAAAAGCCTATCTTTTAGAAGGCTTGGGATAACCAAAAGAGGTTTAAGAAAGAACAAAGGCAGAAGGGAAGCAAGCCTTCCTTTTTCAGGAACAGTCCTTGGGGACAGTCATATTTTAAAGAGCCCAAGAAAGCTGAAGGGAGTGAACAGATGCCAAGGCCTCCACCCATGGAGTGTTGGGGCTGTAAAGGGAATCATAGGTACAGAGACTGCCCCCATAGAAAAGACAAAGAGAGAACTGTCCATACTGTTTAGCAAGATGAAACAATGGAGGATATGGGCAGCAGAATGCCGAGGATCTACGCAGCCGTGGACAACAAGCAAGAAGAATTTCAATCACATATGATTGAAGTGGAAGGTATGATCAACCACCGACCACTTGTTATTTTGATTGATTCAGGGGCTAGCCATAGTTATGTAGATCCTAGGGTGGTGGAAAGTTTGCATCTAACGAAGAGCAAACATGAGAAGTCTTGGTTAGTGCAGTTAGCCATAGGGACCAAGAGGAAGGTCACTGAATTGGTTAAGTCTTGTTCAGTGGGCATGAAAGGAATGAGCACTAAGGCTGAATTGAACATTCTACCTTTAGGCTCATATGATTGCTTAATTGGGATGGACTGGCTGGACCAGCACCATGCCCTTCTGGATTGTCGTAACAAGAGGTTCACATGTTTGGACGAAGAGGGAAATTAGGTAACAATCCAAGGAATTCCCAGAGTCATGGCTGTGAGGGAAATCTCAGATATGCAGCTGAAGAAATGTTACCGGAAAGGCTGTCAATTATTTGCATCCCGGGTGGAATAAGTATTCCAAAATGTGGTCTCGAATTTGGAAGACCACAGGGTGCTCAAAGAGTTTGAGGACGTGTTTCAGGAGGTGCCTGGACTACCTCCAAAGAGGGACATCAACTTTTCTATAAATCCGATGCCTGGAGCAGCTCCAGTTTCGAAAGCTCCTTATAGGATGAGCACCCCAGAGCTGAAGGAGTTGCAACTGCAGCTCGAAGAGATACTAAAGAAAGGGTACATTCATCCCAGTGTGTCACCATAGGGAGCCCCAGTCCTATTTGTGAAGAAGAAAGATGGGACGATGAGGCTGTGCATTGACTTTTGACAGCTGAATAAAGTCACTGTCAAGAACAAATATCCTCTACCAAGGATTGATGATCTTTTTTATCAGTTAAAGGATGCGAAATTATTTCGAAAATATATCTTTGATCTGGATATAACCAAGTGAGGATAAAATATGAAGACATCAGCAAGACTGCCTTCAGAACAAGGTACGGTCATTATGAGTTCACTGTGGTGTCATTTGGACTGTCGAACGCGCCTGTTGTCTTCATGTGATTAATGAATGGAGTGTTCAGAAATTATCTGGACAAGTTCGTCATAGTCTTCTTAGACGATATCTTGGTGTACTCCTAGACAGAGGAAGAACATGAACAACACTTGAGAATGGTGCTGCAGGTGTTGAGAGAACACCAGCTTTATGCAAAACTGAGCAAGTGCTCATTTTATCAAAAGAAGATCCATTATCTGGGACACATTATTTCAGAAGAGGGGATCACTGTGGATCCTGAGAAGGTACAGGCCATTCAAGAGTGGCTAGCGCCAAGAAATGTAACAGAATTTAGATCCTTTATGGGTCTGGCAGTTTATTATAGGAGGTTCATAGCCGGATTTTCAAGGATAGCTCATGCTATCACTTCCTTACAAAGGAAGGAGAAGAAGTTCCAGTGGACTAAGCAATGTGAGAGAAGCTTCCAGCAATTGAAGCAGCTGCTCACTAGTGCTCCAATCCTGAATATTGTTGATCCATGTAATGATTACGTAGTGTGCACGGATGAGTGTAAGGAAGGGCTGGGAGGAGTTCTCAGCCAAGAGGGATCTGTAATTTGTTATGAATCTCGGAAGCTGAAAGAACATGAAAAGAATTATGCCACTCATGATTTAGAGCTGGCAGCAGTTGTCCATGCATTGAAGAAATGGAGACATTACCTCATGGGCAAGAAAGTCGAGTTAAGAACAGACCACCATGGTTTGAAGTATGTATTTGATCATCCAACTTTAAATGCCAGGTAGATTAGATGGCTGGAATTTCTGTGCGAATATGACTTTGATATCAGGCATATCAAAGGGAAAGACAATAAAGTGGCTGATGCACTCAACAGAAAAGTGCATGAATTACATGATACCGCCATTAGTATGTACAAAATTGAGTTAAAAGACAAAATTGTGGAGGCTGCAAGTGCTGATTTGCAGTACAGAAATCTTGTAGCAAAGCTACAACAGCATGAAAGACCACAGATCGAGAAAGGTTATTCCTTGGGAACTGATGGTCTACTTCTGTATAAGAATAGAATATATGTACCTAATGATAGAGAATTGAAGGTGTCAATTCTAAAGAAAATGCATAATGTGACTTATGTTGGTCATCTAGGATATCAGAAGACTGTGGAAACAGTCAAAAGCCATTATTTTTGGCCAGGTATGAAGAAGGAAATTGCTGAATACATCGCTAGATGTATGGAATGCCAGAAGGTCAAGGCTGAGAACAGACACCCAGCAGGGTTGTTGCAGCCTTTACCTATTCCTGAGTGGAAATGGGATGTGGTGACAATGGATTTTATCACAGGATTGCCTAGAACAAGCAAGCAGCATGATTCAATCATGGTGGTGGTGGACAAGCTTACTAAAGCTGCCCATTTTATTCCATTGAAAACCACCCACAGAGAAGAAGATGTTGTTGATATCTTTCTAAAAGAAGTTGCACACTTGCATGGAATTCCTAAGACAATTGTGTCTGATAGGGACCCGAAATTCACTTAGAAATTCTGGAGAGGACTGTTCAAGGGTTTCGGAACGAATCTGAACTTCAGTACAGCATACCATCCCGAGTCTGATGGACAGATAGAGAGGGTAAAAAGATTAATAGAAGACATGCTGAGAATGTATGTGATGGATAAACCATCAAAGTGGGAAGACTACCTGCATTTGGTAGAATTTGCCTACAATAATGGGTACCATGCATCACTGAAGATGAGCCCATTCGAAGCACTTTATGGAAGAAAGTGCAACACTCCAGTGAGCTGGGATAATCCAGCTGACAGAGTAGTAGTTGGACCTGAACTACTCAAAGAGGGGGAAGATCAGATGATCAAAATCAAACAGAATTTGAAAGCTGCCCAGGACAGGTAGAAAAGTTACGCAGATAGTAACAGAACCCATAAAGAATTCAAAGTGGGTGACCATGTTTTCCTGAAAGTGAAAACTAACAGAAGTTCCCTGAAATTGGGAAGTTGCGCCAAGTTGGCAGCAAGATTTTATGGGCCATTCGTAATCCTGGAAAGGATTGGGCCAGTTGCATACATGCTTACATTACCTGCATCTATGACTGTACATAATGTGTTTCATGTTTCACTGCTTAAGAAATATGTACCTAATGATAATCATGTTATCGATTGGACTGTGATTCAGGTGGAACCAGAAGGTGTCCTGCAAGTGCGTCCTGTGCGCATATTGGACAGGAAAAACAAGCAGCTCCGGAATCGAGCTATAGGGCTTGTAAAGGTCCAGTGGACCTGGTACGGTCCTGAAGACACAACATGAGAGCATGAAGAAGTTATGCGGGCAGAGTACCTGCATCTTTTTGAAAATTTTGAAATAATTGCAGAGACATTGTAAGTTGCACTGAGGACAGTGCAAAAATAAGGGGAGGGGGATTGTAGTGTCCCCAAGGCTGATCCCCGTTACAGAGCATGTTATATGCAAAGAATTGTAAATGTGTTCTATAGGCTGGTGAGCCAAGTTTTGTATAAGCTGTAGGCTTATGTGATTTGTTAGGCCAGGGAGCCTAAGTGTTGAAGGCCAGGAGCCTGCTCATGTACTTATATGTATGTAGATCAATTTATAAAATATAAAAACACTGCCAGTGCAGATCGACCATGATGAATGAGTGATGGGGAACCGAGCGTCCACAAAGTGGGCAAGGGATTAAGGGCTGGTAGGTGGGAAAAGGGGCTGAGTGATGAGCCTAGGGGATAAGCCTAGGGGGCTTAAGCCTGGGAAATAATATTCTAATAATTATTTTAAAAGAGACATGTGCATTTCTGTTTATCCTAAGTTCCTGGCAAGGGAGGGAACATGCAAAGGGGATGCATGTTGTGGTATGCATGCAGTTCCCAGGGTGACAAGTGTCAACCCTAGTGCATGCAAATATAAGCCCTGAAATGAACCATGGGTGGGGATCTTCCTCCATTCTGACCGGAACCTCTGAGCGTAGAACTGGTACGCCATCTGCCAGAATACCCTGGTTTATCTTTGAAAAACCAAAAATCCTGTGTTGTCCTCAGAAAATCGTGTATACCCTGTCCAGAGCTGTGAGTCTGTGTCTGTTCCAGGAAATCCTGAGAGCGCATTTCCTGAATCGGAATTCCCTGTGTTGAACTCGAGTGGAAGAATCCCTAGTTGTTCGGGAAAAAACTGAGCTAGCTTGTGCATGAAGCCTGCTCTGAAATCATCCCGTGAGATTATCCTGTGACAACTGAACCATTTTGAGAAGCAATTGCCTGTGTTTTCCGTGGATTGTTGTGACTATGTAGTGATGGACTGCATGAGGCTTGTTGGCCTGTGAGCGACTTCTCCAGGTGAGAGAGTGCACAGAGGGAGAAGATAACTTTTGGAAGGAACCCTGTAGCTGCCATAGAGCTCGGAGAATTCCGGTCCGGTCTGTTCCTGTAACCCAAGGTAAGGGAGATTGGAAGCTGAAGGACTGTCTAGGTGACAGAGAAGGTGCACTCTCCTGGAGTGGAACAGGCATGTGGGGAATGAGGGTCTGTGGGCAGTGAGCGTGGGAGATTCTTGGGGAAGCTTCTTCCTGGTGATCGTGTATCTGCTATGCTCCCTGTAACCTCAACCTAGCCTAGGATTCCTTGCCTTGGGGTGGAGCTCGGTCCCAGCTCGGGGGTGACCTACTGTTGAGCTGATGAACAGTGTGGTCTAAGGCTGGGAGTTTCATGGAAGGCCCGCACTTGGTTGGTGATTTCTACAGCTGATAAAAGATAAGTATTCTGAATTATGTTTTGAACATGTTTTGGCATGACTGTGCTGTATATATTATCCTATTTTCCGCTGTGTGTAAATGAAGTGTTGTTGAATTCTATGAATTGTTTAATTATAGCAGTGCCCATATATTTTACTCTGAGTTTGAGTGTGTTTAATTATGTTAAAATCATTTGCTTATAATTTCAGTATGAATTATGTAAACATCCATGTATAATGGTAAACTGAAAGGTTTGGAAACCTCGGTAGTGAAAGTGTACACTACAGAAACCCTGCCTTTAAAGGGCCCGAGACTCTTTATACGGCACAGGATACTATACACTAAAATAATCACACACACAGACTTAAGTACTAAGGCTACATGGAGGTGTCTACATCCCACCCGACACAACAGACCAAGCAACTAAACGCTTACCAATAAGTACGATCAATGATTAAAGGAACAACCACGTCCTCTCTGGAAGATGCAATCTGAGAGGCTCCGACTATGACCACACAAGGTTAAGACAAGGCATTATCTACGACCCAATTGGTAATAGTCACGGACCAATTTTCCAAATAAATTCATTAATCGAAGTATTACTCAATCCACCCTTTGTAAATAAGGAAAATTCGATTGATTTTGATTGTTCATTACATTTCATAACAACTGATTGCGCTTAGTTCATTGACAACACATTTTTGAGTTAACAATCCAACAGTTCTAACAACATTAACCTGAAACAATATCTGATTTACGATTCCTTATAGTATTCTTCAAATAATAAAAAAATCGCATTCATCTTGTATGCTAACAAAACATCTAATTTCATCTTGTATGCTAATTTAGAATCTAATTTTTCCAATTAAATTCATTAAAAATCTAATATCCGCGATAAATTCATTACAGTATTCCTCAAAAATTTAAACATCTCATTTCATGACATTTCAACACAACTTCACATCTATACCCTCCTAACCTTGTAATACCACACATATCAACTCACTACTGTTATGTTGTCCATACAAATTTACGAAACTTACCATAAGACTATATTATCATTGCCTTTTATAAATGCCATAACGCTTGCCAATTAAGATACTACAAGGTCACGTTACAACAAACCTTTCATAGAACTATATTAATACTGCATTTTGTATCTGGATTTTATGTTGCCATTTAAGATAACTACAATCTTATTACAACAACCTTCCATCAACATTATTACTACTGCATTTTAATATTTCATTTTATATTTGGATTTATTGATTGCATTTTATATTTGTCATTTAAATAACAACCAGGACGCATTACAACAAACTTTCCACCTGTCTCCCGAAAATAAAATAATAAAATCAAGAGGCTAAGTGTAATGAGAAAAGAAAAACCATAAGTAAATCTTAATGTAAATCATATGGTAAAGGAAATTCTTTATTGCAATCGTAAAGTAAATAGATTCAATCAGGCAAATCGTATTCTTTCCTTAACCTGGAAATCAAGTTTTGTACCTCATCAACATTAAAATATTAAAATAAAAGATGGCGCACATAAAGAGATTTGTCAAGGTTAAAAGATGGTGGTTGTGCGCAGTCAATCCCTCCAGGAGATCACTTTGACACCCCCACACAACCTGCAATGATGAAGACGCAGACTGACATACGCGTTGTCAGAAGGAGAGGTAAGGGAAGGCGTGGGATTTTAGTCTGTGGAAGTTAAGGGCAATTCGCCAGCAGGGAGGTGCTCAGGAAAGTGCGTAGAGACAAAAGCACGTGCAGAAGGAAATTACCCAATTCAACTTGTGACAACAATTTCCTCCCAACAATAAATATCAGTCAAGGAAAGGGGAATGTGGTTATCAGAGGAGATAAATAGGGAAGCATGGTCGGGGTTCTGGAAAATTCATCCACAAATAAATAAAGCAATGCAGAAATCCAAAAACACCAAATCGCAGAGATCAGGGGGGGGTTATGATGTGAGTGTCCTCAGTAAAACGCAGAAAATTAATTCACAGAGATCAAATTGGGTGGAAGCGCATGAGATTTAATTCTTTGTGGGATTATGTACATGTTTTTAAATTAATTTACTCGGCTTCAAAACTGATAACCTCACCTTAATGACATAGATTCACCACCTTACCCGTATGGCTCCAATGCCGAGATTCGTTCAATACTGCAGTGAAGATTGGATATTGATATAGAATCACTACTGAGATCATGAAGGACATGGATAATACATCTTTCCTATGAAAACCAGTATGTAGTGTTCCTGAAATAGATCATGGTTCTTTTATTTTCATTGAAATTTAGTATCTAGTTAGACTCACATTAAATAATGCTTGACGGACGGATTGCATTTTCTGTGGCAGCGATTCGTTGTAACTCATCCACAAGACGAGGAATGGATAGTCTGGAACAGTGGTATTGTTATGTATGCATGGAAATTTTAGAACATAAACACTAATTTGATAACCACAACACGCAGAGCCGATCGCCAGCAATCCAGGGTATTTAGAACGCAGACTCATAATGTTTACGTTTCCCTTTCTTATCAGAATGCCAAACATGCAGGCAGAAAATTTGATAAATCTGACCAATGCCAGAAATAATATATAAAACGCCCCAGTCACCATGGGAACGCCCACAGTCAAGTAATACACCACGGCAAATTTAAAAAACCCCCACATAAAGGTAGAACGCCCACGGCAAGGTAAAAACGCCCAGGGAAATGTAAATACACAGACAAAAAAAACGCAAGGCATAGCGGGAGATCGTACAGATCCAATGAAGGTCACAGAAACCCATCAACAATCATACAACGAAGCTATACAAAAAATTCAGTCATGAACTAAAAATCAGTTTACCCATTTAAAACACATGCAGATCTAACCATATATCCCAATGCCTCCTACTCTACCAAAAATAAAATCATATTGTTGCCTTTCGCCCGCTTCGGATGATGTCCCGCGCTCCGTGCCACGTCCCACCCTCTGTGCCTCTCCCGCTCGGCGACCGTAGAGACCTCACCGGTACCTCCCAGCCAATCGCTAGGGGTACTTTGCTTCCCCCTTAGCCCCCCGAGCCGCCAAGGGGCCACACAAATTCCAGAAGATAAGCCTAGCTTCTCAGCTCACCTCAAAAGGCTGAGCTACCACTCCAATCCGAGCTGAGAAAATCCCAACTCCTCACAAGAAATCAGTCAAGCCACAATCCGGCAACGTAACGTTACGCTTACAACCCATCCCTTTCTTCCTCCTCTTCCCTTTCTTTTATAGATTTTTGAGACCCACCCTTTCCCTAAATCACATATAATTTAAGTTTTAATGAAAACCCTCTAAAAATTCTCCGTCTTACAAGTGTCACTCATCCCCCACCTTTCTCCAAAATTATTTTCTTTAAATTTATTAAAAGGCTCATTTCCCTATTTTTATTATTCCATTTTTTTTTATTTTTTTTTTTAAACCAAAAAGGTAAATGTGCTAATTAATCTTTTCATTTATTATTTATTTAATTATCTTTTGTTCTTTCACAAGTTAGGTAATAATTTCTTCTTTGCAAAATTTTAAAACCATTAGTTCTAATTTAATTCTTACTCTCTTATTTACCCCAAGAATTTTATGAAGACCTAACTATTACTTAAGTGGGTTTTTGTTTGAATTTTTATTTTTATGCTAGGGCCTTTTTCTTTAAGGTTACACTAAAAATTTTACCCTAGAAAAGCCTTAGGCTTAGGACTTAGATTCTGAGCTAGGCCACAATTGGTTAGAGAAGTTGTTTAAGGATTTCTTAAGGCGTTAATGTCTTAGGGCCATCTAGGTTTGTTTCTTCCATAAACATCAATGCGACGTGCCCTTCAGGATGCACCACATTCTCCAAGGGTGCAACTCGCCTCGTTTGTTTCCTTTGTGCGACGTGCCCTTCAGGATGCACCACATGCTCCAAGGGTGCCACTCGCTGACTTGACTTATTAGTAGACATCTATAACCCCTGGAGTCAACACTCCACCAGGTGAACTTGTGGGAGACTAAGAGCTCTAAGGAATAAGGCCCCCGCCTTATTGCGCACCCCTTAGAATCATCGTGAGTGACTGTAACAGTCTGCCCCCACGGCATCGTAGATACTCTCGAACTAGGTAATCGTTAACCTACAGTTCGAGCCACGACAGGAGTGCTAGTAGGCTGTGGCAGGGCTGTTGTCCACACCTCTCCCTCAACATCTCTGGAAATCGTGTGTGGCCCCTTTACTCCATATGTGAGTCTGGTCGGCAAGCTATCGTTAGCCTGCATCATCAAAAATTGTGTCAGAACATGTCAATCATCAAATCATAAATCAATGAAATATCACAGTACATAAATCATCCCAATTAGCACACTCCCTGACTCAATCCAGAGTCCAAGGGGTTCCATCGATGCCTCTGCATCATCAAGGTCCAAAACCCTGCACACTCAATAAAACTGAGTCAATAACACCTGTCTACATCAAATAGTAAAACCTCATGCCGTCTATCATAACGCATCATAATCAAGTATAAATGTTTTAACATCAGAAAAGTCCAGATCACTTGCAAGAAAGTGTCCTCAAATAATAAGTTTTCTCAGTGCGCCAGAGGGGGATGTTACATATTGCATATGTCATAATATTTGTATCTTTTAATCTTTAATTAATGGGGATCTAATACAAGAAGCCAAAAATTAGAGGGTTGGATTTTATAGGAGCACATGCACAAAAAGAGAAGAGACATATTGAAACATAACGCAATGGATGAATATCATGAAGCTTACAACGATAATTATATGTTAGTTCTTGAGGATGGTGATCAAACATCTCTAGTTGTATGAAACTCTTAAATTCCCCAAAGTGTCAACCCTAGAAATGTGCTCATTATATTTCTTTATAGGATCTTCATTTATAATAAAATTGCTCATTTAATCCAATACTACTTCTTGAAAATGGATATTGCTTGTCAGAATCTTGATACCTCTTTGGGTTTTCTAATTAATTTCTAACTGATTTGTATCGAGTAAAAAATAATTTTTTACACTTGAAGATGACCTATTGAGTTGTTGTGGGGTGTGTTCTCTTTGTCTAATTGAGCTTCTATTTGGATTCTTCTGGATGATTCAATTGGACCCTTCACTTCAATGTTGGAAATACTTGAAATTTCCATAGTTGATGGTCTTGGATGGCTAGACGAATGTTCAAATATTTCCTCTCAATAGCCACCACTCATCAATGCAAAGTACCATTGGCCATCTCTTTGATTCCTTTGTCTCCAACTTCTATAGAGTGATGACCAATTGATACAACTACACCTTAGGGTTTATTTCCAAATTTCCTTTAGTTCTTATATATTGTATAATGATACCAAATAAGGACATTCTCTCCTTCGAAAATGAAGAACACACTCTCCCCACATATATAGCCAATATGGTTGATTACCTTCTCCTAAAGGGAGAGAATGAGCAGCTGGTTCATCATCTATTACACCTAGCATCTGAGTAACTCACATTTATAAATAAAAATACTCACATATTGGTTTATTTTTATCATTTGGTTTTCTTTGATAGGAATTTGACACATTCTTGTGGAGAAAAATTATGGGTAAAAAAGATTTGTCACACCCAACCTGATATGTTGATATATGGGGCTTGCGTGGTTGTGGGTGTATGGATGAATATTAATGTACTTTTTCAGTTGCATAAAATGATATGATGAATAGTGAAAGGATTTATATGTGATTCCAAATGTCATGTTATGCATCATATATTCTCCAATTGATTTGGTAGGTCCTTGGTGTATCCATCACCCACTTGAAATATTCTTCCTTGTGCCTTTGTATGAACATGTGTGCCCTTGTCAATGGATGATTTATTTTGAAAGTATGTGTGAGGGAGAAATTTTTTGAGTGATTTCATGATTATTTCATCACGGTTCCATAGAAGAAAGGAATATTCCCATTGGTCCATGTCAGCATTGATGTGGCTCTAGGGTCACTCTACATGAAGATTATTTTGATAAGGTGGYGAGAATCCCTAGTGGGCCTTTTCTGTGCAGGTGGCATTCTCATATTGGATATAAAAATTKTTGTGTTGGTGTGTTATACCTTCCTTTATTCTCCTAAGTGTCCCAGGTGGATTGTTGAATTGACTCTAGGTGTTGGTGAATGSGTGGAAAAATGTGTGCTAAGTGGGCGTATAAGTGGCTTGCAAAAACCAGAATACCATTGTCGCAATCCAAAGGGAGTGGTTTTACCTTCCATATTCTTGTCATTTGATATCACTCACTTATTAACAAAGGGCTCCCAAAAACACTATCCCACCCCATATGTGTGTTAACCCTCGTTCATTTTCAGGATGCAACATCGACTTTACACATTAGATTTAGGATCATGCACAATTGTTGGACGATCGACTCCTGCACCTTCCTTAGTGATATGCTATTAAGACTTGGTCGCATGTTATAACCCATATCTGAAAGGGAGTTAATTCTACGTGAAGCACAATTAGGAATTTTTTAAGCTCCTTATAAGAACCCAGTCATTGGAAAATTAGCCTTGGGATCTTAGGATTTTACTTTTCTTTTTATTTTCTAAGGACGCTTCATAATATGTTATCCCCTTTGATATAGGGGTATTTGTGAGCTCACCTTCAACCTCTATCTTGTCAAATCCAGCCTCATAACCTCGATAAACATGCGTATCGGTGACCAAATCAAATCTTTTAATAACAAGACTCATAGACAAAAGAGTATTACTGAGAAGGAAATTCAATAACCAATAAAATTTCAATAAATTGGATCGATGACAATATTTGAAAGAGAGATATACAATTCAAAACACTACATGTCTATGATTGTTATTTGATAGTAGTTAACCGCATATAAAAGTCCCATTGGTTAAGATCTTGGTGAGATCTTCTTGAGATATTCTAACTATCCTTTGAATAATAAGAATAGAATATTTTATAGTATTATTACTTCTACATATTAAAATAAATAAATCTATGAATGATTAAAATAAAAAAGGGATTCTTTTTCAAATACTATCACCTTTAAATATGATAAATATTTTATATTATTATTAAATTTAAGAAAAAATAAAAATTTTAATTATGTTGAGTATTTTAGAGGGGAGTGATATGATAAATATTTTATATTATTATTAAATTTAAGAAAAACTAACAATTTAAATTATGTTGAGTATTTTGGAGGGAAAAGGCATAGTGGGTTAGTTAAGTTAGTTGAATTACAAGTAAGAAGTCACCGGGTCAATTATTCAAGTTAGTTGTCTTTTTAGATATTATTGGGTCTTTATCATGTCTCCATCAGATTACGTTTCCAAAAATGAAAACAATCTCTTTAACATCATTATATTGTTTAATTATATATATTAATTTTTTAGTTTGTTTGGTTTTAAATATAATAATAAATTCATAAATTTATATTCAATAAAATATTATATAAGGGGTGAGAGGAGTGGGAAGGGTCATTTATGCCTTTAAAGGAAACCAAGTATCTGCATATTCCTTTTGATTGTAATTGCAACAAACAACCAAGCAAAGGCTTATGCACTTCTGCATGGACTTTTCATCATCACAATGATTCTTGGGAATAAGATATTTTGTGGTTCTAGGAGATCCAAGGATTGTCATAAATGAATTAACCCTCTAAGAATCTATGAAAAACTTCAATTTAGCTTTGATTCTCTCCAAAGTTTCAAATCTCTCAATGAAGTTGGTTTGGATAATGAAGCAACCAATATTCCACAAGGAACGAGAAAGAAAAATGAGTCCTTAAGATTGTTTATCATTCCTTAAGAACTCCCCCTCCAAGTTTTTTATGGCTATGACATTCTCAAGTTTTGTAAGGACCCCTCTGTTACTACGACAATCCATGTACAAAAGAGGTAAAAAAAAAATTGAAACAAACGTTACGACAAGTGTCATGCATAACAACCTACATTAAAATGACACACAATCAATCAATCACGGACAACTAAAAACATCATTACTTTATTCAATCAACCAGACTCTGGAATGTAACATACATAAACTACCTGTCTCACCTATCCTGCATGGTGAGGACCTCCAAGACACATAAGCAAGACTCAAGTCTAGGATTCATCCGATTGGTTTTTACCACTAGTTGAGAACTAACGGTTGTTATGAGGAACAAAGAGATATCTAATCGCATAACCAACTTATATCATAAACATCATGATTAGATTCTAATAGTAAGGCATGGAGTCACATGTAATTAATCTTGTCGATAAATAACATGTAAACAAATAACATTGCATCTACGCAAACAAGAAAGAAGGACAATAGTTTAATGACTACACCATTTCTATGCTATTTTAGAACTTTTAACTAGTTGCCCAACACAATAAAAAGTATCATAAGCATGTATCATTTTCATGGATGGGAAAAGAATAATCTACCTTACTTAATCAACATTCCATGTATCTTTTTATATATTAAATTTAGGTAAAAGACTTAAATTTTTGTTTCAAGAAAAGGTAACTTTCAATGTTCTAAAGGAATTTGTAACCTTCCAAAATGAATGCGAAGGACAATCCATCTACTTCAATCATTCAAAATGAAGAAGTGGATAACTTAAATAAATTAGTGGCGGGAGAACCATTGCATCCTTGCCATGTTCAAGTTCTAACTCAATATCGATTACACTTGTTACACCAACGATTATCTGGGTGGGTGCAGACTTCCACTGGATGCCTGAACTTCGTTTACTCTCAACAATCTTAAAGTAACAATACTGTCTCAAGTCAATCTTGTCGTTGACTATGAAATTTTATAGTGAACTAGTTGCAATTTGAGAGAAAATAAAATTGTTTACACAGAAGTCAAAGAAGGATAGTGTAAAACATCATTTACGCAACCAATGACAGTCGATTTTCCAGGTTTGCAGGTAAGATAACAATCAGAGGAGTGACCCCAACTCTACATTGGAATCTTCAACGTCAAGTTGGTAGTTTTTATTCTCAGGGGATGAATAAGAGGGAGATCTCGAGCTTTAATTGATCAACTCCTGAAGGCGGATACGATGATATTACAGTTTTGGTTGTGGAGTATAAGGCTGCGTTTATCACATCAACTTAACTTTGAATGAAATCGAGCTCTAGGAAGAGAATATTGTGAGTTATTGGTGAGTCTATCACTATGAGGTTCCTTCACATCCACGAGAAAATCCATAATCGTGAGTTTCCTTGGAATCAATCAATGAGCGAATCAATCCATCGCCTGGAAAATAAAGAACAATGAACAAGGAAAGGAGTATGGAAAGTTACACATGGATTCTGTGTTGGACAACTGAGAGGAGGGGGTAAATCAGTTGTTATTGTTCTTAAACAATTATGCTTATTTTAAACTCTTTGTAGATCATTTAATGAAAATCACAATAATGCAGGGATGTAAGTAATAGAACATTCGACATCAATCACACATATGAAATATACAAAGACAAATATTTCCTGAGGAAACCCATAAAGAGTAAAAACCTCTTATTCTTGGTATGATAAGTAATCTTTACATTCTGTACATTATCATACATATGATATCCAACTCATTATGAGGCTACAACCTCTGTTTTGCAAGCTGCAACTTGTTGAGAGCACCAACTCTTTGTTTTCTCTAGCACCTACTAGAAGGAAGCACCAACTCCCTCGTTTCTCTAGCACCCACTAGAAGGAAGCACCAACTCCATGGTTTCTCTACCACCCACTAGAAGGAAACAACAACTCCCTAAGTGTTCCAGCATCAATTGGATGGAAGCACCAACTTCCAGTCACATAGGCAACAACCTGTATAACACAGAACAACAATTCTTCGTTGCACCACCCTAGTTTCTCTGACTGCAAATAGATGGAAGCTACAACTCCCTGAGTTCAAGAACCCACTTGAACCTATGAGGACAACATTCCTCCCTAGCACCTCCCAACGACCCTGATTGTAAAGTTTTTTTACTGATGTTCATCAATGGCTTACCAGTCTCATCACTGTTCTGCTACACTGCTCTGCTCTACCTGCATCAGTGTCTTCCTGCACACATGCCTTTCGCTTTCTATTCTTCTACATTTTATGCTATGTGTGCCATGTCCATTCAATGAACCATTCCTCTTCTATGTATTTCAGCTATTGCACACTGCCTCCTTCTACATGCCTGAATCACTCTCAACAACAGCCAATCTCTTCTTTGTTCTGCATTTTTTTTTCTTTGTGTGCATCTTATACATCCTCTATTCACAATGATTCTACATTATCTCCCCATGTCGAGTTCTCTTCTTGATCATCATTTCAACTCTTCAGCTTCTTTGGTTGCTAAGCCCATGCATCCATTATCACTGGGTGTTATGTTGAGATTCCTTAGCCTCTCCAACAGTCGAGACTCTTCATCTTCTCTGTCACAGTCGAGATCATTCCCTCTGTTGCAGTTCCAGGCTTCAATGGTCTTACATATGTCAATAGCCTCTATGAACAGTATTCATGCCACTGGAAGATGCCTCGAGACTCTTCATATTCTATGGTGATCACCTTGAAGTCTCTTTGAGTCCTTTGGTAGAAACCATCAGTCGTTTCTAGTAGTTACACTGTGAACCTCCAAGAAAATGCATCAGAAACTGAATCGCCAACCATCCAAGAGTCATGATTCAGTTCTGTTAACTGAATCATAACTGATCAATTAACTGTGAAGAGAAAAAATATCCCTTCGATCATATTTCCAAGTATCCAACACCGTTGGATTACAAGCACAGGGTCTCGCGTCGATTTCGCCATTTCGCATTTTGGCATTTCGACATTTTGGCATTTCTTGTGATAATATATCTTGATGCTGCATGTCGCGATTCTCGAAACTCTGAAAAAGGAGCTTAGCTGGAATAGCTCCTTCCCTTCTCATGACCATCGGTGGTGACCAGGCGCTTATCCACAAAGCACTTCACAATTCGCAACTTTGGGACTCTTGTGATGAAGGGTCTCGACTCTTCACGTTGCAATCGCCGAAACTCCGAAATGGAGTTTAGCTCCACTAGCTTCTTTCCCTTACATGACCACTGACGGTGACCATAGCCTACACCAAAAGGTGTTTTTCTCATTTCGGCATTTCGCGATTTCGCATGTCGCGAATTGCTGTTGCGAGGCATCTCAACTCTCTAAGTAGCGTCTTCGAAATGGAGTTTAGTTGTTAGCGCTGTCCTCTAACTCTGGACGATGTGACCACAACCTATGACCACTCGCTAATCATTTGAGTGCTTCACTCTTCATATCAATGGTCCACAATCCGTGGCGATCATATGGCTATCCTCTACCCCAAAACTTCAGCTTTCGGGACTTTGGTGGAGAGTTGATGCTAAAACTGCCGAAACTAAATTCCTGGAATGACGTCACTCGATGACATGTCATGATCTGTGTGTCTTCCATGTGTCACTCAGAATTGTGATTTCCAGGTTCCTGAAATGCCAAATCAACTTGACACTTGTCCTTATATGATTTCACCACATTTCCTTTATGACATAGGCTGCCACCTTCCCTTGTTGACATGGTCTGCTACATTCACCTCCTGGGTCTGACGGCCCAATTTTTTCCTTGATCCAACGATTAGGATTATTTCATGATTTTGCATATCATGAGCTCGAGAGCTTAGGGAACCCCGTTCCTTTGATCTTTGATTTCCCAGTCTGCGAAACTCTGAAATGGAGTCTTTGTTGATGTGTCTATTTCGGGATTTCGGGGTTTGCTACTTCAAAGATTAAAGTTCCTTTGATCTTTGATTTCCCAGTCTACGAAACTACGAAATAGAGTCTTTATTGATGTGCTTGCTTTGGGATTTCGTTGTTTCGCATTTCACAACTTCGGGAATCTTGTGATGAAGAGTCTCGACTCTTCACTCATCCAACTCATAGTATCCAAAACTCCGAAATGGATTTGGATCAACGGTCCACAATCTTGATGATTCGATGGTCCAGATCTTTTTGTGATTTTGCATATCGCGAGTTACTGTCGTGAGTTGCTTCCTTGACTCCTCCAACTCCCGGTATCCGAAACTCTGAAACGTCGTGGTTTCACATTTTGTGATTTCATCATTCTTTTTGTGAGTTTCCTTAACACCTCCAACTCTCGTTATCTGAAAATCTGAAATGGAGATTAAGTTGTGGTTTCGCATTTCACGATTTTCTGCCGTGAGTTGCTTCCTTGACTCCTGGAGTTTACACTTTTGAATGGGATCCAACGATCACTTGTTGAACTTGCCATTGCCATGCCATTATCCCTACGCTATTTCTCATGATCTTTGCCATCAATGACAGACATGCATACTCTTCACTATCTCTTTTGATCTTATCAAGCTTTCTCTACTGCATCTTCCCAAAATACTTTCGGTGCCCGCCTGACACATTCTTCCTGTACTTAAGACATCATCGTTGTTGTACTTTCCATCAATAACAAGAATACGCTGCCTATAAAACATGCCAACATTTTGATCCAAGTAATGAAGCATGGGGAGACTAAGAAAATTAATTCATTTTGAAAATAAATGACCAGGCCAAACTATTCCAGAAGGTCCTGTCATTACACAAAATTTACAGAGGTTCTATAGTTCGAAATGGTGATTACTATTTATATAAAAAAATTATGACCTGCTAATTAGAGTAAGTGAACATGAATAAGTTGCATCAGAGAATAGTTATCCAATGACAACGATTTAAATTCGTTTTGCATTCTATTAACCCAACCATGTGAATCCCTTCCAGAAGTGATCAAAATAGTTAATTTCGCCCAGGTACCCGGTGTTATATCAGAAATAAGGGAACCAATCCCCAAGATGAATCGAGTACTTAGGTTATTGTAAATACACTTAGAAAAATGAAATCACAGGGTCCCATAACAGGGTAGTGACAAATCCACGGTTTGCAAAGTTTCCAAATTCATTTACAGGACAAGGATGCGGTAACAACAACAATCATAACCACAATCTTTTTCAACAAAAACTTGTTTATGTACACATACAAAAACCATGGAATTGAAGATGGACATGAGTACAATACTAGAAATTACTATCCAGGAAGGTCTATACGCAGGGAAGGTTACCATCGAAGTCATTATTTCCATGCAGGGTCAGTGACCAAATTTTGGGTTAACCATCAACTTAATGCATATAGCATAGAAAAACCTCAGAATAAGTACTCAATGCCTTGAAAAAGAGATAATTTCATATAATAAGCCTCCTCGAGGAGGAAACCTCCTTTTACCCCACATAAATGTTCAAGTACAAGATGATTCCAAATGAAAATGACTCATTGGTATATATAGGAGGCTATGAGGTATAATTACAACTAATGGAATAAAGCCGACATAAATAAAATAAAATTACTAATGTAATATTCCCCAATTAAGGAGTAAGGAGCCAATATTAGGTCTTAACATGCCCCTCCCATTGAGACAAGTGTTGTCCACAACACTTGATTAACTCTTGATGCTTCTGTATAAAAGACTCATCTTCCCAAGTGGAATCTTCAGCTGTTAGTTTCCTCCATTTAATGAGATACTCTGAAATGGACCTATTCCTGAGCAGGCAAATTCTTGTCTCAGTGATGGCTTCAAGATCCAATATGATTTTTCCTTCCTTGTCAAGTTCTGAAAATATAGTTTGAGCTGGGATCTTGTCGCCTATAACCTTCTTTAACCATGAAACATGGAAAATTGGGTGTACTCATGAAGATGCAAACAACTCCATTTTGTATTCCATAGTAACAATCTTTTGCAACACCTTATAAGGGACATCGTACTTTGGTGATAATTTATTATCCTTCTTGTCTTGCTTGAGGGACATCTGTTTGTATGGTTGTAGTCTTAAAAACACCCAATCCCCTACTTCAAAACTTCTTTCACTACGATGTTGATCTGCTTGTTGTTTCATGCGATTATGTGCCATGGTCACGTTGTCCTTTAAGATTTGGAGAACTTGGTGTTGATGATCGATGTGATCTTCCACTGCTTGAACCTTAGATTTTTCTTTTAGAGAAGAAGTGATGGAAGGAAGGTGGTATCCATAGAGTGCCATAAATGGTGTCATTTTTGTTGCAGTATGAAAGGAAGTGTTATACCACCATTCTGCCAAGGGTAACCATTTGAACCATTATGTTTGTTTATCAGAGACAAAGCAACGAAGGTAGCCTTCCAGACATTTGTTCACTATCTCAGTTTGTCCATCAGATTCAGGATGATAGGATGAGCTATGAGCCAATTGAGTACCCAAACAAAAAAATAGTTTTGTCCAAAATTATCCATTGAAGATGGGATCTTTGTCACTTACAATAATCTTTGGGCTACCATGTAGATTTTGAACTGTCTCCATGAATGTGGTGGCAACTGTACTAGCTTTGAAGGGATGAGAGAGTGCACAAAAGTGTGCGTACTTGGTCAGTCTATCAACAATCACCATAATGACACTCTTTCCTTCAGACTTCGGTAATCCTATGATGAAATCCATGGAAACCTCCTTCCAACGCTGACTTGGTATGGCTAATGGTTGTAAAGACCTAGGGTCTTAATTGTTTACACCTTATTTTGTTGGAAAACCAAACATTCTACCACAAACCTTTGAACACCAGTTTTAAGGCCATCCCAAAAACAAATCCTTCTTGACTCTATGGTAGGTTTTCAAAAATCCTGAGTGCCCTCCTACTGGAGAGGTGTGCAATTCCAATAGTACCTTTTGTTTGAGTTGGGAGTTCTTACATAAATATAACTTAACTTTGTACCATAGTGAATCATT
>ML797491.1:222301-271639 GCA_009831015.1 Picea engelmannii
TAAATCCAAGGGAAAGGAATTTGGATAGCAAACCAAGGAATTAGTGAAAAACAAATCAACTCTCTACTCCCCGAGAACCAAATTGGCATTAATAATTTTGATCAATATTTTGTAAAACCATGTGTATTTTGGATAATTTTTATTGGAGATATACTAGCATTGACAGAATATATGTAGTAACTATAAAACCAGGAAAGAAACTCTTAGAGGATGGGAACATTTGATGTTTTTGTAGATATAAAGTTTGAAAGAACATGCAAGTTTACTCTATAATGTTTTCTTTTTTGACCACTCTTAAAACAAATTCTCGATACGTATGTGTGTGTAGGGGGGGGGTGGAATTATGAGCAGTAGAGAAACAAATAATAACACACATAAATCATCATAAGAATGAAAAATACACACAAATATCACATATTCATTAATGTACAAAATAATGATACATCTCTCTTAAATGAAATACATTTGTGAGGCCTCATTATATAACATTTAGGTTCTCATAACGAGATGTCCAATATAGCATAAAAATCTGCACAACTATCTCCACAATATCTCCGAGAATATCTCCATCCCTAACTTCACTCATTGTCCTCATCTTTCATCATACATAGAATTCTAGAATAAGTCTACTTACATTAATAATAATTTAATCATATAATTATCACAAGTATGAATTATTCCTTCATACTCCCCCTTAATGAATACTTGTGATTCAAAATGGCTATCTGAGTTGTCTTCATTTGTGTCTTTTGTATTATGCATCCTCTTTGCATCATCTTCATTTATTTCTTCATTTGATGTTTCCTTCCTGAGCTATATTTGAGTCAATCATTTGAACTGCATCATCTTCATATAAATGATTTCTAGCTTACCGTTGACCTTCCATGGGTTTTCTATGTTCGACAACATAGGTATTGCAACAGAGGATGAACATATTTAGTAACCACTCACATAACTAGATCAAATATCAACACACCGATGTTTTCACATGGTAAAACACCTACGGGGAAACATCCATAGCCCTAGCCAATGCGGCCACTTGGAGAAGTTTATTGATGCAAAGACAAAGATTACAAAGAGATTTTACAAGAGAGTTTCTCATAATTGATCATCGGCAAATGATCCTCCATGCTCTTTTAATAGAGATCATGAACCAATCGGGTGTTAAGCCACATATCAATGACCGTTAATTTTGAGGAGAGTATGAACCATTGGATCACTCTATGTCGGGAACATATCGTGACCATTGAATTTCCTAGCTACAAATGCATACTAATGCATACTAAAGAAACACACTAGAAAACACACTTTTACCTAATGACACAAAGACCAAGTAGATCTTAACTAATTCCTAAGTGTCTAAATATCCTAACATCCCCCCTTAAGAACAACTTGGGATAGGATTGAAGGATTTACAATAGTGACACAATAGGAGAAGGAAGGAGGTATTAGAGCCTATCCACCCTAATGACAACTTCATGAACTCCTAACATATATCGAAGTTTGGAAAACTTCACTTCTGTAAGAGACTTTGTGAAAATGTCTACAACTTGATCTTTTGTAGGGAAAAAGAGCACTTCAATAACTTGATCATGAATGAGCTTTCTGATGAAGTGAATGTGTAGCTCGATGTTTTTTCTATGCTGATGTTGAACTAGGTCTTTAACAAGCTTGATGGCACTCTTATTGTCACACCAAAGTTTGGTTGGATGCTGGCGCTGGAATCCAAACTCTAAAAGGATCTGTCAAAGCCACAGGGCTTCCTAACTTGCATTTACCATTGCTCGGTACTCAACTTCTGTTGAAGAAAGTGCAATATCCTGTTGTTTCTTATAGGCCCAAGTGACAGGTCCTAAACTAAGGCTGAAAACATAACCTGCAATAGACTTCTGATCATCAGGGTCGCTGGCCCAATCTGAATCATTGAAACCAACCAGTAAAGGAGTCCTCCCTCAACTGTAATGTATCCCGAACTGAAATGTACCATGAACATAGTGAAGTATCCTTTTAGTTTCTTTCCAATGGCTTTCATGGGGCATTTGCATATACCAGGAAACAAGACCAACAACAAAGGAAAGATCAGGATGAGTATGAGTCAAGTATAAGAGGCTACCAACTAACTGACGATATAGGGTGGCATCAACTTTAGGAGAAGTACAGGTGGCTATAATATTGACTCCATACTGGAATGGAGAAGGGGTTGGTTTACAATCATCCATGTGAAAGCAACGAAGAAGGTCAAAAGCATACTTAGACTGGGAAAGAAAAATTCCTTCATTGGTTTGCAAAACTTGGAGGCCAAGGAAATAGTGAAAAAATCCTAAGTTTGTGATTTCAAATTTCATCTTAAGGCTGGTTTTCACATGGTTTAAAATTTTTGAGTCACTACTAGTAAGGATAAGGTCATAAACATAAAGGAAAAGTATTATGAGATGGCTTCCTACTTTCTTGGTAAAGAAATTAGGATCAGAATGGAATTTAGAGAATCCAATGGAAATAAGAAGGTTGTCCATTTTGGCATATCAAGATCGGGGAGCTTGCTTGAGACCATAAAGAGATTTATTGAGGCGACAAACAAGGCTAGAGTCATTCTAGACATAGCCAGGAGGTTGTTCCATGTAGATTTCTTCTTGCAATTCTCCATGCAAGAAGGCGACTTTAACATCCATCTGATGGACCTCCCATTTATGTGAGGTAGCAAGGGAAACGACAAGGTGGATGGAATTTTTTTTTTCTATAGGGGAAAAGGTTTCATTATAGTCAATTCCTTCAACTTGGAAAAATCCTTTGGCAACTAACCGAGCCTTGTGTCTTTCAGCACTTCCATTTGATGCATACTTAGTTCTGTAGACCCATTTTCATCTAACAAGTTTTATTCCTTTTGGAAGAGGTACAAGATGCCAAGTATCATTTTCCATTAAAGAACGATACTCTTCATTCATTGTTGTATCCCAATCAGGATGACCTGAAGCTTCTGCAAATGTCTTTGGATCATGAGTTTCTGAAACTTGAGCCAAAAGAGAAGAGGGTCATTGAAAATGTGAACGTGTATGACGTTGATCTGAAGGATCACCAACAAGATCACCAGTTGATTCTTGTGTTGAATGAACCCATCTCAGAAGCGATGGATATGGTGTTGGTTCAAGTTTAAAGGACTCATCTAGAGGAGGGTGAGCAGGCGAAGGTGGATTTTCATCCTCACTGTCATCATCTGAAGAAGAAACCAAATCATAAGAAGGCACAAACTCCAAAGATGGATCACAATTTGAAGAAGGAACAACTGTTGAATTAGGCTCGCAGGCAAAACAAGGCACAAATGACGAATTAGGCTCACAGGCCAAGATATTTTCATGAAATTTAACATCTCTTCTAATAATAATTTAATTACAATGTGATTGAAGAATTCTGTAACCTTTGACATCTTCAGAATAACCAACAAATATACACTTCTCACTTTTAGGCTGCAATGCTTTCCTTTTCTCATCAAGAATGTGAGCCCATGCTATATCGCCAAATACACGGAAGTGACTTACATATGGTTTAATTTTAGTCCAAGATTCTTCCGGTGTTATATTTTTAATATCCTTTGTGGGAGTGTGATTTACTATGTAATTTGCACAGTTGATGGCTTCTACCCAATACTTTAGACTTAATCCCTTAGATTAGATCATACAATTAGCCATTTCTTTTAATGTGCATTTCTTTCTCTCAGCAACACCATTTTGTTGTGGTGTATATGGAACAGTGTGTTGCATTTGGATTCCCTATGTAGTGCAGTAATTTGTAAAATTATTGTTCACATATTCACCTCCATTATCTATTCTTAACCTTTGAATTTGATGTCCAGATTGCTCTTCTACAAGGGCGTTGTAGGCCAAAAACTTGTCAAAAACTTCGCTCTTATGTTTTAAGAAGTAAACCCAAGTACATGTAGAAAAGTCATCAATGAAAGTTAAGAAATACTTGCACCCAGAAAAATAAGGAGAAGAAAGTGGACCACACAAATCACTGTGAACAGGCTGCAAAGGACCCGAGGCATGCCAAGAGGCACATTTTTCAAAACTGTCCTGATGATGTTTTCCAAGAACACAACCGACACAAACACCATCTCTGCATGAAACAAGAGGAAGACCAGTCACCATCTATTGATTACATAGTTGTTGCATTGAGCGATAGTTTAGATGACCAAACCGCTCATGCCAAAGTTTGCTCAAGTCATCACTATGAGCAATAAAAACTAATGAAAAATATGATGACCCAAATTTGTTAAAATTTTACAACCTGGTAATATCATAATCAATTCCAGTTGCAAGAACATGATTAGGATCATTTAGATCCTTGATTACAACTTAGTAAGGTGAAAACTCTACAGTTTTACCTTCACTTGAATGAGTGATTTGATATACTGATAGAAGGTTACAAGAAAGACTTGTAACACATAATACATCATTGAAATGGCCATTTTCTACTTGTACTATTCCAGATCCTTCAACACTAAGAGATCTATCATCACCAACAAATATTTTCTTGGTGTTACATTCATTTAGAGTATAAAATATGTCTCTATCCTTAGACATATGATCAGATGCTCCATAATCAATAAGCCACTTATCAGAAGTAGAAGTAGAAGGTGTATTGAAGGAGAAACCAGAAGCAGAAAGTGCATGTCCATGAGAAGAAGAAGAAGAAGTAGAATCAATACTGATGTTGTGCTTCTTCATCGTTGCTTCTAAAGTTGCCATCTTCTTGAAAAATTTGGACTCATCATGATCATGTTTATCACAAAAGTTGCAATGTCTGTTAGTATTCTTATTTTTATATTTTCCTCCTTTGTCTCCATTAGGAGAAAAAGTTGTCTTAGTGGGTTTGGGACCCTTATATTGCTTGTTGTTGTGGCGAGGATGTTGCTTCTTAGGATTCTTGGGTTTATTTTTTTTATGGACAACAAAGTCTTTGTTGGAGGTACCTGCAGTACTGATCACTCCAAGTTGTACTAGCTTATCTTTCTCTCGAATCAAAGAATCACAAAAGTTATCAAGACTGGGTTTTTGATAAGCTGCCCCTACAACCTCTTGTATGACATAAAAGGTAGATACAAACACATAATATGCACTACCTAGTTTATAAATAATAAGATAGATGCAACGATGTACGTCTATCTTTATCTTACATTCTTCACATAAATTTCTCAGTGTTCTAAACTTAGATACATAATCTTCAATGCAGGAAAAATCACTTAGACTCAAAGTTAGTACTTGATTTTATAACTGTTGTGTTCGAATAATATTGTGTTTACCAAACACAGTTTCAATCTTTTCCCAAGAATCTTTGGGTTTATCAATTGATTGAAGGTGGAACCTAATCAAGAGAGATGGACATTCTGATTAATCCACGTGCTTCAACATTCTCCTATTATCCCATTTGGATTTCTTATCATCATTAGTGGGTGATGTTTCCTTTCCCAAGGTAATCTGGTACAATCCTTTACTTCTTAATAAATCCTCCATATGGGATTTCCATTGGAAGTAGTTGGTGCTGGTAAGTAAGAGATTACTTGTAGAATCCATATTAAATATGTAGATAATAAGGATTTAAAAATTGAAACTGATGATCTGAATGGAAAGAGCTCGAAAAGTTCTGCAGTTTTAAAAAAAATGGCACTGAAAACGAACTTCGAATGTGAGAGTTATGCCCTTTTTAAAAAAGGTATAAACGGTAATCAAAGGACCATGTGGTAGTGTAAGTTGTTTTATGAAGTGACCCACTTTTATAAAGAGAAGTGGGGCTCACTTTTACAAAGAAAATCTACATGAAAAATAAATAACTCTAAAATAAAATATTAAAGCTACTTATAGTGATTCACTTTTATACTTGAAGTGATATACACTTTACAATTTTAGCATGAACTTTTTCAAAAAAAGTAACAAAGGAGAGACTTGAACTCAACCCCTCTTACTTAATAAGTCAAATTTTAACCAAATGGTTTAGCAAAACATATTGTAATGTTTATAAGGAGGATTGGGGGTGATTTTCTTGTTGTTGTGGAAGACGACCTTGGAGAGCGTGCTAAAAAAAACACTTTTCACACAAGAAAAAAATTTCACTTCTCGATGACAACAAGGGTTTCATCTCAGTTAGCTTACCCGAAAGATGCACCTTTTCCTATCTGTAACTGATTTTCTGAGATCGCACAGGGTGCAGGAAAAAGAGAATACACAGATCTAAAAGAGTATCAACCTGGAAATAGAAAATACAAAACCGAAATAAAAGAAAAATACTTCTCTCCGAAAATTTTTAAAAATGCATATTAAAACCTTATACCTCAGGATCTTACTGTAATGGTCGTATCTTGGGTAAAAAAAAACCTTTTTGAGTGAAACGAAAAGTGTTAATGAAGGAAACGAGTGCTACGGATGCAATGAAACATTCCTCTCAGTCCATAAATGTATGAAAATGATAGAAAATAGAGATGAGGCAACTCGACTTCACGATCTCGATCTACAACAAGAGCGGATCTTCAAACAGTCTTTGATACCATGTTCGAAAATACAGGTATTCCAATAGAGGACAAACATCTTCAGTAAACACTCACATAACCAGATCAAATATAAACACACCAATTTTTTCACATAGTAAAACCCCTACGGGGAAACATCCATGGCCTCAACCAACGCGACCACTTGGAGTAGTTTATTAATGAAAAGAAAAATATTACAGAGAGATTTTACAAGAGATTTTCTCACAATAGATCATCAACAAATGACCCTCCATGCTATTTAAATAGATATCATGGACCAATCTGGTGTTAATACACATATCAATGGTTGTTAAGATCGAGGAGAGTATGAACCGTCAGATCATTCTATGCCGGGAACATATCGTGACCGTCGGATTTCCTAACTACAAATGCATGCTAATGCATACTAAATAAACACACTAGAAAACACACTTTTACCTAATGACACAATAGACCAAGTAGATATTAACTAACTCCTAAGTGTCTAAATATCCTAACATTCTACAGCTTACCCTTAACCGATACATCATATCCTAGGTTTTCGCGTTTTACCCATAACCATTACAAACTCAAATTGGTTTTTCACTATCACAAACCATTCATTACATCAAGTCGTTTTAGCTAACCACAAACTTACATCTGACATTACAAAATGGTTTTTAGGTTACCACAAACCAATAAAATGACTCAAATCAATGACTTAATAAACTGACAACTCTTTCTTAAGCATGTACAACTGAATTTAATGACAACTAACCTTTGGGGGACCAACTAACTCATGAAATTTATATGGGAGATATTGTCGTACATTTGAACACTTCAACCTGTAAATCCTTTCAACATGAACATCATTTTTTTCCATTTAGGGACATCTATCCATCGACATTGTACTTGTATATGAGACTTTGAAATTTCTTTGTTCCAACACTTTTGATGATCGTGATTTTTAAGACCACAAATACTTCATGGATATAAATTCCAACATTTTTCTTTGACATGTCCTCTTCTTCCACACTGACTGCAAAATTATTTCTTCTACTCATGTTTTTTTACTTGGTTGGATGTTGTGGTTGTTGCGTTAGGTTCATTGCTTCTACTGCTACTTGTTGTTGATTCATTTGGTCTCGATGATTCTTCTTTCACAAATTTTATGTCGTCATTGCTAGTGTTTCTTTCATAACCAAGACCTTCATTTCTCAGTCTTACATATACTTGTATGAGCTTCTGGATACCTTGAGAATTCTTTCCTAAACCTTTACCATCATAACCCATTTTATTCATAAGTTTTGAACCTATTCCCTTAGTATGTTTTTCAAAGAAACCTATTTCAACATCATCACTATCATCATCATCATCATTTTGAGCATCAACATTTGGAACATCATTTGGAGCCTCCGAACAAGAGAGATATATATGTACATCAACATTATTATCATGAACCAGAAAACAAGAATCACCCAAACTATCAATCTTTTGAATCAAGTCATTAGTATCACACATTGCATCACACTTTTCGTTTTCTTGTTGCAGTTGTTTGACTTCATTTGTGAGTGTTGACAATACATTCTCCTTTGCCAATACTTCTTGTTGTAGTGATTCTATCAATTTGTCCTTTTGATCCTCAATTTTAAAAATATCATCCATAAATTTATCTAATAATGCCATTTTTTCTTCTAGTGTGTAAATGCGTTGCATAGAAAAGCAAACAAATTCATGATAGATTTCATTGTCTCGTGTCCTGAATTCTGCAACTTTTTGAATTATTGATTGATTTTTTTTTTGTAATCTATCTATTTCTTGCAAAGCATCTTCAAGGTCTTGTTGTAATAATTCAATTTCTTGATTAGTTGTTTGAATTATTTTTCCTCCTTTGCCCATTATGAATTGTTGAATCACGCTTGCTTCTTGAAGAATAAACACAATAAAAAACATGTCGGTTACCACAGATCATGTACCCATATTTAAAACAACAACAATAATATTTGGATGTCAGGTACCACCGAACATGCACCCAAAAAGTTCTACTATAGAAACACTTGAAACTTTGTTCTCATATAATTTTTTTTACAAGACTTCAATGACAGTTTCACCTTTTAACTTCAATAATGCGCTTTGAATTTGACTCGTTAGCTTTAACATCAACCTTCACTTTACTTTGACTCTAGACTCTCAACATCACTTAAAATTTTGACTCATTACACACAAAATCTTCTAATCACACTTGAACTCGACTCTCTAACTAGACATCAAACTCTTAAAATACTTATAAACTCAGTTGACTTTACTAACTCTATACATCAAGAAATTTCAAAACCTAAATTCACTTAAAATACTCTCAACAAGACTATACTCTTAAATACTTATATCCCTTAAGTTTTACTTTTACTTTGACTTAAAACATTCACCCACACTTCCTAACTTTTGGACTTAAAAATAATAACTTAACTTTAGGAACACTCATCTCTCATAGAAACAAACTCCTCCACGACAGCTCCAGGTATACTGCTTCACTTGGTCTCTTCATAACCAACATTTAGACATAGATAATCCATGTAGGCTCCTTCACCTCTTCAACACGCAGTAGGTCTAAGACACATTCCACACTATAATATACCAGACAACGTTGAAAATCCACGCTTGCCTATGGAGCCAAGTCCGCTCATGTTTTCCACATGCTTTGCTACATACCACAGTTTTCTTTTGACAATAACACGCCAAACCAATAACCAATCACTCCAATTAGTAGCTTCAGACATCAATAAAACCCAGAGATTCAAGGATTTTACAAGAGCCAATAAGAGACTCTATTAGAGTTCATGAAGAAGATTTATCTTTGATCCTTGCATGTTCTCTACTAGGAAAAGTACTCTAAAAGTGATTGGAAGAAATTTTTCACATTACAAGCAATACCCATATATGTATCTGAGTTCCAAAGATGGATCTGTAAAATTACAAAAAGTTCACATATATTGTACACAAATACAAGGATTTCAAGAGTTGGTGAGAAGGCCTTTTCACCAAATGCACACCACACTTGGAACAGTTCGCTCAATGACCTTTCATTCTCCACGTGCAACCAATGATTTTTTAGTTTGTAAATTCGTCGAAGATGGCACTATATTTCCTTGATCACACACTCTTAACTACACACACTCTTAACAACACATGCTTGTCCATGTAGCAACTCGACGTAGCAGGCTCTCTTCTCCATCACTACATATTGCACTCAACATCACAACAAATCTCCATGCTCCACCACATGCTCGCTCCACCAACACAACAATTAGCACCAGTCCATGCTCTTCCAACTCAACATGATGATGAGCTCTCGTCTTCTGACAACCAGACTAACATGAGAAACCTTTTTCTCTGATACCAAATGTAGGAATTATGATCAGCAATGCAACAAAGAATAACACACAAAATCATCATAATAATGCAAATATACACACAAAACTCACATATTCATTAATGTACAAAATAATTATACATCTCTCTTACATGCAATACATTCATGAGGACTTATAATATAGCATTTAGGTTCTCATAACGAGATGTCCAATATATCATAACAATCTCCACAATATCTCCAAGAATATCTCCATCCCTAACTTCACTCATTGTCCTCATCTTTGATCATACATAGACTTCTAGAATAAGTCTACTTACATTAATAATAATTTCATCATATAATTATCACAAGTATCAATTATTCCTTCAATGAGCACTATGCCATGTGTTTTTTGTTTATAGGAATTTAAATATTTTATTATTATTTTAAAATTTCATTTTGTATCTCTTCCTCAACCTAGTGTACATGGAAAGTCTTATTGATGAGGAAATATAGATTTACCTTCACTAGATAACACCTATTACGTAAGATGATGTCGCATAGTTTTTACTATTTTAATATTTTCCTTACTAGGATCATTATAAACCCCAAATAGCCCAAACATTGGGGCACATGCACCATGTTCCTTGATTCTTCAAAACCATGACCACCAGAGATAAAATTAGACTTATGCTTGGTTGACTTACTCTTCATGCAAGTAATTTATGTGTAATATTTTCAATTTCATTTTTCTAGTACACAAAATAATCTCTATAAGGGAACACATTGATGCATTGACTACAAAAATTAGTGGGTTGAAATGATCATGAAAATACCATGATGGAAGTAAGTCCTTGGGTTGTTCAAAGACCTATTGTTCTTTTCCTGGAAAAAACATCATCCAACCATCTTGTCTTGAGGGGTAATCACTAAAAGTGAGAAATGTAGTCCTCTACGATGTCGTTTATCACAAATTGGTTAAAATCACCAAAAAAATGGTATTGATTTGAAATCTATCATATCATGAAGTTTTCACAAACTAGCACTAGTAAATGTACTCCAAATATTCTTTCTTGTTCCACTGCCACCATTTCTATGAATGAATGATCGATGTGATAACCATTCTAGTTTATTTTTAGTAATTTTAGATGATTCATCTTTGCAAAAGACGGAAGACATAAGGAAAATGAAAATGTTTGACAAGATTATTTTTTCTTGTCTTGTGACTTGATGAAGTAAAGAAAGTTGCATCAAGCGATGGGAATCGTATGAGCATGTACAATGAGGAAGGTTGAATTAACAAAAAAAGGATGAGTAGAATTTTCTTGATATGTAGGAACCTTGAGAGCATCAAGATTTGATATGAGGAAATGGTTATAATAACAAAAGTAAATTGAAGTAATGAAGAAGATATTAACAAAATTAAGACCCCGACAAGAAGCAATGCCTAATAAAGAAACATAAGGTAGTTGAATGAGATGAATTCTCATAGAAGGTACTATATACATAATGGAGGGTGGTTCGATAAAATATTTGATGATATAAGAGGTTGAATATATGAACTTAATGAGGACCATGGTGAGATTGGGTATAAAGGGAAGGAGTTTTATCGAGATGTGGGGATTCCATATTAGACAATACCAATGATCCTATAGGTGAAAAGAATCAATAAGTCGAGTAGATCATTATGTGTAGACATAATAATAAAAACATTTCATTGGGGATTCTATTAAATCCATAGGAAAAAGGTAAAGAAACTATCATATGTCAAACCAAGATGGAAGCTCGTATTATAAGGTAAATAGTGTTTAGTCGAGTGTTACGAGGAAAATATATCTATGGTGTGGGGTAAACCATAATAGATATAATGACTGCATAAATCAAATCTAATCCCAAACTTATACTATATAAATGAAAATTCTAACAAGACAAGATCAATAGCCTACCTCGTCTGAATGTTCAATGAAGACCACCATTGAGCATGAAACTCAAAGCTTTATACCTAAAACTTGTCCTCAACAACCAAGATACATAAGCATATGGTGATAATATATAATGTTAGCACATAAAATAACATAATACATTAGAATAGATGACAAATACGCCCATGGAATAATAATTCAAATATTTTCAAGATATCAATTGGACGAGAAAATAGTATCTTTATTAAAATGATCAACATAAGTGTATATATAACAAACTTCTATGCCAACACATCTCAGAACTAAGAAACTAAGTCCCTTCTAGCTGGGCCTCCACCACTTCAATCCTCCACCAAAGGCATGCTCATATAAAGGAGACATTGAGGTTCTCCGTCAAAGAAGGAGGAGCTTGGGGGTTGAACAATGAGTTCAGACTTTAAAGAATAAAGGGATGTTAGACAATTGTCTTAGTTTGATGGACAATTGGTATGTATTGCTGGTTTTCATTGATGGAAACCATTGGAGAGTGATATTTTAGATTGATCTCAACACTTAGTGATTGATGCCAACCCTTGGAGAAAGTCTCGTAGAGAATTCTGGTAGCACAAAGGTTTGGGTAATGGGCCCAAATTTGTTTCATGTATAATGGTATGAGTTTTAATATATTTGAAGGTAATACTATTTTATATGGATATTGCATGTCATTCCATTTCCAGTGTTATGTGGAATGTCACATAACTCCTCACAGTTAGAGAGTTATGGCCATGAGAAGTCGGAGAACCTAGGTTTGGGTAATGGACCCAAGTTTGTTTGATGTATAATGGTATGGGTTTTGATATATTTTCATGAAATACTATTCTATATGGATAGTACATGTCATGCCATTTACAGTGGTATGTGGAACGTCACATAACTCCTCATGGTTAGAGAGTTATGCCCATGTGAACTTGGAGAACCCTCATGAGTCATCTAGAAGCCCCAATATGTCAAAGTAGTCAAAGTGGTTTAAGATATTTTAGAAGGTAAAGATTAAAGTGAAGTGATGAGTGTACTATAATTCAAAGTGAATACAAAATAAATTATTTAAATAATAAAGTTAATGGGTAAATTAGAAGTGGGTTAATCCTAAAATAAGGAAAGTAGGTTAAGATGGTTAAAAGCTAACCCCTTGAGGAGGCTACACGAAAGTACAAATAAGAGGTAAGGATCTCTCATTTCAATCACACTTGAGAATATTGAATAACTATAGGTGTCTGAGGTAACCAAAGGATATCTAAGACGAATTTCAGAGGGAAGGTGAAGTAAAGAAGGTTGAAATTCAAGGGAGGATATATTATTTTGATGATGCTTTCTAAGGTTATTGGTACAAGTTGTTTGGTGCAAGTTGATTGGTATAGGTTTACAACAACATATCTCACAATGATAGTTTGACAATGGTTTCATCATTCTACTTCTACGTCATGGCAGTTGGATGGCACAAGGACGTGTGGTTGTAGTCGAGGAACATAGGGGTTGTAGCCTCATTTTGGTTGTATCCAAAGAATTGGGGAGTTGGAGCTTCCTTCGGGTTGTATCTTAAGAAAATAGGGGTTTGGAGCCTCCTTCCAGTTGTAGCTGGAAAACAAAGGAATTTGGTGCTTCCAATGAATGTAATTCTTAAAGACATATAAGAAAAAACATTCTGTGGTTTTCTCTCACTTTGGGTTTCCACATAAAAAGATTGATGTATTGTGTATCTGCATGATTTCTCATTTGGTCATTGTTTATTTACTATGAAACTATTGGATGATAATTCTACATTGATATAACACTTTCATTTTATGGTAAAAAAGGATTAAATTTATCTATTACTAATTCACCCACCCTCAGTAATCCAACAATTGGTTTCAGAGAAGGTGCCTTCAAGAATCAATTTAACCATTGAAAGGTAGATCATGTAGAGAAACAACATTTATAAAGATGGAGTACCACATTTAGATGGACATAAGTATCCATTATGGAGTAGAAGGATGAAGACATATATATAGGCACAGGGATTTGAATTTTAGCAATTTGTAGTCAATGGATACAAAGAACCAACAGTTATGCCAAGAAGTGAAAGAGCAATAAAACTCAGTCAAAATAATTCCAAATCCACCAATGCACTTTTGAATGGTCTTGGTGAATCGGTATACACCAAATTTATGCATTGTAAATCTGCTAAAGATATTTGGGACAAACTTTAAAATATTTATGAAGGAGTTTCAAAAGTGAAAGCAACAAAGCTTCAAACTTATAGAGGGCAGTTCAAACAAATAAAGATGAAGGAATATGATAATATTGTATCTTACTTCTTACGAGTTGATGAAACATTAAATGAAATCATAGGATTGGGAGAAGAAATTAAAGAATCTATAATTGTTCAAAAGGTACTAATATCTCTTCCTATGAGATATGATCCTATGATATAAGCACTAGAAGAAAGAGAAGATATAGACTCAATAAGAATGGATTAACTACATGGAATCTTCACAGCATATGAAATGAGAACTAAACAAGAAAATCCATATATAACAGAAGAAGATTTCAAATCATCCAAAAGGTCAAAGAAAAAGGGAAAGAAAAAAGAAAAAGAACATAGCAATAGTAGTGACATCTCAAAAGATGATGATGAAATGGCCAATTTTGTCAAGAGATTGAACAAGGGAACCAACGACAGATATGAAGATAATCTTCCATTGACTTGTTTTAATTGTGATGGTATTCGTTATTTTTCTAACAAATGTCCTCACAATAAAAATAAGGGGAATGATGAAGATTACTCAAATACAAGAAAAACATATAAAGGCAAAGGAGCCACAAAGAAAGTTTTCAAGAAAATCTTAAGCACCAAAGAAGACATCTCCTCATCAGATGAAGATGAAGTCAGTGACAGTGAGACATAAAAAGTTCTATACATGGCAGTAGAAGACTCTGATAAAGAATACACCGAAGAAGAATATGAAGCGACAGAAGTTGACTACCGAGAAGAATTGTTGACTGCCATAGAAGTTATAAGAAGAGAAAAGAGGGAAAATAAGAAGCTACAAGAATAACTAGAAAAGATTGAAGACACTCAAGAACTAGAGCAGATCATAAGAGAATTGAAGGTTCAAATAGAAGATTATAAGAGAATTGAAGAAGCACTCAAAGAACAATTAGAATAAATAGACAGTATCATTGGAAATTAGGAACTAGAGATTGTCATACTGAGAAAGGATCTTCAAAAGAAAAATATACAGAACAACTCAAAAGTTTTGGATGACATTATCAGTAGTCAAAGGTCTAATCATGACAAGTTCAGACTTGGATACAATCAGACAGAAAAGGGATCAATATCCAAAAAAACATAACATGAAACATATCAAAAAATTTATGCAGAAACAATCAAAGGGGATAGGAAGACCTACCAAGAAGATTACAAGGACACTCCTCCACCGAGAATATTCATATTTCAGAATCGTTGATCGACATAAAAAAATAGGCCTCAGGAAGAAAAAGTATTCATAAGGTTAAATCCTTTCAGAAGATCTTCAACTCCTAGGTATCAAAATATCTTTTTTGGTTTATGTTATGCATGCAATAATTTTGGACATAAAGCTGTAAGTTGTAGAGATAATAGAAGAAACATAAACAACTTTGAAAGAAATACAAAAAATGGTTATCCAGGAATCTCTAGTGAAACACGAAGAATACGCTACAACATGTTTGAATCATTGAGCACTGAAGTGGACTGATACAAGTGCAATAACTTTGGAAACATGGCCAAAGATTGTACAATGATAGTTCCTCTTAGAGAACCACAACATAACAACAACAGTCACAGACAGGAGCCTCGGAAGAGAACATGGATAATAAAGAAGAATCAATATAGCAATGAATAATGCACACTCTACAAGATAATCAAAATAAGTGTGGTTGGTATGTTGACAGTGGTTGTTCAAAACATGAAGAACATGTAAACAAAGACTAGGTCCCAGAGATTGCAAGACTGAAAATAAAATGATATGAAGAAAATTCTACAAAGAAAAGGAAAGATGAGGGATACAAAAAGGTTTGGAAAATAACTGAAAGAAAAGAAGGATAGGTAAATAAGGAACAGTTTCAAGAGATTGTATTTTCAGTGACTATAGTGAGAGATGAATCCACAGATAGAAGGACATAAGTCAGAGCTCAGAGAGATGATGAATCTACCAATGAATATGATGATGAATACACATAAGAGAAAGAATTGTTATGAGCCATCTGGCTTAGATACTCCCAAATTATATGAATAATAGATTGGGGGAGTTTATGTGGTAGCTGAGACAAACCAGAGAACCATCCTATGAGAATCTTGCAAAGTTTGAGTAAACATAATAATGCTCATAAACAACAATGACAAAACTCCCTACAATCTATGCAAAGGAACTGCAGACAACAACCTCTACATCAAGGTAACTCAAGGTAGTATTTTATTAATTGAAATTTATGTTGATGATATTTTTTTTGGAAGTACTAATGACAAGGTAAGATAAAAATTTACAAAGGACATGCAAAATGAATTTGAAATGTCATTACTCATAGAAATATTCTTCTTTCTAGGTCCTCATATATGTCAAATAAACTGTTGGGCTCTAAATATGTCCTAAAAACATCCTTAGTTTAACATTAATTTATCAACCCGAGGATTCGTCTTTTATTTCACGAATATCGGCAAAGTCTATGCAGATAGCTCGTAGAGGATAAAATCGTGTAGTTAAAGAAAATATGAGTTTATCAATAATCAAGTTCCTCACACATTCATTAAACTTATGAAACTAATATCTTACTAAACAATATTGAAATCTGATCTATAACATGCTATGAATTAAAAGCAGGAATTGAATTGCTTAATTTATCTGATTAAAAAACAAGAATTGAATCTATGAAAAGCTTATTAAACTAATCTATTGATGATTATCTAATTTTCTGGAAAGAAATGACTGAATGTTGTAAATCAAGAAAAGAACGGTAAAGGGAAGGAACAACAAATTCTAATTGAGCAAAAAGGGACAAAAAATACTAAACTAAGCGAAAGGAACATCAAATGATACTTTAATTGAAAGGAACATCAATTGCTAATTTAATTGAAAGGAACAACACATGTGAAAATGAGAGGAACTGTCAAGTAGTAAAATATAGCAATGGGGACCAGAACAATAATCAATAATATTCAATTGAAACATCTATATTCTACAGACAACAACATAAAATTGTCAACACACTTATGCATCTATTTTAACTATTGCAAAAGAGATTCAAAGCATAGAACATAAATCAAACTGATATAATTACAGATTGAGACAATAACTCATGGAGACTGGGTCCTTGGTCCTCAGAAGCACTGCTACTAGAAACTCAATATGCAAAAATGATGAAAACGTTCAAAGATTTTATTAATCCCATAACTGACACAACATTTACAGAAACTGCTTGCGCAGAGTAATTTTGAATTCTGAATGCTTGGATAAAATTCTTAGATGATCCTTTCTAGGATCCACTAGCCTTTATATATTACAAAATATGGGTAAATTAAGTTATCCTGAGGATCGAGAGATCCTCAGGATCACTATTACTATTTATGAGGTTTACAAAATAGAGAACTAATCTCTCTTGAAACTTCTTTGCGCCCAATATCTTTAACCTCCAATAGTTTACGTATCTTCAAATATCTTCAACTATCATGGGTTTACCAAAATTTACTCATTCCTGTAACAAAATCAAAAAATTCCAACCATATTTTAGTATTTATAAAATATAACTCAATAATATTTCTTGAAGACATTTTAATCATTTTCTATCCTATTTTATCCCTAACTAACATAAAAGTCAATCAAGATTATATCATAAATCATGGGAATGAGGGGAATATTTGTACCATTTTCATAACCCAACATACCCCCCAAATTACCTTCTTGTATGCCCTAATGCAAGCTAAGTTCTTACATGTAAAGGAGTGATGTTGCAAGGAGGAAATGTTTGTTTAGTAGGTGCCCTGAACCCACTCATACGTCTAAGTTCTCCAAAAGAAGTGTCTTCTCTCTTTCTATTAATTTGATAATATCTCCGGTAATCCTCTGGAGGAAACCAGATAATAAGGGGATTATATCTACACCCAATCCAAGCAAGTCCTCCTTCCTAGATCATTATGGCATACCTTTCTATTCTAAAGGTGGCTGCAAAGAAATTCTTGAAACCAAATGGTTCCATAATCTTTACCTCTTTTGGGGAGGCATCCCATCTTAACTTGGAGCCAGCGAGAGCTTCTTCTTTGAGTTCCCTAAAATATGTCATGCCTGATCATATAAATTGTTGGTGAATAGGACCTAAAAATATTTTCACCCCTTCCCTTTTCATGAATGTCCTATGTTGCATGATGGCTAGAAAATATTTTTTTGGTTCCCCTCTGATCCAAACATCTAACCCAGTTTCTCTCTTCATGAAAGTTTTGTGGGTTTTAGCCCACCTGAATTGATTTTGGGTGAAGGATAGGAATGCTTGAAGTTGTATGTCTCCAATAAAATGACTAGGATTATCTCCACTGTTGTCTTCCAAAATGAAGTTATGGAAGTATAGCTCACATAAAAAAATATTGTACCTTCTCTTCCTGCTCTCTGAAACATGACAAAAACTCAGAGATAGTGGTGAATTTAATCAGTTTACTTGCTCGAATAGATTTCACCCTCAACAATAGGTAGCGTTCTAATAAAAAAAAAGTATAATTGGTAGCATGAGCTCTACAATCTAGTGCATCCGTGTAGACATCACAAATCTCTTTTATTTTCTCCAAATATTTTTCCAATTGACCTTTTATTTTCTTTGTCCTCCCTTGATCCTTAGTCAACTCTTCATAAGTCTCATTTTCTATTGCTGACATGGCTTGAAGTTGTTTAAAAACTCTTTGGTTCTCTACCATGGTCACCATTTCATCTCTAGTTTGAGTCAAGTCTTGTTGGGCTTGTACCAGCTCTACTTCTAGTCTATCAATGATGGCACTCTCATCCTAAAAATGATATGTTTCTTCAGTTTGATAGGTTGCTTCATTTATTGCTCAGACTATTATCTGAGTTTCTGCATATGTGGTCTCCAGAGGAGAGGGAATCACTTCCTCAGGTTGAGCAGTTGTTCCTCCTAGAATTTCTGGTTAAGCCTCTATTTCATATGCTTATGAAGGAATATCCTCTTCATTTTTAACAACTACCCTTTCTGATGTTGTAATCTCAATCTGAAGTTCAATTTATGTTGTCTCTTCAAGGGTATGTAGCTATGTCTGTGTTCCTACATAAATTTTTTGGACTGCCCTCCTAGGAAGAGGGTTCCTCCTCTGTGCTCTATGTCTTTTGGTATTCTTTCTTTCATGGGCCTTGTCGGCTTGCTCTAATTGTTTTCTTAATTTTTTGATAATTTCCTTAAGTTTTCCAACTTTCTGCTTTAACACTTTAATCCTTTTAACTCTTCTCTTCAATAGCTTGTTCTCCCATTTTAACCTTCTGATTCTGTTGTGGCTTTTTCCTGATTTCTGTTTTTGTGAATTCTCGGGGTTTTCCTTACCCTGATCAGTCAATAGTTGCTCCTTTGTTTCTTATTATTTCATTTCCAAAGTATTTACCTCAGTATGAGGTTCTACTTGTGTTATATCCTTTGTTTCTTTTTCTTGCATTGCCTAGGTATTTACCTCATTATGAGGTTCTGCTTGTGTTGTATCCTCTGAGAATGACATCTCAATGTAAGGGAAGTATTCACCAGGGTTTGAAGAGGAGGTTGGCGCTTGGTATTCTTATGCCTTATTTGTGTCTTTTTTAATTGAGGTCCCTAAAATCCCTAGAACCTTAGCTATATCTACCTCATAGATTTCCAAAAACTGTTATGTGTGTCCCAATGCTGGCTGGGTATCTTCCTAACTGTTTCCTTGTGGGTTTTGTTCTGTTTGTGTTATCTCCTGTGTTTCGTCCGGATGTTCTGTCATTTCCTGGATTTCTTCATGTTGTCTTTTCCATCTGATTCTTCTTTTCCTCTCAATGGGGGATTTAGAAACAACAATTGCTATTTTTCTCTTTCTCGTTGATTCCCCTTCTTGTGAGGTCTAAGTATCTACCAGTTGGTTGGGGTAAGCTTCAAATTCAGGTTGAGGAGGTGGAATTTCCATTTGGGCAGTGGCTTCCCCTTCCTATGCTACTTCAATTCCCTGGGTTGGGTCTTCATGATGTAATTCAGGTTGTTCCAATTGTAGTGGCCTATTGGCCTCAATAAGATCGCCCAAGATTATTTGAGTTTGACTCAGGGCCCTATTTATTATCAGTTTTACCAATCCATGGTGGCTAATGATAGTAACGAGATATTTTGCCTTCTGTGTTCTTATAGAGACCTCATGTAATATAACATTTAGAAAAAGAGGTAAATTGCTTACTAACCATTTTTTGAGCGCTATTAGTAGTTTGAGGTGGCGTGGCCGGATCACATCATACCTTCCATTGCAGGTGATATACCTCTATATTACACTTGCCAAGTCTTTCCAGGGTTTGTTGAGAGTGATGGGGTTAAGTCTCTTTCCCTTTTTATCCAATTCCTCTCTAGGGTCTACGAAATATTCTACAACTTCTTTGAGCATTGTATATATTCCAGTCCATTGTATGCCTATGTTATGAAGTCATGTAACCTATGCTACGATTTCCTAAGTGACTAGAATTTGTATATCTCAAACCATGGAGGTTTCTCCCTACAGTTTTTGGAAGAATTCGATCATGGTGTCTGTATCATATCCTTGCAACCGGTTGAAGTACTCTGCCCACCCTATATGGTTTACGATTTCTCTTGCCTACTCAATTACCTGTAGTAATGTTGGTTCCCAGTGCACACTTCGACCTCCCATATTTCTGTAAGCAGGTGAGGACGACTAACATTCCTTGCTGCAGGTTAAATCAACCAGTTTTTGAAACAACAAAAATAGAAAATATAGAACAACATTGTGTATATATATAAATGAAAAATTTTCGTATTTGCTTCACTCATTGAAATCTATCAGTAAACGTGTCAAGCATATACCCCCCATAAATGGAAATGCCGACCTCGACCGTTAAATGTACGCGTGTAATAATGGCGGGGAGTTCTTGCAAGGTGTGATTTCTATGTCGTCGTCGCCACTGGAAAAAGACAATCATTAATAACTTTTCAGAAATCACTTTAACAGTACTTATGGTAATCATCACTTTGTGTGGGAAATTTGAATTATTATACCCATGTTAGAAACCCTTTGAGGAAAAATATTCTGAATGTTTTTAAATTTGTTCACATGTTTAAAATGTTCCACATATCATAACATTGTTACATTCCCTTGTTTATTGGATATAACTGGAATGATGGCCTCATTGTTTAGAAAAGGAAATCTAAAAACACACTAAAACTTGGCGTACTTTAAGCTAAAATTTGATACCACAGGCAGAGCAATTGCTACCACCAGACGTCCATAGCCTTGAAAGGGTTGCCTTTTAACCCATAGATGAGCCCGTATCCTCAATAAATATTTTAAAATATCTCCTTCCAAGAAGACCATTATCTGGATTTTGTAGCCATATGATGATAATGCCACTCACTAGATCGTGACCTAAGTGAACAAGTTGGCTTGTGATGAGACCTCTTGTCCTTTGAAATAAAAAAAAATTCCAAAGGCCATTGCCCTGATGTGGTGGCCATAGTGGGAATGTCACTTATGTTATTATTTGATGATCATGGTAGGTTGGCTCATGGTGAGACCCCTTATTCTTTGATGGAAGAAGTTTATTACTTTGTTAAAAAAATTGATTTTATTTTTTATTTTTTGGTAAGCTCTATCAAGGGGGGCTCATCTACTCTTTAAGAGTGAGGGGTGGCGTAAGAAGTGTAAGAATTCCAAGTAAGAATGTATTCAATATTCCTTATTATGATATGAAATAAATTATCATTCAAGTGTATGTAGGTATATAGGGGAAAGAAACGAATTATGGTGGTTAATGAATTGTGAACAATTTTTAAGATGATTCGGAGAAATTAATCCAAAAATAGTTTACTAAGGTATGCTAAATGATCCACACTAAATGACAAATTAGAACTAGTGTTGATGAAAAAGGAATCATTGAAGGTCATACTCAAAGGAGTGACTAACATAGCAATGACATGTTTTGAGAAAGGAACAAAAATAAGAAAAAAATCGTGAAAGGAACATAAGTTGTTCCTTTTGAATGGACAACACTATTGAAAAAGGAACAACATGCATTATAAGGGGAAAAATAGTGTGACAGAAGGAACAACAATCATTATTTCAGGTTACTTACGAAGGGAACATCAGTTGTTCTTGTCAAAGGAACGAAAATTGTTTGTAAAGGAATCAATGATCATGCGAACGTAACAACAATCGTTTCTTTCAAAGGAAGGACAATCGTTTCATTTTAAATGAACAACATCGATGACGTTCAAATTTTTACACATCTAATTAAGTGATTAAAACTCCCATAGACATTTTTGTTTTTGTGAATCTATAGTTGATTAGTCATCAACTAAATTCATTCAATTTCTATGGGTAAGTTTATGCAATAATCAAAGTATTGGATGGTCTATAGTCATGTTCATTTTCTTGTAAAAACAGAGTTTATATTTATTAGATTTTTGCAAAGTGAGATAATAGCAAGGAACATAAAAGAGTGTTTAATTATATTCATTAAAGTCATATTTTCTAGTTCATATTCTCTCAAGTGACTTTTTCTAAAAAAAGGAAAATAAAAATAAAAACTCCGGGTTACCTTCCTAGCCAGCCAAACTCTGAATAGTAGGGTCCTTACTTACTTCTTGGTAGAAGAATTATTTTGAAGGCGGTTGATGGTAGAGTCGTATCCAGTGTCCATTTACCAGAAAGGGAGACCCAGACTTGTCAATGAAAATTAAAGCGATGAAGCCATTATCATGAAATTCATTAATTTCATATGGTCCCAGACACCTTGTTTGTAATTTTCCAAGAAAATCCTGAAATATGGAGTCATAGAGAAGCACCCAATCACCTTTCTTGAAGGATTTTTTATTGATATGTTTATCGTGCCAGTTCTCTCTCTCTGTTGTTGAATCATCGATGTGCGCTCCAAGGTGGAAAGGTATGCTTCATCCAACTCATTGAGCTACCATAGGCGCTATTTGTGTGCCTCTATAAAATACAGTCCAATCTCCTGGGCCATCCTTAGAGTCTTGATCTGAAACTCGACTGGAGAGATAGGTTCTTTTCCATAGACTAAATGATAAGGAGAGTATCCAGTGGTGTTACACCATGTTGTACGATAATCCCATAAGGAATTTGGGAGCTTAGTAGCCCAATTTTGTCAGTTTGTTGAGACAGTTTTTATCAAAATTTCCTCCAAGACTTTATTGTTGCTTTCTGCTTGTCCATTTTCTTGTGGGTGGCATGGAGAAGTAACTCTGTGTTTAATATGATAATTTTTCAGGGTGGTCATGATTATATGAGCTACAAATTGTGACCCCCCACTAGTAATTACTTCCCTGGGTAGTCCATAGTGTACATGTAATTTGAAAATAAATTTAATGACTACCTCCTCTGTTGCATTTGGTAAGGCTTTTGCCTCTACCCATTTGGTCATGTAGTCTATTGAAACTAAAATATAGGCCTTCTGATTTGACTTCGGATTGAAGGGGCCAAAAAAGTCTACTGCCCATCTCTCGAATGGTTTAACAATTAATTTTGCTTGTAGGGGAATTTCATCATCTTGACCTGGTCGACCCATCCGTTGACAAATGTCGCAGGTATGGAAATATTTCTTCGCATCTCTAAATATTGAGGGCCAATAATAACCCATCTGTAAAATATTATGCCCAGTCTTATAGTCTGTAGAATGTCTGCCATAGGGCTCATTATGACCTACCTTCAGCCTATCATAGATTTTTTCATCTCGTACACATCTGTGAATTTGGACATCAACCCATGTGTGGAAGAGATATCCACCAATCCATGTGAATCGTGCACTACGCTAGAAAATCACTTTTATTTCTCTTGATGATATATGTAATGGTAGTTTCCCAGCTTCCAGATAATTTTCTATATCAATGTACCAAGGTGGCTTAGTAGTGATAGAAAATAGATGCTTGTCTGGAAATTGATCTTCAACTGTCAAGGAATCATCTGTTTTGGGTATGCGAGACAAGAAGTCTGCAACAAGATTCTCTCTTCCGGGTTGATGTTTGATGGTGATGTCAAATTACTACAATAACAATAACCACCAAGTAACCCATCCATTAGTAATAGGCTTATTAGCTAGATATTTAATAGCAGAATGATCAGTATACAGAATAACTGGATAGCATGTTATATAATGACGAAATTTATTGATGGCATGTATAACAGCTAAAAAATATTTTTTTGTTACTTTATAATTAGATTAAGTGAGAGTGAGATTCTTGTTGATAAAATAAATAACATAGGGTTTCTTGTCTTCTTCATGTCCAAGGACAATGCCTATGGCGATATCCGATGCATCGATGGAGATGTGAAATGGTATTTTCCATTCTGGCCCTCTCAGCATCAGTGTTGTCAAAATCATCTTCTTGAGTCCTGCAAATGCCACATCACACTTCTCAGACCACTGAAATTCCACATTACATGTTAAATCATGTAAAGGTGCAACAGTTCTTGTAAAATTTGTCATGAATGTGTGATAATATCCTGAAGCGCCAAGGAAACTACGTACCTCAGTTTGTGTGTGTGGTGTAGGTAGATTAAGGATTACCTCTATTTTTGCTGGGTCTACCCTGATTCCATCTGCAGAAATATAATTCTCTAGGACCACAGCTTCAGTCATCATCATGTGAAATTTTTCATGTATTAAACATAACCTGGTAGCAATGCACCATTCCAGTACCTTCTATAGATTGTCCATAGCTTGATCAAAGTTGTCATCATAAGGTGTGAAATCATCCATGTAAAATTCAATCCTTTCACTAATCAAATCGTTGAATATGGTCAGAATGGCCCTCTAGAATGTGGCTGGAGAATTACATAGTCCAAAGGGAAATACTCTGTATGAAAAGGTACCCCAAGGACATGTGAATGTAGTTTTATATTGATCTTTTGTGAAATATGGATCTAATTGTAGCCACTAAAACCATCTAGGAAAGAAAATAATTTATTCCATGCTAAAGTATCCAGGACCTGATTGATAAAAGGTAGGGGGAAGTGGTCCTTCTGGGTGGCTTTGTTGAGTTCCCTATAGTCTACACAAATTCACCATTTCCCATTCTTCTTGGGAATGATCACTAGTGGGGAAACCCACCTACTATCTGAGATAGGATATATAAAATCTACATCCAAGAGTTTTTGTAATTCTTATTTAACAATGTCCCTGAGGTGGGGATTCAATCTTCTTTGGGGTTGTTAGATAGGTTGGGAATATTTCTCAATATAAATATGGTGTGTGCAGAGTTGCGGATCATTAGCTTTCATGTCAAAATACTCCCAGGCAAAATCTTGTTGATATTTAGAAAGGATTTGAATAAGTTTTTGTTGTTGTTGCTCATCTAAATTGGCATCAATATTCATAGACTTCCCCAGTGCAATCTCAACTGATTTATTGTTATGAAAAGAGGTAGTCAGGATTTGTTGTTCCAACAAGTCTTCCAACGAGTCTCCCTATGATTCACTATCCGGAATAGATTTTAGCATTTGGCATGTTGGGTTACTTATAATGGTTGGGTTGTTAATGAAGCTACTGATAACATCATATTCTAATTGGTTCTTGAGTCTGAGAGATTCTTCCAGCATGACAGGGGATTATGGATCCTTTTCTTGATATCTTGGTGGTGGAAAATGTGGATGTTTGATAGTCGGGCTTGGTTTAGCTAGAGGATACAGAATGAGATTCTTTGTAACACCTCCTCTAGCAATTGTCATGTTACCCATGTGACATCCTATGTATGCATCCGTTGTTGCGAGCCATGGTCTTCCCAATATTAATGGATGCCCATCTAGTCCAGTTCTTTGGTTGATGATGAGGAAATCCATTGGATATTCCCAAGAGTCGACTGAAATTTCTATATCATGTAATGTGACAATTGGTTTAACCATTGATCGATCAACCAATTGTAACATAATTGGGGTAGGTTCGAAGGAGTTGAAACCCAGGGTGTTGCAAGTTTCAATGGTCAGGATATTAATGGCTTCCCCCAAATCTACTAATGTATTTGGAAAAGAAAAACCTTGGATCTGAACTGTTACTATGGGGTTCCCTAGGTTTGCATATTTGATTGCTTCTTGTGTACCTAAACTGAGATCAAACAAGGCTCCTACTACATGAACAATTGATGATGAATTTTTAACTTTCCTAATAGGATTCCTCCCACATAATTCCTTGATTGTCTTTGCATAAATTGGGATGTCTTGCAGATACTGTAGGAGTGGGATATTGACATATAAATTCTTGAGTTCCCCTACAATGTCAAAGTTAGGATACATGACAAGTTTTTAGGATACACAGAGGAAGTACATCCTTATCAGGATTCTGTTGTTCAGTTGTGTTTCCGCCCTGCTCTGTTTCTTCTGTTATGACCACAATCGAGGGTGTTATTGTTGGTTGTATGTTATTTTCATTCTCCTTCTCTTGCGAAACGTTACTTTCTCCAGGAGAGATTATGCATCCCGATCTCAAATGAAGTTCAGTGCACCCTACTGAGTTGATTTCCCCTTCCACATTCTCAATAATCTGCATGAGCTCGGCTGGTCTAATATTGGGATTTAGGTAGGGTTGAGCTGGTAGTTGGGGGCATAATTGTGGTTGAGGATTATGGGATAATTGGAGCTGAGCTTGCAAAGCGGGTTGAGTTTTGTTGATGGGCGAAAATGAACGCTCATCAACTAGAGGAGTGGATCTGATCCGGGGTTGTCTAAATAACCTAAGCCGTTGGGGATGATCCACCCCGACGGGTTTAGCGGCTTCGTTGGCCCATCTAAGTCCTACCAAAACAAAAAAAGGCTAACTAAAGGAACTAATCTAAATGAAAACAATAATTAAAACTAATAAACAAATCTGAAATAAATATATACAGTCTATTGTCTATACTATACAACAATAATTATATGAAATTTAATGTTCAATTGTCAACAGAATTATATCCAACTACAAATGTACAATATTTACAGATTACAGATTTTAAATTGAAAACCTGAAAAAACCGTTTGTGAGCTGTCCTATGACAACAAAGCTATTATTTTTGAATTTTATAATTTTATGAAACAAAAATAAAAAAGACAATTATCAAAGATGAATAATTAAAATAACAATTCTAACTATAAATTTGAACTATATATATCTATCTAAACTACTTAAATAACACTAATAAACTAACCTATAATAACGCTTTCCAATTTGTCCTGTGCAAAGTATCTGATTCAGTTGTTCGATGGGAGGAAACCCGCACCAGATTTTCCACAAGATTCTTGTAAACAGGAAGAAACAGTACTCTTTGGATATAAATGACAGGAAAAACAAGACATAAAAATTGACAACAATCTTATAATTTACAAATTATCACAGTCAGATAAATCCTTGTGCAAAAATTTGTACAGAACAGTTCAATTAACGAAAAAGATAAACCTTTATTCATTAAATTGAAATAGAGTAATTACTGTACTAAAACTGAGATACATAAGATATGGACAGAATTTAAATCACAATGCATTAACCTGTAATAAGTCTTGATATCTAAAGTAGTCAATGACTTAATCACAAATTAAAATGCACACAACTTGAACGAAAGTATGATAAATTGAAAGCTAAAGCTGTTACAAAAGATCCACTTTCATTCGAGTCTGTATCATCATAAATCCATGCTCTTGTTCTCCCAACAGTGATGATGGGTTCATTACAAAAAATGACAAGTATTTAAAGGCCACAGGGTAAAACATCCTTGTGGGAATTATCAAAAATAGTTTACAAAAAATCTGGGAACAATCTCCCAAGTCTCTATTTCTAACCTAAGCTAACAACCTAAAACAAAACTATATCACAAAAGCATCTTCTAAATTGCCACAACATGTCCAATTTGCCATTGAAATTCATAGGTACCTATAGGTGGACAAGAATAAAGAAGTTTAGATAATGTTTTATTGGTAAAATTAACAAAAATCTAAATTTTAAGACTAGCTACAGAATCTCACGATTCTGTAGCTGATCTTATTTGCAAACATAATCATTTTAAATCAATCAAACGATAACAAAAATATATTCGACCTATTAAACCAAATCTTTAATTACTAATTCCAAATAAAGCGAATCATTCATGCCACAAAAAACCAAAACTTGCATGCAAATTGAAACAAACGAACTCGTGGTCAATTAACCGAATGGTAACAGGGATATATGGAATCTGCCAAACACTTTTTATTACCAATTCGGAGCAGACATAATCGTTTTGATAGTTTGAAACCAACGAAATAATTTTTTAGTCAATCTCAATCGAAACAAACTATAATCGATTTAGCCAAACCTTTCATACGATTTCAATACAGACAAAATATGTCAATCCAAAACCTAACAGAATCATTTTAAAAATCAAAACTAACAGAGTCGTTTTTGTGAATAAATAGATTACATTCTATTTATCAAACCAATCTCTGATATCAATGCATGGCATACACAAAAGCTTATGCTAATTCAAGTCAGACAACATCATTTTAGAATCAAACCAAAAGAAATGAATCGAACTAACTCAGGGCCAACACAATCGTTATAATAATGCAAAATCATATCAATAAAACAATAGCTGTGTCCAATTTTAGCAAACAAATCTTCTGTACATGATTCATAACAAAATTATTTTTGGTAATTCGAAAATAACAGAATCATTTTGAATCTATTAAAACGAACATAACTAATTAAAAGAAAACATAATCGGTCATACTAATTCAAACCAACTCATAAAACAAAATTGATGTTGAAATACATACCTGGGCAGTAGGAGAATGATTCGATTAGGATAAATTTGAATTGACAAAGGTCGTTGTGGCCTCAACATTTCTGAATACAATTGAACTGGTGGTCTTTTGCTTCTTCTCGTTGGCTTGTAGCCTCTCGTTCTCCTTTGACAACACACTAACTCGTTCCTCTAATGATTTGATCTTAGATTGCAGCAGGGGGACATCCGTGTAGTAACGTTCAAGCCAAGAATTGCATTGAGTACACGATGATTGATCGAGCCTTGATATCACAGGTGAGGGTTCGTTCAAGTTACCAGGAGTTTCACTATGAAGCTTAATTCTCGGGAGTTTAGAGTCATTATTGAGGAACAGAGGTAATTTGGAAACATAGTCATAGGGTTCCATAGAGCATAGGCCTGAGAGTAAGGGTATTCCTCGGCTAGGAAATGTTCAACCTCTTAGTCTGAATCCTCGCTCAAAATGATAGCCTTTTGGTCTACGTTTCACTTGGGTTTGTTCCTAGAACATCTGGATATCCATCGTGCATTCTTCTTTCCCCTACTGTTGACACAAGTATCACCTTTGCCTTTCTTCCTTACAGGTTTCGTGATAGTCTTGGTATTGTCTTTAGCACACGGGTCAGCCATAGTATCGGGTAGGTTAAGTTTGGGGCAATTCGAGGGTTTGACAAGGGGTAAAAGGGTAGGAGGTGGCACAGCTGGCCCAACCAGAGTTTTAGTAACCACAACCTTGTCCACTTGGACACACTCGGGGGTGGCGAAGCCATTCCTTGATAGGAAGGCTTGCCAATAGTCACCACTAAGGCTCAAATGATGAACGATAATGACTTTGATCAAGCAGTGATGGAAAAGGATGCTATCAGCCTTCTCACGCTTAAAACGTTTGGACATTTTGTAAAGACTGCATAGGAAATAGTGCGGCATGTTCAGAGGGTAGTCTATCAAATTCATCAATAACCGAAGATGATACAAAAATACCAAACCATAACGACCTTCGCAGGTCACAAACTGCTTAAAAATTACCAAAAGATCGTGCCACCTAGGTTTGAGGGTAGTGATAGGCATACCTCTATCACAACTAACAATATTCCTCGATGTGAATAGTAGTGGCCACGACACTTCGTCCACTCTGGAGTTTTTAAACCACCTTTGCCCTGTAGCTGGTAGTCCTGTAGCTGATCTTAGGAATTCCTCATTTAGCTCGAGCTGTGTGTCTCCGAACTTATCCCTGCATCTGTTGAATGTGAGGGAAAACTATTGGGCAACCGAAAGGTTGAAACCCTCAAACTTTTGGATAAAAATCAACCAGCCATTATTTTCCAAATCCTCACGAGCATTGTCGAATAGCAACAGAGTTTGGATACCATTTGGTTCTATGTGCACCACATGTGACATAGAACAGAACACACAGTGAGCAGGGTAAATGGTCAAGGGTTTGGACAGGTTATACGTAGGACCGATAGCTCGTAGGCTTCCCCAAAAACCAATAGAGGTAACTCGGGATAGAAGGCAGGCATTAATGCCTATGTGTGCGAGGGTGGTGGAACGAAATCAACCCATGCAAAACCGTCATATCCAAATGTACAACCGACGATGCATATGGTGATTCAAATCACTATTGCAATGTGTTAAAAGCAATGCCATTCAAACAATTAATGAAAACTATGGTGAGTCGACCCAAATATTTGCACAAGCAATGTTTGCATGGTTTTAAAATCAAAACAATGTTTCGAAATCAGCACCAAGGGTTCGATCATAACAAGTATGTGTTGTATGAAATGATTGCACCAAGGGTCTAACCACAATGTCAATGTGTTTTCCTGAAACCAATGCACCAAGGAATTTGACCAAAGTACATCAAACCACCATTAAATCAATGATTTAATCACAATCATTAGAATATCATCACAGTCTTATAAAAATGAAGTCATATTAACAACAAAAAAATGCCAAATGAGTAAAGGTTTTGGTGTCTTGCCAACTATGTGACCATAATTGAATTGGAAATGAAATGAACACATAGACAAGAGTAACCATAATAATCTAGTGACGATTTTAATGCCATTGACATGACTTTGAAATCAAAATTTTCATGCTTGCAGTCGTGAAAACAAGGACAAAAGGCAGGTGTGAAAATGTGCAAAATAATAGTGTTGTTTTATTCAAAAGTTTGTGATGAGAATCAAGGGCTCCAAAAAACTTGTGTAGGCAGCTTATAAGGATATGATAAAAATTCAAAATGGTTGCCAACAAGTTTGAGGGGACATCTCTATGGTTTGATTTTTCATTCCCATGGGGTGCTGCCAATTTTTGTTCCAATTGGAGTTTTGGGCAGCCGTGTTGGTCCATTGTGAAGGATATGGGTTGTTGTTTGGGTTATGCCAAGATGAGGTAGGGTATTGCGAGCTAGGCCAGGTAGGATTCACAACTGGCTGATTTGGCCAAGGGGGGTTTGCAATTAGTTGATTTAGCCAAGGGGGGTTTGCAACTAGATATTTTTGGGGCTGACAGGTGGGGTTAGAAAATGATTGACCCTACCATGTGTTTCCATAATTTTTCTGTTGAGTATACTGCCCAAAGAAGAAAGAGGAAGGATCTTGTAGTGTACCTTGGGGACGAGCCTGCCATTGGTGACACTGGGCCATCATATATACTGGTTTTATTTCCTCTTCTTCCTCCTTGAAGACAACTTTTAATCCTGGGAGCAATGGGCATTTATTTTTTGTGTGGTATTTAGCACAAATAACACACACACAAACCACATGCAAAGAAATTCCCCTGGACCATGTTTTTTTCTTCATCTGTGGAAAAATATGGCCAAAGTTTGTTCTACTTCTGATTTCTTTTGTTTGGCCCACAATACATCCAATTGTGTAGTAAGAGTGCTCAAAATGTCAGTTTTGAAATTTTATAAGAGATTACCGACTTCTTCTCGGGTGACTCTTCCCCTGGTAATATTGTTATTTTTGGTGAGGGGAGTCTGCATTCTTGATCTAGTCTGTGCACTTCCATGTGATCACCTGATACACAATTGAACAATGTTATCATAACTTTCTTGATAAATATCACCCTTCCCCATTAAATTCAATGTTTCTACCCATTGATCTTTCATTCCCTTTATCAAAGTGTCTTTGAGCACCTCACCTAGTAATGTACCATAAGGGGATCTTTGAAGATTATATTGGAACCTTTCAACATATTCTTCGAATGTCTCATTTTCCTTTGCAGTCATTTCAAAAATATCATCTTTTAGATCCCTAGCTCTATAATAATCCTGATATTTTGTCAAGAAGGCCTATTTCATCTGATCCCATGAGTTTATAGTTCTGCCTCCCAATCCCATAAACCAACTCAAAGATGCCCCTTTCAAAGTGCAAGGGAACATATTTAGATTTTGGGGTTCAGAGGTGTAATCATAACCCCTACATAGGACATCAAATTTGAATAATAATGCATTCGGGTCTTCTAAAATCAATCTGTTAAAGGTTGGCATATTCTGCAAGGGAATTGCTTTCATGGGGGCATTGGAAACTGGATAAACTATCGGATATTCCAAAGTGGACATCTAGGGTCATTGTTGATTTGGTTTCTCCATTTGGTCGAAGATATTCCAATAATATTCAGGAATTTCTTAGCCTGGATGTTCTTTTGATTGATTACTTGATCCCCTAGGGGATTTGATTGCGCTACCTCTATGTGGGATTTCAGGTATTCCTTCTCCTTTCACTGGAGTTTCAGGATCAGGTGGTGGCGATGGGTTTTCCTTAGCAACCCCGCTAGTTTCCCCTTCTCCTTCCTCCAGATTATAAGAATTTCCCTCGTCTAAAGCGCTGAGAGGTGGAATATCTATACTTTGGAAACTTTTCTCAATCCCTCCAGTTTGGCTGTGAATCTTAGCATGGGCTGTAGTTGGTGAAACTATTGCCCGAGGGATTCGGGTAGAGACTCTCCTGGGTTCAACCGAAGCTTGATATTAATCTTTTTGAATGATATCATCTATGAAAGTGATTCTCTTAGGGAGCACCGAGCCTTAGGATTTGGTAGTTTTTTGTGGGGGTTTTGGTTTTTCAGGATCTTTTATCTTAGTCATACACACTTCACATAAAATTAAAAACACCTATATAACCTCTATATATCAACTAGAAGTATGCATTGTCATAAGAATCTTACTCATTGCCTGCGTAGGTTCTTACCTTCCATCTTCAAAACCTCATCCTCTAGAGACACAACCTATGCTACCTTTGACACTCTCCCCGACAACGACGCCAAAATGTTGGGCTCTAAAGATGTCCTGAAAATAGCCTTAGTTTAACATTAATTTATCAACTCGAGGATTCATCTTTTATTTCAAGATTATCGACAAAGTATATGCAGATAGCTTGTAGAGGCTAAAATCGCGTAGTTAAAGAAAATCTAAGTTTATCAACAACCAAGTTCCTCACACATTCATTAAACTTTTGAAACTAAGATCTTATTGAACATAATTGAAATTTGATCTATAACATGCCATGAATTGAAAGAAGGAATTGAATTTTTGAATTGATCTAATTAAAAAACGAGAATTGAATCTATGAAAATCTTATTAAACTGATCTATTGATTATTTTCTAATTTGCTAGAAATAAATTATTGAATGTTGTAAATCAGGAAAAGAACAGTAATTGAAAGGAACAACAAATGTTAATTGAGCGGAAAGGGACAACAAATACTAAACTAAGCAAAAGAAACAACAAATTCTAATTTAATTGAAAGGAACAACAATTGTTAATTTAATTGAAAAGAACAGGGTGTGTGAAAATGAGAGGAACTATCAAGCAATAAACTATAGCAATCGGGACCAAACAAAAATCAATAATATTCAACTGAAACATATATCTTATGCAGACAATAGAATAAAATTGTCAACACACTTATGCATCTATTTTAACTATTGCAAAAGAGATTCAAAGCAAAGAACATAAATCAAACTGATATAATTATAGATTGAGATAGTAACTCATGGATACTGGGCCCTTGGTCCTCAGAAGAACTGCTGCTAGAAAATCCATATGCAAAAATGAAGAAAATGTTCAAAGCTTTTATTGATCCCATATCTGACACAACATTTACAAAAACTGCTTGTGTAGAGTAATTCTGAGTTCTGAATGCTTGGATAAAATTCTTAGATGACCCTTTCCGGGATCCACTACCCCTTATATATTACAAAATATGGGTAAATTAAGCTATCTCGAGGATCGAGAGATCCTCGGGATCACTATTACTATTTATGAGGTTTACAAAATAGAGAACTAATCTCTCTTGAAACTGCTTTGTGCCCAATATATTTAACCTCCAATAGTTTACGTATCTTTGAAATCTCTTTAGCTATCGTGGGTTTACCAAAATTTACCCATTCCTGTAACAAAATCAAACAATTCCAACCATATTTTAGAATTTATAAAATATAACTCAATAATATTTCTGGAAGACATTTTAATCGTTTTCTATCATATTTTATCCCTAAGTAAGAGAAAAGTCAATCAATATTATATCATAAACCATGGCAATGAGGGGAATATTTTTTCCTTTTTCATAACCCAACATAAACCAAGGAATTTTTATTTCTCAAACTAATTATATCAAAGAAATTCTAAAGAAATTTGGAATGGAAGAGTGTAAACCAATTACCACTCCTATGAAAACCAGTTGCAAGTTGAGAAAAGATGATGATTCAAAGTTTGCAAACTAGAGGAAATACATGTTAATGATTGGTAGCTTACTTGACAATATCCAAACCAGATCTAATGCAGGAAGTTGGACAGTTGGCAAGATTTCAAGCGGCACCAAGGGAATCACATGTCTTAGCAGTAAAAAGGATTTTCATATATCTCAAAGGAACATAAGAGTTTGGATTATGGTATCCAAAAGGAAAGGATCTATCACTTATTGCCTACATAGATGTAGATTGGGCAAGTTGCATTGATGACTGACAAATCACTAGTGGAGCAACATTCTACTTGGGTGAGTGTTTAGTATCATGGTTAAGGAAGAAACAATCATCAATATCCTTATCTATAGCTGAGGTAGATTATATGGCAACAACATCATGTTGTACACAAGTTCTATGGATGAAAAAAATATGACAGATATATAGGTTGAGTATGATGATCCCATTCCAATCTATTGTGATAATACGAGCACCATCAATATCTCAAAAAACCCAGTGATGCACTCCAAGACAAAGCAAATTCCAGTAAATTATAACTTTCTATGGGAATAGGTTGCAGAGAAGAACATTAGAGTTGAATATGTGGGAACAAAAGAACAAGTGGCAGACATCTTTACAAAACTTATTCCAAGAGAATCCTTTGAGTATCTTCGCAAGAGACTCAAATTAATTTCTACTCCAAAATGAATTATTTTGAATGATTATATTATATGTCTTATATATACACAAGGAATCACCATAAAGAGGACAGTCTAGGTTGGAATATCAGTTTCAGGAAGAGTTCAGTCAGGGGGAGAGATTTATCAGATTCAGGCTTAGAGAAAGAGCACAGAGGAATGGTTCTAGGGGGAGTGATGGTCACAAGGGAAGAATGAGCGATATGAATTCAGAGTGATACCCTTTGTCAAAGGGGGAGATATTATTCATATGAATGGAGAGAGAGTAATCAGAGGCTTATAAACACAAAGAAAAATCAAAGGCATGTAGATAGGGAGAGAAGCCCCAGGTAGAGTTCAGTCAAGGGGAGAAGCCCCAAACGTAGATACCCTTTTCCATTGATGTCAAAGGGGGAGAGATAGAAACATTGATGAGGAGTATAGGCATGAATTTTATCATGAATAAGTGTTGCCATCAATGCTGGTGTTTCCATTGATGCCAAAGGGGGAGATTGTTAGACAATTGGGTTAGGTTGATGGATAGTTAATATGGATTTTTGGTTTTCATTGATGTCAACCATTCAAGAGTGATATTGTATATTGATTTCAACCCTTAGTGATTGATTTCAACCATTGTAGAAAGTATGGTAGCGAATTCTGGTATCACAAAGGTTTAGGTAATGGACCCAATGTTGTTTCATGTATAATGGTATGTGTTTTAATATATTCGAAGGTAATACTATTCTATATGGATAGTACATTTCATTCAATTTTCAGTGGTATGTGGAACGTCACATAACTCCTCACGGTTAGAGAGTTATGGCCATGAGAAGTTGGAGAACCCAAGTTTGGGTAATGGACCCAAGTTTGTTTGATGGATAATGGTATGAGTTTTGATATATTTAGAGGAAATACTAGTCTATATAGATATCACATGTCATGCCATTTCCAGTGGTATGTGGAACGTCACATAACTCCTCACGGTTAGAGAGTTATGGCCATGTGAAGTTGGAGAGCCCTCATGAGTCATCTAGAAGCCCCAAAAGGTCAAAGTAGTCAAAATGGTTTAAGAGATTTTAGAAGGTAAATAATAAATTGAAGTGATGAGTGTACTATAAGTCAAACTAATTGTGAAATAAATTATTTAAATAATAAAGTTAATGGAGAAATTAGGAGTAGGTTAACTCTAAAATAAGGAAAGTTGGTTAAGATAGTTAAAAAGTAACCCCTTGAGGAAGCTACATGAAAGTATAAATAAGAGGCAAGGCTCTCTCATTTAATCACACTTGAGCATATTGAATATATATAGGTGATTGAGGTAACCAAAGGATATCTAAGCCTAATTTCAAAGGGAAGGTGAAGTAAAGAAGGTCGAAATTCAAGGGAGGATAAATTCTTTTGGTGATGTTTTATAAGGTTATTGGAACATGTTGTTTGGTGTAGGTTGATTGGTACAGGTTTACATTAGTATATGTCACAGTGATAGTGTGAAAGTGGCTCCACCATTCTACTTATATGTCAGGGAAGTTGGAAGGGGCAAGGACAGGTGGTTGTATCCACCTTCTGGTTGTAGTCAGAGAACATAAGGGGTTGTAGCCTCCTTCTGGTTGTAGCCAAAGAATTGGGGAGTTGGAGCTTGCTTCAGGTTGTAGCCTGAGAAGCTAGGGGGTTGGAGCCTCCTTCCAGTTGTAGCTGGAAAAAAAAGGAAGTTGGTGCTTCCAATGAATGTAATTCTTAAATACACATAAGAAAAATCATTATGTGGTATTCTCTCGCTTTGGGTTTCCACATAAGAACATTGGTGTACTGTGTATGTGTATGTGTTACCCATGATTTTGGTCTTCATGATGATGTATTGATGATGGTGTACTTAGGCTCTTCATAAAAAAATTCTCCTGAGAAAAGTTACTTTCATCTCTTCTCAGAAAACTCATTTTTTAAGAAGGTTCGTAGGATACTAGTATATTTAGGTGCGAGAATGCTTGATTCTCGTAGGCTGCCTTAAGCCAGGGTGTGAACTTCTCGCACTGTGTTTAACAACTAGGGTGTGAACTCTTCCTAAAGCATGGAAAAAGATGAATTCTCGATGTTTATAGAAGGGAATATTCTAGAAGGATGAGTTGGCATTTGAATGGTTATCCTAGTACTGAATTCCCATATATTGTGGGATCATTCTTATCCAAGTAACTCATTCATTCTCTCCTATATATTGAGGGAATTCTCATGGAAAAGGTTAAACAAGATTCATTGGAGAATTGGTGAAAGAATTGTGTGAAGGACTTAGCATTGAACAACAGCTTGGAGACTCTAGCAAGTCTATCAACAGGATTTGATATTCTTCATACAAGGATTGAGCAAGTGTGTGTGTCGAAGTCAAGATCCATCAAAAGGAAGTTTGCGACATCAAGGATCAGGTTGTAATATTTACTTTCCATTAAAATGATACAGTGTCATGTCCCTTTCCCGTAAAGCTATTTCCACTTTATTGTGTAATTCCTTGATCATACACATAGGTTGACTGTTGAATATATTGTGCCATCTTCACTTTGGTTGGTTTGTGTTGTCTTGGTCTTGACTTCATGATATCACTGGAGCGAAGCGGGAGAAACAAAGACCCTAGGAAGCGATAATAAGGTATGTTACTTGTTCATTCCTCCTAGTCAATTCAACGGTTAAAACTTAGGGAAAGAGTCATGTCCTGCCCTGTTTTGTTCTAGATCCAGCTGGATCTAGGGAGATCAGTTAGTGTCCACACCTACGGATTAGTCCGATAACAGTATGATTGCTCATTTGTTCATTGTTTATTTCCTCTACAACTATTGGATGATAATGCTACATTGATATCACTTGCATTTTATGGTGAAAAAGGATTAAATTGCTCTATTATTGTTTCACACCCCCTCTTAGTAATCCAACAAGGGATGCAGAGTATATTTTCTCTCAAAAGTTGAATTCTCTCCTCTTTCCATGGCTTGGATATGGCTCAATTTATATCCCTCAAGTGGAATTGGAGGGTCGATTTTGAAGTTTCATCTATATGGAAGGTCAAGGATCATGTATCTCATGACGTGACATGGAAACCTGACACAATTTTTAATTTTGAGCACCAAACCTGATGTAAGTGGGTTGTAGTGAAGCAACCTATGTATATGTGGAAAAATATGATTTGTGGCTTTGGAAGATACTATAAGGGATTTCAATTATCCATAGGGAAATGTAAATACCATCGAAGCAAATTGCATGGGGTGAGGTAAAATTTGTTATAACATATACCCCCTAATGTGTGAGGTCAAAGGAGTATCTTTGATGGCCGAAATACATTGTAGTTCCCAGAAGTGGAGTAATGGAGACTCAGTTGGAAGTATTAGTTTCTCATGGGAATATTACAATCCATAATGACTTTGCACACATGGATGCCAATTTGAATTACACTGCAGATCCATGTGGAAATATATCAAATAGTTGTTCATGGACATGAATAGGCAATACAAAGTAGACACATACCATAGGTTGTCATAGTCACGAACAAGGCCTAGTTGAAAAATAATCTTAAAATCAATCTGAAGATATATGTATACAATAAAGTACAATCTAATATCCCATGATCACTGAAGTTATATAGGTACTGGTCCAATGTATTATAGCAAGATTTTCCTCACCCTATGCAACTTGATCAGAAGGCCTTTTCAATTTTCATATGCAGACTTGAAGTCCCCTATTGCACTTCCCAGAGCTAAAAATCATATTTTTCCACATATACATGCCCTATTAGTTATACAACATGCGCATATGCACGTTGCGCCACTACATCTCATGTACATCAAGTTTGGTGCTTAAAAATAAAAATTGTGTCAGGTTTCTATGTCACGTCACAAGATCCATTATCCTTAACCTTCCATAATTGGAAATGTTCCAACTTGGCCCTTAAGCTCCATTTGAAGGCTATAAATGGGTCATATCCAAACCATGGAAAGGGAGAACAATTCAACTTTTGAGAGAAAATTTACTCTAGAGAAATTATTAACTTGATATTAATTCTTCATCCCTTTGTACTTTAAAGTCTGAACACATTGTTCATCCCCCAAGCTCTTCCCTCTTTGATGGAGAACCTCATTGTCTCTCTTATGTCAGCTTTCCTTTGGTGGAATATTGAAGTGGTGGAGGCTCGGATAGAAGGGACTTAGTTTCCCGGTTTTGAGATGTGCTAACACATAAGTTTGTCATTTATACACTTTTGTTGATCATATTTTAATAGAAATACTCTTTTCTTGTCCAATTAATATCTTGCAAGTATTTGAATTGTTATTCCATGGACATATTTGTTATGAATGTTGATGGATTATTCTATTATATGTGCTAACAATATATATTATCACCATATTCTTGTGTATCTTGTTTTTTGAGGACAAGTTGCAGGTATAAAGATTTAAGTCAATTGCTCAACGATGGTCTTCATTGAACGTCCGGATGAGGTAGGATCTTTATCTTGTCTTGTTAGCATTTTCATTTATATATAATACTTGAGATTATAGTTGATTTCTATAGTCATTTCATATTTTGTGGTTTACCCCATTCCATAGAGTGATTTTCATCATAACAAAATTACTGACCCTACTGGGGATTGAATCTTCTTTTTTGGGTTTGGAGTGTTTTTTCTCCTTTGATTGTGCTTGATTAGCTTGAGTTTCCTTGTTGTTTGATTGCTTGATAGCCTATTTTCATTTTAAATATGAGTTTCTTGGCCTTATCCTTAACCTAATAGTGTTTTAATACATATATGTTTTCTTTCCCTTGACAAACACGTACATATGCAAATTGTCATTCTATAGGGCGCTTACATACACTATTTTTTCTTAAATAGTCGCATACATCAATTTTGTTTTCTTGATTGCTAAGTTTGGTGTTTTTTGGCTGAGTTTTGATAGTTGTCAAGTCTTCTTGGGTCTCTTTCATAACTGTTGAGTTCCTGCAGAGTGATAGCAAACCTTTCTTTGGTTGAATTTTCAGGTGGTTTTTCTTTCTCATCATATTTTTCATTGATTTTCCTTGCATCTTTGGATGGGTCTTTGCTTCTTTGTATCCTTCTTGGTTTGTCTTCTTTTTCTTACAGTAGGGTCGATATATAAAGTTGTTGTTCATTCCTTGCATTTTCATTTCTTTATATTGAAATAACAAAAACATACATTTTACATTCTGGCATTTAATCTTCTGGGTTGTTTATTATTCATCTTGATACATGTATAGAAAGATTGCATCTTATTGAAATTGCAAAGTTGAATTGAAAGTTGCATTTTAAAAAGATTATCATATTTTGAGAATTGAAGTTCATGACTTATATTTATGTTCATATTCATTTCTTTTATTTGCTAAGTCATAACATCATCTCTTTAGTAAACAAATCCATTAAAAGTAACACTGATTAATTTAAAATTGATTTGAAACGATTTTATTTTTTAGGGTACACAAACTAGCTTAATATATAGAGCCTTGGAATAAGATTTTGTGAGTAAACTTCTCCAAGGATATTAAACTAAACATATGTGTCTAACTAAGGGAGTGGTGAAATCCATTGTATAATTAGTGATGTAAGGAGGCTTCACTCACACCAGAGTTAAGAAAGAGGTCGCACAAAGTTGGTTGTAGAGATATCCCTCTAATACCTTCTTAGCGTCAGATATATTTATGGGGATCTATTCATATATGGGGTTCTTTCTAGTACCTTTACCTATGTGAGAGGTAGTTCTTTCAACATTTCAAGATTTGTTACCCTGCCCATACAATGGACATGACTTACAACTATTCTCCTGTGCATTGATTATATTGTGGTGGCTTTAGTTTCTTGACACAGGTAGCCACATAGGTTACTTGCAGGGGATATTCTGTAGGTACCTTGAGTCAGATAAGGGTCGGACAACAAACAACCATTATGGAGGATTACCTCTCTAGTGGGATTTGACCAACTGTTCTCTAAAGCCCATGAGGGCCCTTATAACTGATTCTGATACCTTTGATCTTTTGAAGGGAGTCTCAGGACCCTATTGGGCAAGGAATACCTACTTTAGTGAGGGAGGACCCTTTCCAACCACTATATTATGTGTGTGTGCATATTGGTCTTTTTGTTTATTTTGGTGTGGTATTTGATTGTTAGTTGGCCTTAGGATATTTTTTATATATCTCTAGTCTTGAGTCATCATGGAGCCAGACTAGCTTCCTCACAAGTCTCGCTGGTTGTTGAAATTACCACTGCATCTTGAGTCTTTTCCTTCTAAAAGGCGCAAAGTTATGAAATGTGGTACACACACATCGACCTACCATACTTGTGATCATTCAAGTATGAGTACTGAGTAGAGTTATAAATATATTGTGAGTCCTTCGACTCCCATACCTACCATAGTTAATGGAACTCCTTCTACCCCTTCAACCACTATGGTTGTAGTGTCAAAGTTTCTTCTCATCACTCCTGTCTGGCCCGTGGTTAATAATCAACCCATAGTAACGAAACATTTTGGGTCTCTTTTTGGTTCGCTGGGCTACAATGCTCAATACATTCCTTCGGTCTTTAACCCTTTCTCTTTTGGTATGCTGAATATGACATCAAAACTTTTGTCTTCCATTCTAGTAAATAATGAAAATCCTAGTATTGGACTTTGGGGCATGGATCCTATGCATATTCCAATCTCGTTTGGTGGAGCTCATATTCCCCAAATGACTCCTATGGTTGGAAGCCAACCTCATTTTCATCTTGGGTCTAATACTATTATTAATGGTCCTGGATGGAGTAATCAACCAGGCAGACAAGATGATTCTTATGTTCTATCCTTTACACCTACCTCCTCCACACTAATTCTGACCAACACATTTGGCATGAATAATACACCTCTATCCTTCGGATTTCCACCCGGGGATGTCAATTTCATACTTTGGGAAACCCCTAACCTGGAGCTACTTCGGCTGGGGGAAGTATTTACAAACCTCATTATAACATTCCCACTAGAATGGTACCCAACCAACCCCTTATGAATCAATTTGGAGGGGGGTTTTACAATCCATGATAGGGCCACGGTGCATACCAGAACCCTGGATGAGATGTGATTCACCAACATCAATATTTCCTGAAATCTTAGGGTCAGATGTCGCAACCCCGAATCCCTTTTCTAGAAATGCTTAATTTTAAAGAATTGTCAAGATTAATGAATGACCTGATGCATCATGATATTTCATGGCCCCTGGTCCCCACCAAGCTTCCTTTGAATATTCCAAAATTTGAGGGAAATATTGGTCAGGATCTTGGTGATCACGTCACTACTTTTCATCTTTCGTTCCCCTCCAAATACCTTAATGATGATTATATTAGTTTAATACTATTTCAACGCACCCTCATAGGGGTTGCAAAAAAATGGTACATAGAGCTACTAAGGGGAACATACACGAATTTTAATCAGATGGTTTTAGTCTTTCTCAACCACTTCCAGTTTTCAGTTGATTACGATGTCGGCATAGAACTTCTGTCATCCCTCCACCAGGACAAAGCCACCCATATCTCAGATCACATCTAAGAGTGGCATAGATAGAAGAGGTTGATAAAATCCTACATTCCTCCATAGTTCCTATTGGAATAGTTTCATAAGTCTTTATTGCCCTATATTTCGAAGGATGTTTCTACATCTGGGGTAAAATATGAAGAGGAATCTATTTTTAAATACCAACAATTAGATCTCATATATGCTCAATATGGGATGTTATACGAAATTATTTTTCACACATAAAGGTCTAACTACGACCCTAGAAAAAAGACCGGGCCTCATGCAGATGTCATTATAGGCTCAAAAAATGTTAAGTCTATAGACTTGGTGATGAACCAGTTGAAAGAGTTGTCTCTAAGCCAGTGTGTAGGAGGCAAAGCTTCATTTTTGTCCTCCACTACCACTCAATCGGAGAATGTGCATTCATTATAGTAGTCGACCAACATGAATGGTAGCCAACAACCAAGAGGGAATAAAAGGAAAGGATGTGGTAACAATCGTAAGGGTGGGAGGAATAATAATAATAATAATAAACCCAAGGACAACGTTAACAATGATGGATCGAACAACAATGTTGGCGAGGGAAAGAAAGAGAAGAGGAAGGTGAAGTTTCATTGCAAGCTTTGTATAGATGATCACCTTACCCACTTATGCCCCAAACTCGAGGAAGTCGTGAGGCTCTTATATCAACCACCTATTTTGCTTACTAATCTTTTTTCACATAATAATCACATTGCCTAGAGATCCTCTAATGAAGCAAATGTGGGGAGTGGGAATCAAAACTCCCCGATTCATGAAGGTGACCATCTATGTGTAAATATGGTCAAGTCTCAAATTAATGTAGCCACTCATTCTCGCGATTACAGTTCTTCACAAGTTGTTCTAGTTCAAGAGTCTCCCCCTCCTCCAGAAAAACCTTTGCAAATAAAAAAATCAAGAGCCTCTGCCTCATATTCCAAAAGGAGTATTGAAACACTCTACCCACAACCCTAATGCTATAGCTCCCTAGAACTACTATATTGTCTAAGATCTAGGTAAAACCCCTTATGCAATGTTGGCTTTGGAAGTGCTCTAGACATGTTCTTCACAGAGGAATTCCTTATTATCTACATTAGGAGATATAGACCTATGTGGCTCTAAGGTTATCAAGTTTGAAATCACAAATGTGAATCCTTGATTTCCTTACCACGCGGCCTTTCAAATCCATGTGTATTACTCAAATTATACCATCAAACGTATTGTTATTGATGAAGGAATTGCAACGTGCATGATGCCCCTAAATGTTTGGAAATCCATTAGCTCTCCAACCCTCTCTCAATATTCGACTATGTTGACCACATTTAATGGTAGTTCTTTCCATCCCCACGGTATTATTCCTTCCTTTCTGGTCTAGTTAGGTGGAATGATAGTGGAGGTGGATTTCGAGGTGGTCGATGCACCCCTTGAATATAACTTATTACTAGGGTGTAACTGAACTTATGCTATGACTAAATTTGTATCGTCCATTTTATGTACTTTATGTTTTCCTCACAAAGGGAAAATCGTGACGATTGATCAGTTACCCTTTATGCATGCTAGTCCTAATGCCGAAAACTGAGGGTATTGGTGTTAGAATGTATTCCTCCCTCATGGGTACATTTGATTTCATGGCACCATTTCATCACCTTTATGACATGTCCTATAGGTTTGCTTCATCAATGAGGTTCGTTCCTTTCCACACTTAATATTTCAATGATCCTTGGACCCTACCTTCCCCGACCATGTCCTGTGAAGGTTAGTCACATTTTGGAATGGAAATTCCACTGTCAGCGGTAGAGATAGCGTATCAAGTTTTTATTGACTCTTATGTTAACCTAGATCCTATCTCCTCGCAGACGGACGAGGAGGATCTTGTTCTCAAGACCGTATGGGGTACTTCATCGTATTTATCACATGATTTCCTCAATGATACTTTACCTTCGGATGAAGTGATCTTAGAGGCCATGAATGGTACTGATAGGCCATGGGATGATATGCATCATCACTCTTACTTCCTCCCAGAGAATTTTAGGATAGAACAGGGATATTTTTGATATGCCTTGACTGAGATAGTCAGGCAAGCTATGGTTCCACTAGATATGCATGGAATTTATGTTGAAAAAAACATGGTAAGTATTTCTCCTACAATCAGGATTGAAATATCTCTCATTCCTGGTAAAATTGAAACTATATATATCAGTGTGGATTGTTCACTTGAAGGCATTCGCTCAGTCATATGAAAACAGGCCAAGAATCGACCCTTGTATTGAATGCAAAATCCATTCCCTTAGACTAGAAGTTAATATCCTACCTGAAACTTTCGATCTCGAAGAATGCATCGTACACCTAGAGAGCCTATATTAGTAGCGTCGATATGCCTCTATGAATATATAATAAAATAAATGACATGTCCAGGTCTAGTATGATAATTTTGTCTTTCCTCGACAATACACTAAGGGTGACTAGGTCTTCTTGTATGACCAAGCCAAAGAACTATTGGGGGTAGAAAATTTCAACCCCATGTGACATGATCCTTATATCATGCGATGTGTCTTAGAAAAAGGAGGCTATGAATTGGAAGATTGTGAAGGGAATATGATGTCTGAGCCTAGAAATGGGCTCTACTTGAAAATATATTGTGGTTGAGCCCCCAATATTAGGGGTATCTCTTTTTATAATAGTGTGTATTAGTGTATATATCTTTTCTTATGTTTCATCGACTTGCTTATCAAGTTTTCCCTTGGTTGGAAGATGTCAACAGAGTCTTAATTTTACATAGGATTCACAGACAGTGCTAGTCGTCATACACGGAGCTTGGATTCCGCCACTTGGCTTGTGTAATCACACGAGGGTCAATTGGTGTCTTCAGGTGGCATTTTTCTAGGGCCATCAATGAATAATGTGACTCAATATAGCATCGTTATAGAGATTTTACACGACATCATTTTACATGGTGTTCTTTCTTTATAAGTTCATCTCGACTCCCAGTTAGTATTATGTCAGTTGAATGGAAGTTAGCATGTGAGAGACCGTACTCTACTCTAATGATTCCTAGAGGTACGAATTTTGGAACGACATTTTTATTTTATTACTTATAATCACATACCTAGAATTTCTAATTATGTATCCAATGCATATGCAAATTATGTTTTAGATTGACATTTTTCATGTAACTATAGTGAAGAAAACACATCCATAAATGTCCACATTGTAATATATAAGTAAAGATGAAGACCAATGTTTTTTTAATTTTATCTCTCCAAAAATATGGTGTCATAATACAAAATGGGGCTTACACCCTCAAAATACATATATGGTTGGTCGATACAATAACCACGACATCTATGCATGCGGCGTCAGATGAGTATCATGATAGCATTGTCAGACAACTGGCTTAGGTTTATGGATTGTTGGTTGTCATTGATGTCAACCATTGGAGAGTGATATTGTAGATTGATGTCAACCCTTAGTTATTGAGGTCAACCCTTGGAGAAAGTCCGGTAGCGAATTCTGGTAGCACAAATGTTTGGGTAATGGACCCAAGGTTGTTTCATTATAATTGTATGATTTTTAATATATTTGAAGGTAATACTATTCTATATGGATATTACATGTCATTCCATTTCTGGTGGTATGTGAAACATCACATAACCCCTCATGGTTAGAAAGTTATGGCCATGTGAAGTTGGAGAACCCAGGTTTGGGTAATGGACCCAAATTTGTTTGATGGATAATGGTATGAGTTTTAATATATTTTAAGGAAATAATATTCTATATGGATATTACATGTCATGCCATTTCCAGTGGTATTTTGAATGTCACATAACTCCTCACGGTTAGAGATTTATGGCCATATGAAGTTGGAGAATCCTCATGAGTCATTTGGAAGCCCCAAAAGGTCAAAATAGTCAAAGTGGTCTAAGATATTTTTAGAAGGAAAATAATAAAGTGAAGTCATGAGTTTACTATAATTCAAAGTGAATACAAAATAAATTATTTAAATAATAAATTTAATGGATAAATTACCAAGTTGACAAGTGGTTAAAAGTGGGTTAGCCCTAAAATAAGGAAAGTGGTTTAAGATGGTTAGAAGATAACCCCTTGAGGTAAAGTGAAGTTATGAGCGTACTATAAGTCAAAGAGGATATAAAATAAATTATTTAAATAATAAATTTAATGGATAAATTACTAATTGGACAATTGGTTAGAAGTTGATTAACCCTAAAATAAAGAAAGTGGGTTAAGATGGTTAAAAGGTAATCCCTTGAGGAAGCTATATGAAAGTATAAATAAGAGGCAAGGCTCTCTCATTTTACATCACACTTGAGAATATTAGATATATATATGTGACTAAGGTAACCAAAATATATCTAAGCCGAATTTCAAAGAGAAGGTGAAGTAAAGAAGGTTGAAATTCAAGGGAGGATAAGTTATTTTGATGATGCTTTCTACGATATGTTATTTACAAGTCAGCTCACCATTTTCACAATAATGTTTTTTTTCTAGAATGATTCAAACTATGAAATTGATAGGCCATTGAGACAACATATCCAAGTAGTTGTGGTACAAATTTTAGCTTGTGGGTCGTTGTATTTTTGGAGTTACACTCTATGGAAAATAGGGTTTGTGGCTAGTCTTGAAACTAGTCTAAAACAGGTGTTTCAAGTAAAAACATCATAACTTATTCATAAAACATCCAAATTAAGTAATACCAAAAGTATTGGTTAAAGTACCATCTTTAGTATTCTATGTAACATTTTTAGATCCATACAACAAATATTCTGTGTGGGGCACTCTCTACAATTTCTCTCTCTAGAATATGCCAAAATTCAACAAGGTATGGCATTTTTTCTATAACTCCTTTTCTGAGAGGTTCCAAGTAGTGAAACCTAGAGGAATTTCATTAAACACACTGAAGAACATTGTGTACTATTTTCAAATCTTTATTCATTACAGGTACATAGTTATCACTATTTCAAGTTAGGGTTGTTGACTAATCCAAAACTAGTCATGTGAGACTAAAGTGAAGTTTGATGAAAATGCTAGTCTCTTGTTGTTAAAGTTAAGGAAAGTTTGTAGGTATGTGATCATATAAAATAGGTCTATTATAGAGATATAAATCATATTTGGATGATGAAATTGATGATGGATTTTGGTCGAGGTACATGTTGGGTACATGGTTGAGATAAGTAGTTGATGAGTTGGCACATACATGAGGTGTATAGTTGATGATGTTGGTACATATTGATAAGTCATAGTTGATGAGTAGTTGATACATGATTGGTACATGGTTGGATACACTTGTTAGTAGTATTGTTGACACATGGTTTATGGATGACGTAGCATACTTGTATTGGTATATTATTAGAAGCACATATTGATCTTGGTGATGATTATGAGTTGTTGTGTTATGCTTGGTTGATGAACATCTTTGAGAGTTGTCTTGGTGATTGATCTTGGCGAGTAAATCTGATTTGGTTGATAATATTGATTAGATAGGTTGTTGTGATAGGTTGTTTGGACAGGTTTTTGTGACATGTTATTTGTACAGGTTTGGTGCATGGTTGATGCAATTGTTCATGGTACAGGTTTTGTACAAGTTTGGTGCATGGTTGATGCAGTTGTTCATGGTACAGGTTTTGTACAAGTTGGTGCATGGTTGATTTATTTGTTTATGGTATAGTTTCACTACAAGTTGAGGTACATGTTGGTGCATTGTTGATGCACTTGTTTATGGTACAGGTTGATTACAGGTTGATTGGTACAGGTTTACATCAGTATATCTCACAGTGATAGTGTGAAAGTGGTTCCATCATTCTACTTATACGTCATGGAGGTTGGACGAGGCAAGGACAAGTGGTTGTAACCTCCTTTTGGTTGTAGCCAGAGAATTGGGGAGTTGGAGATTCCCTAAGGTTGTAGCCTGAGAAAATAGGGGCTTGGAGCCTCCTTCAAGTTGCAGCTAGAAAAAAAAGGAAGTTGGTGCTTCCAATGAATGTAATTCTTCAATAAATATAAGAAAAAAAATTATGTGGTTTTCTCCCACTTTGGGTTTCCACGTAAAAAATTGGTGTACTGTGTATGTGTGATTTTTTGTTTGTTCATTTCTTATTTATTATTCATTTACTGGATGATAATTCTAAATTGATATAACACTTGGATTATATGGTTAAAAATGATTAAATTTCTCTATTACCGATTCATCTCCCTCTTAGTAATCCAACAATTGGTATCAGAGCCGGTTCCTTTAGGAAGCAGTTTAACTACTAGAAGGAGATCATGGATTATTCTGATAATAGAGTACCAATGTTTAATGGTGAGAATGGTTTTAGGTATGATATGTGGAGCATAAGAAAAAAAGTATTTTTACAGGCAAAGGGACATTATATTTGGCTATCTATTGTTACAAGATATGATAGTTCAAAAAGGGAAAAGACTGCAACCAAGAAGGAATTGAGGAAGAATAGAAAAATAGCAATGGATTTCATCTGGGAAGGATTACCTAATCCGATAAGAGAAAATGTTGGTAAATGTTCATGAGAAAAAGAACTTTGGGATAAGTTACATGACATGTATTCTTCACCCATCACATATTCAGAAAATGTCAAAGAAGATGCAAATACAAATCAAGAAGAATTGTGTTCACCATGTCAAGCAAATTCAAAAG
>ML797492.1:0-17507 GCA_009831015.1 Picea engelmannii
GCTTCTCTGAAGTTCTTAGTACATAAAAAGTTGGATCCCTCGAATGGTGATTTCTCTTGAATTTAAAGGGAAATCCCATCGATACAATCATTACAAGGCATATTTGGATCCTACACTAAATCGGATCTTCTTTCTAAATCAGCATAGGGTGTCCTATTCTCATGCAACCGAATGCTAATATAGGAACTTGACGAGGCATTGCTGTTACGGCTGGTGTAACCGCTTCTCATAGCTGCTGATGTTGTTTCAGCATCGCGATTCACGGGCTGTTCAGCCATGTGAATCGCGCCCTTTGACTGTGTTGGCCTTGACTGCTAACTGTCAAGGCTCGTGTCTCATCATCGTGGTGGTCTCCACTGTGTCTCAGCATTTTCATTTTGAACTGAGTGACAGCTCCATGTTTCAGCATCTGCATCCTCGAACCATGTAGCTGCTTCGTGTTTCAGCATATGCATCCTCGGACTATGTAGCAGCTCTGTGTTTCAGCATGTGCATTCTTGGATTGTGTAGCAGCTTCCGTGTTCAGCATGGACTGTGTAGCAGCTTCCGTGTTTCAGCATCAGTTCAACAGTGCCTTTGGATAGTTCTGTGTTTCAACATCGGCCTTGAATACTATTCTGCAAATATGGACACTTATGCACTTCTAATCAATGGTTAGGTCAAAAAGTAATGTAAAGTATTATGCAAAACAGATTAAGCATATAATAATGAGAAAGGACCTTATATACCTTGGAATGATCAGATGTAGTGATATTATGAGTCTAAACACTAGTGATGAAGGGTATAACAATGGCAAAAAGTATGGGCAAAAAGGGTACAATATGTGGTCCTAACAGTTATGAGGCAACAAGAGTTGAGATATGGCCTTAATCCTTTCTGGGTCTATGTGAACGCCTGCTTGAGATAGGATGTGGCCTAGAAACTTACCTTCCTCGACACCGAAAATAGTTTTCTTAGGATTTAAGGATATACCATATTTCCTACACCTTTCGAAAATCTGAGTTAAGTGTTGGATGTGCTCTTCTCTGTTCTTTGAATACACAGTTACGTCGTCCGGATACACTACCACACATTTGTTGATTAGTCCCCGAAATGCTATGTCCATGTGTTGATTAACCCAAAAGGCATGCATTTAGAAGTAAAGGTTCCCCACTTGGTTCAGAAGGTAGTTTTCAAAAAATCTTCCTTTGAAACCAGGACTTGGTTGTACCCTGAGAAACCATCTAGTAGAGAGAAAATATCCAAGCCAGACACAGTCTATAGGAGTTGCTCCATTGGCAAGACTAGGTAATTGTCCTTTTATGAAGCTCTATTGAGGTTCCTAAAATTTACGTATAAGAGGATTTCTCCGGATGTTTTACTCACAAGAACCAGATTTGCTACCCACGTGAAATGACTAACCTGGAAGATGATTTTGGCATCCATAAGTTTCTTCAATTCCTGATACATGAGAGGTTCTAGTTATGGGTGATACTTTCAGAGATTTTGTTGGAAGGGTTTCACTTCAGGTTTTAATGAGATAATGTGTTGAATGATGTGGGTATCATAAGTTTTCAGATCTCGAGAGGACCATGAAAAGACATCTTGATATTGTATGAACAATTTGAGATAAGCCTTCCTTTCCTCCTTAGATGTAGTCATGCCGAGATTCACATTATTTAGGTTTTTTAGGGTTCCAAGATTTATAGTTTCATGCATGGGACATGAACTATCGGTCTTGGCATTTTTGGGCCCCTTAAACCGTTCTTTCAGGTCAAAAATATTTTCTAAGTTAGCTATCCCCTTCGGGATTGTGTGAGACTTCAATTTGTTAGTTAGTTGACTTGTCCAAGGATCAGTTTCCGGTGATTGTTCATGGAATACTTGATCGTCAATAGCTAGGTCTTTGAAATTATCTTGGTTAGTTAGAAATTTTATGATCTATTCATCTCCTTCAAAGAATTTCCAATTATAAATGTTGTTAGGCACCGATGGTTTGTAGAGTAGCTCCACTTTGAACCAAGAGGCTTCATAATATTCTAAAGGTGACAACCTTGAAGCAACTATGGCTAGGGAATAAAAAGGATATTCTTTGCTCTAAGGATCATTGTAATATTGAAAGCTTCAAAATGATATATTAACCTATGCACTTCCTGTTGATAATTATTTAGGTGCAGGGATTTGCAATGTATAATATTCCTTATCTGCTGAACAATGATTTTAGAATCCTTGAAAACCTTTAATTCTTTGACATTTACGTCTACGAATTTCTTTAATCCTTGTACCAGAGCCTCATATTCGACAATGTTATTTGTTCATTCGAATTCTAGTCTACAAGACAAGAAATGTCGTTTTCCTTTCAGATTAATGAGGATGCACCCTGCTCCTGACCCTTCTTGTGATTTAGATCCATAAAAATATAGGGTCCAACATAGTGGGTGAAAGTTAACCATTTCTTCCTTCTTATTACTTTCTTGCCCTCCTATCTTTTGTCCGGTGATTTCTAGCATAGGTACTTGACAAAAGAGGGTTTCCTCTGTCAGTATTGGGGATTTCTCTTGAAAAACCATTTTGGACTTCTGAGTGAGAGGGGCATCAAATGGAAGAGGGGAGAAGTTCCCGAAATAGGAATCAGAGGAATAATTTCCTAGTAGAGGGAAATCTGTCGATGAGGGTTCATTTAAGGTTTCTAGATCAGTGACCGTATGTTTTAGATATCTCTCCCTATCGATTATGATCATATTATTGTATCCCTTCAGCGGTAGCCAAAGGTGTGCCCAGTCTGTACTAAAGTATCCATTTAACTTCTCAGACCAATCTCGGCTTAATAACAATCCATAAGCTTCTAGGATATCTACTACAATGATGTCAATCACTTGCACAAACTTAGGATGCGTCACTATCCTGATTATTACATCTCTAAGTTCCCCCATGACCTTGACCCAGGTTCTGTCTAGTTGTATTACATGTTTATCACTCTTGAGAGGGACTGAGTTTAGTTTTTTACAGATAGATAGAGGCATAACATTGGAAGATGCTCCCTAATTGACTAAACAATTGTGGAGGTTCTTGTTGAAAACTTCAAACGTTAAAAGGAACGGTGGGAGAAAGGGTTTTCCATTCTTATCTTCAGAGCAGGTATTCACCATTGGTTTATTTACTAGATCTATGGAAGTTAGATTTCTTCCTAGGTCAGTGCTTGTCATGGGATTTTCTACTGATTTCAAATCCTGTAATAGGAAGTCCTTTTGCTGGGGGATCCTATAAATGTCCATAACTGATATATTAGCCTTCAACTTATTCGAATATTCAATTACATTGTAATCATGTTTGGGTGACTCTTGGGTATGGATGCTTATAGGGTTCTTACGGGGAGAAAAAGGTGCTTTTAGGTGATCGGGAGTCACTTTCCCTCTCGGGTTTTGGGTAGTAGTAGGATATTTTGAGATAGGTGGACCCTTACTTCTCGTTTGCACAATCGAGACTTCTGTGGGTGGTCCTTGAACCTGAAATAAGTCATCGAAAGGCATAATTAGGTCAGGATCCCATATCGTCCTGGTTGTCTCTTCTAGTGGATCAATCTCTTCCTGATTGAAAACATTCATAACTAAACCACTTGGTTGTTTGGTTAGGGAAACCTCATCTAAAAACTAGTTAGCCATCAAATTCATGGCATGCACCCATTGAGGGCAGTCTCTTTCAGTGTGGTTTTCTTGATGGTAGGTACATAAAGAATCAGATGCCATGTTTCGTAGATCGATATTTAAGTTTGTTGGGGGAGGTTCAATTGCTTTGAAGGGTGGGTTCATTTTAAAGAAAGGATTATAGGGCCTTTGTACTTGGTTTTCCTCCCCTACACTTATTTTCATGTCTATGATCTCGTTTGATAATTTATTAACCATGCATTGTAGATCTTCTATGTCTCCATTACCCTTGGCAGGAGTCTATTCTGCTTGTTTCCCTGGCGGTCTAGTCAAAAGGAGTCCTCTCCTGGGAGGAGGTTGAACTTATTTCTTAACTAAAGAGACCCGAACTTATTTACACCCTTTCATATGGAATTCTATCATTTTGGCTTCTTCAAAATTCTCATCCAGGGTTCGTTTGGAAGCCTTATTCACAAACATGGAAATAGATGCTGGGAAAGCATTAACACGAACTTCAATTTGCAACTTTTGAGCTGGTTTATCTTCGGGCTAAAAAATTGTTTAAGATGGTCATGAATATTTTATTGAAATCTTTGACCCTTTCCTTTGAACTCATGGTGGCGGTGAACAAATCATCCATCAGAGTTCTTGTAGTAGTCTCCTCTGCAAATTTATCTAGAAAATCTTTCTGGAACTTCGTCTAGCTAGTTATAGATCCTATCAGAAGATTAAAATACCACATGGAAGATGAATTATCAAATGTATAGGGAAAAATCCTACATACTATGTCTTCATATTGGACATTCATAAGTCTGATCGCTAGTATGAATTTCTTGATATGGTCTTCAAGAAATATTGAAGTCTCGGGGTTGAATTTAGGAATTAACTGTTGGGTATGTGTTATATTCTTTGCACGAGTAGTAGCGTTGGAGCATATGTGCAGGGCATGTAGGGGGGTTAGAAGGGGGGCTGCTAGGCCCCCCCTCGGGGGGTGCAGGGGAGTGGAGCCCTCGTAAATTTTTTTTCTTCCTCGAGAAATGTGACACCTACCTCGGGAAACATGTCATGTATTTAGTTGGTTTTTTTGGCACATGGTTTTTTTCGATGGTTTTCTATTTTTGGTTAAGAAATTAGGGTTTTGGACTAATCCAGGTCATTGGGTTAGGGTTTCGGATGCCACTGGATCCTATATGTATATTGTATTGTAAATAATGTAACACAATGAATGAATATAATATATGCTGGTTTTCCCGGTTTGGGTTTCCAGGGGAAAAATATCTATGTAATGTTTGTATTTTCCATTGTATCTTTTGTGAATATTTGTTTACAGTAGATATTGTACAAGGTTAGAATTTACAGTAACTTCTCCGGGTGTCAGGGAAGATTATGAAATCACCCTAGGATGGCCAAAGAATCTCTGACCAACCAAGGTTTATTTTTTTGAGGTGGGTTTCCCCCTTCTTTATCATGGTCATTGTTATCTTCCATATCTTCATATTCTGAGTTAAATTCCTCTTCTTTCGAAAAATCTTCTGGCTCAGAGACGTCACCGACTGGTGCTAGGAGGATCAGATTAAGAGGATGTTCGATTTTAGTGATTGCGAAATTTATTAGGTCTTCTACTGTGTGTACAAAAACCTCGTCGGGAGTGTTGACCACTGGTCTACTTATTTTTTGTCTTCGAGGAAGTATCGAAGCTAAAGACAACACACCGATCTGTCGGGCGTATGCTCTTGTGATTCTTCTAAATTGATTTAATTCCTCGTGAGGAAGAGCATAAGGTATATCAGGGAACAATTGTTCTTCCTCGAGCTAGGGTGAGTCACTCTTTTCAGGAGTACTCAGTGTGTGTGGGTTGTCTTGGGAATGACTAGCCATGCATATGGGTTGTTTTGAATCTACAGGCTATCTAAAATATTATATGAAATATATACTCAACCATTCATTCTTTAGACCCTCCTTCTAGCTCCAATTCTATTGATGGGTCCTAAATCCCTTTAATTCAACAACAATAACCAAACCTGCAACCGAGGCCCAATTAGCCTCTACAATGGTTAATGGTGGAATGGTTCTCTAGATCTTGTGATCTGACCAATTAATCAATGGGCTTTACGTTTTCTTTTGAAGGCGTCTCCTTCAGTTTGGACTTTCTCTTTTTGTATTTTATTTTAGGTGGGACTGATATAAGATTGTAATCTGATATAAACCAAGTTGGAAACAAAAATGGGAAAAGATTCTAAATACTGGAGAAGAGGCTAACCTTGGGATAATCTGCTACTCGAGCATGCAGACAACAATTCTATACCACATGCCTAGTACTAATACGTTAACCGTGTGAGCATCCAATTACTGTTTGAGATACTAATTATCAGAAAGAAAACACATATGCGATAAGATAATGGCAAGCAAAATAATTCACCTACTCTAATCATCCATCACATAATAACACAACAATTCGTCTTCATCATAAAGAAAAGAATGGTAAAATATTGCATCGGATAACTTAACAATAGATTCAATAGCTCTTACTCATTACAACATCCATTCATGAAACGAGATAGGAAATAGTTCTTCTCCACATCCAATCACACATGCATTTGATGAAAATATAACTTGTCTCTTGTCCATAAGGACTTCTCAATTAAATCTAGCTCAAAAATAGTTCTTAACAAACCAAAAAAAGAGTTTCTTTTAGCAACCATCGACCCTTCACTAATTGGTCGATGTTCTTATTTATAACATAAAATTCAATTGAAAATAACGGCCAAGTGTAGATAAGTAAAAAAAATTCACCACGTGGCATTCTCTTCTAACATTTTTTTAATAGACAACTCAAGATATCACTTGAAAGGGTGACTTTTCGCATACTCCGACCAACTGATGAACAACGCCTCGCAGGTTTGGGCGTATGGAAATCTGTGTTGTTCTATCAGGAGTGTGTAAACTTCTCTGATATCCACCACATGCACCTGATACTTGACCAGAATAGCACTTAACTACTAAATAACAACATGAGCATTGAACGGATGTTCTAGAAATTGTTGCACCTATCCGGGTGCTATGTCGGTCACCTTTGCTAGTCTTTCGGCCCATGAAGAATCATGTTTGGCGTGCGATTCGACTATGTCACGCAGGTCAAAGAAATCATCGGGTGTGCTAAACTTGAGAAGTTTGACATCTTTCATCACCTGATTGATCTTAACCCAATGTCTCTCACACTTGGCCCATTTCCCTTGAATTTATTGATGTGGTTCCTGAGACATTTTGGCCCAATACTCGACTGATCTTTTTATGCGTTCAAGACTATTTTTTCTCAAGACTTGGATGTCATGTTCTTCTTTATCTTGGCACTACTGGACTGCACCAATGTAGTCGATTCTTTCTGTGTCTTGATGTGCTTTCTTGTACCATCGCTCCATATCCTTGCACGTTGCGAGTGCCATGAGAGTATCCTCCTGGAATTCAACTATTCTTGCGGTAAATAAGTGTCTCTCATTTGTGAACTTGATATAGGCCTCCTGGAACTCGCTCCTTAAATATATTGTGGCCTGCGTGGTGTCCTGATAATACTTATCCAAATGGTGCAAATGTTCCTTTTCTTTCAGGGAAATGACCAATTCCTTTTCATCCTTTTCTTCTCTGTCTAGTGTGGTGTCCAAGATCGTTCTCTGTTGGCACAGGGGTAGACCTAGGGTTCAACGCTATAAAAATGCACCAACAAATCCCTAACTATCAACCCTTTCAGTAAAACCTGCAAAATAGATGAAGTCTCACCCGAGGTAGAGGCAGGGGTGGTTGCAAGACTCAGGTGTCTGGAACCTTAGCTGGGACAAAGATCTGTAATTGTACTACTTAATAAAGCATGTAGCACCATCAATTCCCCAATATGAAATCAATATCCACTTCACTGATATAATAGAGATTCACAACATTCACACTCATCCCGAGTCACTCTGGTCTGATCAGTTCTGCTTTGAACACCTCGAGTTTGGCTCGATCTGCTTTGAATTGCTACTTTGCTATGGCCTCTTTCTCGGTGAACTCTTGGAGCACTGCATCATTTAATATCCCTTCTAGGCATTGTTCTGCTACGTTAATGACCTGTTCTAGCTCTAATCCTTGGCTTTCAACCTCTATAAAAAATTGGCATACCTTATGTTGCACAGGTTGGAGCCCTTCAGTTACTTCCATAACTTTTCTTTGGATCATATGGATCTGATGCTGGGTTGTGTGTTTCTCTTGAGATATATTCATTCTATCTACAACTGATAGGGATTTCATATGCACCTATAGTATGTTTGCATGCTGCTTCACTTCCTAGAGCTGCGATTCCAATGCCTGTAACTTTGGGTTCTCAACAAGCTTCTCATACGTTTGGGCTCTGTGATTAATCATCTGCTTGCACTCTAGGGAAAGAGATTTTAGTATGTCAACTGCGCTTTGGGCAGTTTCTTCCCTTTGATCTCTTACATCTTATGGGGTCTCGAGCACTGTGCATAGATCCAAATATTCTATGCATTGATGTAGTTGCTAAATTACTTATTCAAGTTGTGCCACCTACTGTGGAAATCTCTCTTGGACCTTTACTTCATCTATTGTCATAGAGAGAAGTGCTCTGTTGACCATTTCCTTTAATTTGAGTTTCTCTGTGAGAAATTGTTCCTTTTATTTATGCAGCTAGGATTTTTCTTCATCTAACTTTACCTGGAGAGAAAGATTCTCTTGTTCTGCAGTATTACGCTGCTCTAAAAGGTCTCCTTGTGCTTGTGCTAAATCCTGGGTGGTTTGTGTTGTTTCCTCCTATTCTCATCGAAGGCGAGCTTCAAATATATCAACGATTTGGTGGAGTTGAGCTAGATCATCTCCCAATTCTGGTGTTCCCAATGGAAGAGGCACAGTGGAAACTTCGCGACTGGTTTGTAGTGCCTGCTGCATCCCTTGGACTTTAACCTTTATTCGACTGTATATCTCTTCATACTGAGATTCTTGTTTCTCTGTTATTTCAAGCGAAGCATCGTTCAGTGTTGTGACGATGAATTTGAAGTCGTATGAGGTGAGGGTGGTCTGCATTTTGGTCATAGATGCTTTCAATTTCTTCCTAGAAGAAGGTTTCGGAGGGGAAACCTTCCTTTTCTTTGAGGGGTCCTCCTTGTCTCCAGGTGGTGAAACCTCACCTTTCATTTGCTCAAATTCTGTGAAATCTATATCTCCACCATCACCTCCTTGCGTAGGTGAGATGGAAGCAGTATTTGCTAAGGTACTACTTACATCTTGGGCTTCTTCATTTTTCTTTGTCTTGTTGGGTCCAGGTGTATCATGCGCTGCTTTAGGACTGTCAATATCAGACATCTCCGCAGGTGTTGCTGAAATGAGGAGGTCCGCCGACCAATACTTGGTGATATCCTCCAAGTCCTCCTCCGTCATCTTGTAGTATGACTGCATCTGTTTCTTGTGTTCGTCAGCTCGCATTGTGATATAAATGAAATGGCAATCTGCGATGAACTTCATTAAAGGCTTGAAATGATGGAGAGTGTTCAGGGTTATATGAGGCTCAGACTGGATGGTTGTCTTCAACTGGTTGTAATATGTGTGGAACACGACATTTGACTTCCATTGCTTGTTCATGTCACTGGAGTACCATAATGTACTGAACTTTGCAGCCAAAGGTTCAAAGGTCTCAATGTCCGGGAAGGTCACACCTTCCAGCATCTCCCATGCGATGAAAGCGATCAGGATTAGAATCCAGTTGAAGTGGAATTCATATCCCTAATCTTGCGCTTCCTTGCAGTCTAGTTCCAACTACTTCACAAGGTACTTCACCCAATTCATTTGTATGCCCTCTGCGCACTTTCCTGCGAGGTCAACTACAAATCCAATCACTTGGGTGGGTCGGTTCTTGCAGACTAACTTTCCTGCGATCAACTGACAAGAAAGGTGCATTGTACCGCTCTAGATAGAATCTACCTTGTAGCCTCATGTTCCCTTCTCGACATCTCCATAAGTGTCCTTGATCCTTTGTGTGAGAGTGCAATCCATGGCTTTTCCAAGACAAAAATCTTGTGGGTCAGGGCCTTGCATGCTAAGCTCGGTGATCCGATTGATCAATGTTAGATCCAATGTGATATGATGGTTTAACCATAAGTATCCTCCATGGTAACAAGACAACAGTAGCTTGATGCATGCATTCACTTCTTGGTGCCTTCCGAAGTGAGGAATCTTCATGACATTGAGCAATGTGGACTACGCGAGGCTCAGAGTCCATGACTGGGGAACTATATTAGAATTTGTTCCCTTTTTTCTGGTCAGGTATTTATGTGGGGAGAGCATGTTTTATACCTTCCTATCACCAAGGTTGAAGTCACTAAACTTCAATGCTGCAATCTTTTCTTAGTCTGCACGAACTATGCATATCCCCTTCGGGAGGTACGCAGTGACCAAAGCATACTCAAATTCTCTGGGCACACTGTCTCGATTGATTGCGCCGATCAGAGGTGGTAGATAGACGGGAAATATGCTCATAATAAAATTATCATTCGCAAGATCATCTCTGTGCTTAGTTCACTTTTCATCGACTGGTCAACATGGTCCGGCTCGAGCAGTTGATGGAGAGGCAGGCAGTCCTCTCGTGTATGATGCTTTTATACCTGTGGATAATCCTCTCTTTGACATGACTCTTTTAGTCATTAGGTCGATAAAAAATTCTTCAACAACTTTCTCTACAATACTCAATTCTTCTGACATATGCACTTGAGGTTAACAATCACAGGTTCGGGGAACAACTTAGGCACAATACTGAGATAGAAAGGAAAAGTGTGATAATCACTGTATAAAATCGGCTTAGTCTGCGGGCTCGAATTCTCAATTGGAAAAAGTGTTCTCGGTGCGTGGTGTGGTAGGATAAATAGGGAACTTGAAAATGGTTCACTTGCAAAGGGTATGAGCCTCCATTAACTCTTTTTCAGTCTGTTATGGTGCGGTCCAACAGTTTGATGATGAACCTTTATTTCCTTTCTTCCCGTTCGAAGCGTATATCAAACAATTATAATATCCCCAATGGTTATATTTCTTCGCCATGGAAAAGTGCCATGTGTCGCTGTTCTAATATCCCGACGAAGCTCCAATTCTGCAAATATTTTGTCTGGGAAGTTCCCTCTGGAACCTTCTGCAACTTAGCTCTCTTATTACTTTGCTTTCTAGCCTTCTTTCCAGTGAGCTTCATCTTGTTAGTTCATTTTCCATTCTGAGTCTTATATTTTGTGGTCCTAGTCACTTCACGTTGTTGAGATTCTTCCCTAGGGTTCCAGGATAATTCTTCTTCTTTGTCTGGAATAGGTACTTCAATCTTCTATGGATCCTCTAATGTTCTTGCAACTTCGACATCTGGGTTTCTATCATTAAATAGCTTCGATCTTCTCTCCCATTCTTCAATCAAGTGTGCGATCCTTATGGTCATGAAATATTTTAATTCCTGTTTCTTCTGCTTCAAGACTTCTTCTTCTTTCTTTCATCTGGCTTGATCTCTCTCAATCCAAGGTTTCCCTAGTAACATGGTAAATGGGGTGCTGTCATCAATAAATTGAATAATCTCAAAATCTTCTTCTGTCGAAGTTCCATTTGCATTCATAGGTATCTGAGCGAGCCTCCCACACAGGTTTTCCAATTTTCCTTTGAATATCCCTATTCCTCCTAATGAAGGAATCATAGCAGGCCTCCCTATATCTTTCCAAGTTCTCTCTTTCATGATATTCACATGCGTTTCCTTGTCTAGAGCACAGTCAATTTTGAAGTCTCCTATTCTTGCTTCAATGCATTCCTTTTCTTTAAATATCTCTGATAATCTAAAATATCGGTGGTCATTCAAGGTTTCTTTCATTTGTAGCAATAACTTCTCTGATTCTTTCTGGGGTTCTACTATAGCCTTAGTTTATGGATATTCCTTAGGGTTTTCTTGTCTTATGTTCATACTTTCAAGATTAGCAATCATTCTAGGGCAATCCAACACTTCATGGTCTAGATATTTACAACAGAGGCAACTAGTTCTTCCACCAGGGCATTCCTTAGCTAGATGTCACAGTATTCTGCAACTGTAACAGAGGGTTAATCCCCTCTTTCTTTTAAATGATCCCCAACCTCTTATGTAATGCACACTAGGATCATGGTAGCTAACCTACAACAAATTATTTCTAGGATCCTGCATCCATTCGTTAGTCCAAACATTCTTTCTATGCATAGGTATAACATATCTTTCACTATTATTATCAGATCTATTCATATCAAGTCTTCTTCATCTATCAATACCCTAGTTTTCAAGCTACGACATAACCTATCAATCATACCTAGATCAATACTTTAGAAACAAAAATTTCCACTTATGTTACTTCTACAGAGCACAAAGCTTCCAGATCTAAAAATTTTCACTATTCTTGTCTTTATTAAAGTGTAGATCTTGCAGATCTTGCCTCTTTTAATCATAAATTCTCACTTTTACCTTTCTTAGAGCATAAAGCTTTCATATCTTGTTTCTTTCCTTCAGATCCGACCTCCTTTCTTCAGATAGGAATTCCTTCTTTAGCACAGAGATTTATAAATCGAGTAGGACATTGCGCACTAGGGCACATATCTACACATAGAGATTTCAAAATCCGAGGTCGAATATTTGCACAAAACTTCTTCTTTCTCAGTTCCCAACAATCACAGTTTCAGTTCTCGGCAACATAACTATTTGTTGGCACAGGGGCAGACCCGAGGTTCAACGCTATAACAATGCACCAACAAAGCCCTAACTACCAGCCCTTTCGGCAACACCTGTGAAGAAGATGAAGTCTCACTCTAGGTAAAGGCAGGGGTGGATGCAAGAATTAGTTGTCTGCAACCTTATCTGGGACATAGATCTGTGATTGTACTACTTAATAAAGAACGTAGCAACGTTAATTCCCCAATATGCAATCAATGTCCACTTTGCTGATATAACATAGCTTCACAACATTCACACTAATCTAATGTATTTAAGCACTTAGCATAGGTAAATATATTAGATTGAGCAGATCAAGCACTAAGCATAGTCCTATAGATCAGATCTAACATTGTTGCATATCATAAGCACAAAGCATGAGTAGATCTATATAAATATATCCAAGCACTTAGAAAATAACATGTAAATCACATAAAGACAAAGCACAAAACAACATAACATAGTATTTACATGGTTCACCCCCACCCTGGGGCTATGTCCACCAACTCTTCTTCTTTCTTGTCTTCAGTCAATTGGTTACAAGCACATAGCCTCAAAACCCTACTCTGCATAAGACAGAATATCTGCGTAGCTCGCTAGATCCTTCTTCCTTGTGTTACAACAAAAAGCCTTCCATGATCTGTTACAACCACTTGCACTTAGTTCTGTAAGCATCTCACAGTAGGAACAAAGCCCTTACAATCCACACTAGAACTTATCCTCCAGCACTTAGCACACCGATCTCTTCCTACATCACATAGATGCACTTCTCTTCTTCTCCCCCCCTTTTCTATCTAGCATAGTCATCTATTTATATATTACAAAATAGGCCTAAACATGGGTAAAACCCATGGGCCGACATCCCAACCGTTACATTATCCCAAAAATGACCCAAAAAGGGGTTGATATCCCATGATCTCTGCTTCGTCTTGTGCTCCTCCTTCGATAGGTTGTCGAAGTCCCAAAATGGGTTAACATGACCAAGAATCTCCCAAATCTTGGTCAAGGGCCAACACTCTCCCTACACTGATAAGTTCATATGTTATGGCATTTTCTGTGTTTATCAAATATTCCTCTATAGTGGTAAGGATGGAGCGATGGATGTAATGTAATCCTCCTTTTCTTGGTGGTTCGTTGGACAATAGACTTCCTGTTTAGATCATAGGAGATTGCATATATATCAGCTACCTCATCCACAGGTTCGGGAATATGTTGATCACCCCATGTGAGTGTGTTTCCCAGAGTTCCGGTGGTGTATATTTGTTCAAGATCAAGCTCTTGAACTTCCTTGTTGTGCTCTGAAGGCCTGACCTTTGTTTGTCACTTGTCGGGGATCTGAGTATCGAGTGAAATAGAGGTGCCAGGAATAAACTCAATACTTACTTGTTCATCGACCATTGAAACACTGATTTACTTTTGCGGGGATCATTTCTTTGGATCATCCGGTTCTAACTTGTCCTTCAAACTGTCTGCTCAGGTCTCCAATGCATCGAGCCTCTTTGTGTTGAGGCCACTCTCAACTTCCTTTTCTTTTTGTGGGACCTCCTAGGTTTGGACCTCAGGAACATGAGAAGAAGTCTTCTTAGGTCCCTTTTCTTCTTGGACACGCACAGGGGTACCGAGAGATACCTATGGGCTCTCATCATCATCATCATTTATATTTACCAACTCGCTCAAGGGATTTAGCGTGCTTGTTTCCACTGATACCCAGACTGTTTCTGGATGAGTCGCCACACCTGCCGGTGAACCAACCGATGATGTTGTGAATTCAATGTCATTGGACCCGATAGTTTCATCAACATCTATAAGTTCAGGACCACCTATACCCAGCTGGATTCTCTCTGGGTTATCAAAATTTGATCATATTGTTTCTGATAGGTCTGGGTCAGCTTGTAACTGATTAAACACCTGCTGTGCCCATTCCAACATGAGAAGTCCCCTTTCCGATGCATCATATACCAAATGGATATCTCTGCCTTGTGCTTGGGATATCAAGGGGGCTTCATCCACTTCTTATTCTATCCTTTCTCCTCTGGCCCTGAGAGCCTCTTGAGCTAATTGTTCTAGGACTATTGCTTGCTCATCCCAACTCATGGAGTTGAACCTATTTTCCTTAGGGTCATCCACCCTTGCCATTACCTCATCCTAGTTTTAAGAATTTTTGGTGAAGATATCATCTTCAAACCTATCACGGGCTTATGGTCATCATGATGATACTTGTGATGCGTGCTTCAAGACTAGACCCTTTGGGTCGTGCTTGTGAAAATGGCCAGTCTGGAATCAGAACTTGAATTGGCTTAACCCTTCTTTATTGGCTTGTATGGTGTTTTTTACCATGTAGAAACCTATCTGAAAACCATAAGGTATGAATTTCCGCTTCTTATATTTTACCAGAGTAGCATTGTAACCTTGCAGGATGGTCCGATAACAGATTTCCCCTACTAGTAGTCGATCAGGGACATACATAGGTAATAGGTGTGGTGCTCCAGTGGCTCCGAAAACCCTGATGTAGGTATCATGCTCATCCATGTACTAGTGGCCAACTTTTGATATAATATTTTTTCCATCATCCGACGTTCTTGGGAACTCTTTCTTGAACAATTAAAAAAGAATACGTGTGATAAATTGATCACAGATGAGAGAGTAGTATTTATTGTACCCATTCTCCCACAAGCTATCAAAATATACATGGACCAGGAGTTTTGAGGCGTGCCATCTCAGGTTCATTCTAGCAAAGGAATTTATAGCACAGATGACATCCAGTAAATAAGAATCCATGTAGAAGGACGAGGTTTCTCCCTCTTTCGACATCTGAGCCTGTCGCATGCAAGTGCTCAGCTGTTTGGAGATGATGGCACCCCAGTTAAAATCTATTCCGAAAATGGATATAGTATAAGATAGAGGATTCCAAGCCTTTGAAAACCTTGAGAAATATTTCTCCCCATGCAACCGAAAGAGGAGGACCATTAGATAGATATACATCACCCTTTTGGTGAAATTTTTATCCTCTCTCCACCACGAAGCCATCACTTTGTTGGTGTCGTGTTTCTCATAGAATATTATAAAAAAATTAGTGTTCAACCACTCCTCTGACTCTCTGAGCTTGTAGTAATTATGAACCTTCAAAGGAAGGAAAACCCCGACACACTTGCCATTGTCGTCATTAATCAAACATATTTGTGTGCTAGTGTGATCGATAATCCACTTCAGGAATTATATGCAGGGGAATACTAGAGTTCTGCTCACTACCATGTGCAGATACGCCTTTTGGACTTTCGAGAGGACTTCATCGTCGAGTTTTCTTGTATTGGGATCTCTGTGTAGGGTATATTAAGGGAATTCTTCCCGCTTGATCTTCTGGAAACATTCTCCCCAATGCAGGAGTGTTGTCTTGGTCCCTATTCTTGACTCCGTGTCTCTGAAGGCCGGTGGATGAATGAAAACATTCTTGGTGGATGTCTTGATGATGGGCACTGGCTTTGGAGTGAATTCCAATTATTTCATGACCGTTGGGGAAGAAATTTCTCCCACCTTTGGTTCCTTTAGCTTCGACGCTCTTGGAGATTTACTGGTGGTTGGTTTTCTCTCGGATTTCTCGCCTCTCTCCTCTGTCTGAACTGAACTTCTTTGTGTTCGGAATAATCTTGTTTACAATGGATCAAAATAATTTGATGGGAAGATATTACCAGTTGTATCAACCAATTAATTCGGGTGATGAGTGAAATTCAAACAAATCTACCACCGAATCTCTACAATTTAATTCATCATGGGTTGATGGTGGAGGCATGGAGGGTGATGTGTTGTATTGGTAGGTTCAAACGGTCCTTTTGATTCATGCACGAATTAGAAACTAATGCAAGATTTTGGAATTAATTATTCCTTTAAATGCATCGTATCTAGTGTTAAAACATCCCATCGTGTCGCTTTCCGAGTGGGAAGGTCGGGGATCGGTGATGCGTGGTGAATGTTTCATTGGTGACCTCATGTTTAGAACTTCCGATGCCGATTGATTTCATCATATGGAGCTGACATGGAAAATCTGACTCGGGGTGCGACGCATGCCTTGGGAAGTGGTAACGAATCAAGGGAAAACTAGATCATATGTTTAACCGCTCTGGCAATGACACGTGATAGGTGGGGGCAGATGGTTTGATTGTGTATCCCAATCATATTCAGGGTTTTCAACAATATGCATGTGTCAAAATAAACCTAGGACTGTCGATGCCAAAAATTATTGAGGTCGTCGGTCGGAGGGGGGAATCAACCTATCACACCTATTTTACGGACCTACCTTCTCAAAACTTACCGATTCTGAGAGTTTTAGGGATCAACTATTGACATTTCTTTGATTTCTTCATAAGAACTTACTCCTTTAGCCCTTTGCCAATGCCAAATGGTTCGATCATCAATGATATCCTTGGTGAAGCTCTTACGAAGATCGACACTCTTGCCGACACTGATGAAGATCGACGCTCAACTACCTTGGTTCTTCTAGAGTGATTTCCTTTCATGCTTAATCCTTTCTGATGCTGAATTTATTAAGCGCGTCAGGGAAAATTCTTGATTGTCGATTCTGTAGTTAAATGTTAGTCTTTTAAGTTATGGTTTTTCTCATGCTCAATAAAACTTTGAGAGACTTAAATGAGAAACAAAACGATAAGCAAAGGTAACATTTCTCACAATAAAAACAAATCAAACAGTGAAAAAAGATTGTTATCACTGAAATTTCGTCTACACAGGGAGACAAGAACTCCGCATCATCAACACAACAATGTAGTCATTCATGGCACAGAATGAAGTTTACAGCATTCCAGAAGGGTCAAAAACTATACAAAAATTGAAAGACACTTCACATCAGTAAGGTGCGCGCGTATGCGCGGGATAAGAACGTGTTGTGCGTGCTTAAGCGCCCGACACGCGACTGTCCACAGAAAAAGCCGCGCATCTGCTAATACGGTGCATTAAATGCTTAAGTTGGCCTCCCGATCGCCAATGGACCTTCCACCGAGGTGATTTGACATCCAGATCAGGGTCGGTTCTGCAAATTCGGCGAATTAATGGCTTAAGTGAACCCTAAACAGCACCGTGTTTACACCGGAAGCTAGTTACGTGACCGCCTGGAAAATGTTATAAATAACAGTGAAGGCTCGTTG